>CM060840.1:44687500-45042500 GCA_030762175.1 Metallyticus violacea | reverse complement strand
ACATATTATTATTATTATTATTATTATTATTTTATATTATTTTATGCCCTCGTTCTTCATATTGAAAAATACTTAAATCTGCTGAATAAGTACCCAAGGAGAGTAAAGAGCACTTGCATACACTTTCAAACACCACTTGAGACTAACAGATATCCTGTCACGCACCACGAACACTGCAAGACATATATTCTTTTAAAAATAACAATATATATTGAACCTTGTATAATAAAGAAATGTTTATTCATTCCGTGACACAATGTTTTGGTTGAATTCTTGGTGAAAAAGAATATCTACATATACTTATGTAAGCATGCGATGTCTCCTTTTGCTGATAGTAAATAAGCATAGAAGTTTATAGTTAAAAAATTATGCGGCGTACAAAAGTTATACCGAAGTGTAATAGCCTGAATACCTATGGCATTGCAGATCTGTTGTTATCAGATATATATGCATCACAAAACAATTGACTTACATGTATGTGCTGTGTTTCACCAGGCGCACTAATACACACTGTGAGAGGCGCTAACGGTTGTGCTTGCTTTCTGATTGATTCCCATTGCTCAACACCTTGGTGCTACACCTAGCTCACTGCATTTTCTCTTCCGAAGTGGTGGATAGAGTTATATCTTTATTGCTATATTAGCATGTTCTTCACTAGCCAAGTAAATTCCTTTATTCGTGTATACTATTACGTTTAGTTAGGTTATTTCGCCTAAGAGGCTTCATTTCCTCTTCTTCTCCCCTCTTAGCTTTAAGATCTTACACGAACTTTTCAAGTTGTACACAAGTTGCCAGGTTAATTATTTCTGACCTACATTAATAGTGATTTTCTTGGTGTAAAATAAAAAAACTACTTATATCTAACTAAACTTTAGAATCATTATTACAGTTCACTGTGGAATCACTATTTACTATTGATTGGATATACGAAGTTGTTTATTGTATAATTTTAAGCTTAAAAATTGTTCTATTCTATTTATACAAATGCACAGGCAGCCGAAAACAAATGAAAGTATATTTATTGTAAACAATTTAATTAGTTGTATATTTAAATACACATATCTATGCACAGCCATACAACAGTAATAAAAAATAAAGAGGAAAAAAAAACCAATGCATACTTCTACAGCCCACAGTATTACAGCCATACTTAGAGTGCCTCAACGTGGTAAAAAAAGATGAGAGTACATGAAAAGGGCTACCATTATTTATTTCCTTTTATAGTCATCTTTTGAATGACGTCTGACGTTAGCATAATATTACTATACTTTTTAAATAAGTAATTAACAAATAGTTGTCCAGATCATAATATTCTTCTAAGTTTGAAAACCATTATTTATTTTTGCAGTACAATTTTAATTTTTATTTTCATTTTAGTTACTTAATTTCAAATGTTTCAATAATTGTTTCTCTGAAAATAAAGCTTCTTGTGTTTTTCATCTTTTATATTCTAAGCTCTTTATATGGAAATTTTGAAAAATCAGCACCAATAAAAGAGGTAAATAAAGTTCAAATGTTTAAAACAGCTTCATGATATTAAACAAGTTCGTGAAAAAATATAATTCGCTTTGAGATAAAAAATCTAGATTATCACACAAGAAAATGTGTTTTATATGTATCTATATGTGAATACTACAACCCTGAAAAAGTGTATAGAAAGTGATGTGGCTGCAGCAAGCTGTGATGTGAGCATCTCAAAATCAAAGCTGATTTTTGTATATAATATCATTAATAATTGTTAAGTTTTTTCATTTATGTAACTTTGAAAATTATTTTCCAATAGTTAATTTTTTTTTCATCCATTTCATAATTCTGATCTTTTTCTCATTTGTTTGTATATCTGACAAGTCTTAATATTTGCAATATTAGGCCTAAAGCTAGAATATACTTCTTTTGGTGGCAAATGGAATTGTAGACGTAGAAAGATTAAATCTTTAAAAGCATATTATTAATTTATTTACATTTATTCAAATAAACTTACATTTACTAAGCCTTCAAATTCATTATATAGATATAAACAGATAAGTACAAATAGAAAACTTTCCACTTGTTATCTCCTGTTTTAAAACAACAGAAGTCATACTTTTCCTGAAACCTTAAGGAAACGGTCCTTTTGTCCAAAAATTTTTCTGGATATATACACGTTAGATAGAGTATCTTACATGTTGTTCATTGAAAAATATCGTGTTTCAGAGTATGGTCCCGTGAACTAAGGTATAAAAACGAACACTTTAGCAGTTAATTGCCGATGTCGAATTTTATTCCAGTCTTATCTATTTTTACCTTCGGATTAAACACAGCCTTGCCCGAATGTCTGTATAAATTCAGGAGTTGCAGACACCCTTTAAATTCTTTTGGTTAGGGGAGTGAAATCTTGTATTCCTGTTTTTCCCCCTCTCCTGTATTATTTTGTATTGCACAAACACAGGTCCATTTAATTATTTGAATTTAAATTTTATATAATGTTTCGGAACATTTGAAAATACCGCATTAATTAGCTAAAATCAGAATAATTACACCTGCTGTGATCAAGTATCCGACAAAAGTACATTCGCCTTTAGGATTACAAGCGGTTAAGATGTGATATAAAAAATCGGAGTTTCTTTAAAAAATAATCAATCACTGCTGACGAAACTTAACTACATAAGTTTGATCCTGAGAGCAAACAACAAAGTTTGTTATAGAAATCACCACAAAAAATTAAATAAAATAAATAAAAATAAAAAAATTGCTTCTGCCGAGAAAGTTATGGTCATCTCATTTTTCAAATTCAAGAAATAATTTATCGTTGTGTTGTACCTACACACACAACTATAACTGAGCAGTGCTATAGAGTGTCATTAAAACTCTTATAAGGCCAGCAACAAGTTGGATGCTGCACCATATACTGCACGGCCGCACATAACAAATGTTGTTGCTAAATAACTCATAAAAATCAACGTGAGGATTGTCCCTCACTCTCCCTATAGTCCACAGTTACCCCTGTGTGACTTTTTTTCTTTTCCAAAAATTTAACAAAGAGTACTTTTGTGGGAGGCATTTTACATCATCAGAAACAGTGATAAAAGGTGCGGGGGTGATTATGAAGGACCTGTCAAAAATGGTTTCCAGCATGTCTTTGAAGACTATCAAAAAACACTGGCACAGGTGCATTGCATCCAACGGGGACTACTTTGAGAAGATCATCTAAATCATAAGGATAAGTTATGTTGCCAAAAAAGAAAAAAAAAAGTAGTCTGATTATTCTATATTGAACAGCCCTCGTATAATTTGGTTAATAACCTTACTTTATACAGCCTATACTTATGTGTAACTTTGGCTTTATTGCTTATTTATTTATTTTTGGGATAATTATCAGCCTATATTACTATATGCGCATGCATTTTCCTTCAGTTTTAATTTTCTTACTTTATTATTTTAATGCATTTTCGTAAATAACAGCACAGCCTGGGCTATTTTTCAATTATATTTTTATTACCTGGTTTATTGATAATTTTGGTAAATATTAGCATTCTTACTATATACAGTGTTTTCTTATGTAATTTTTTGCCACTTTTATATTAAAGTCTATCTTGTTATATAGAGTATGTACTTCCTTCAGTTTCATATTTATTGATTAGTTAATTTATATATAATAAATAAATGTATACACATCCATATTTTTCTTTGGTTGATTTCTAACATTTGGTTTATTTATATATTTATTGTTAAGTGTTATCCAATCTTACTTTACACAGTCTGTGTTCAATTATATTTTCATTATCTGATTTATTTATGTATTTTTGTAAATACAGCCTATTTAACTATATGAGCCTGTACTTTTCTACAGTTTTATTTTAATTAGTTTATGTATACATTCTTTGGTAATTACTAGTCTATCTTTCTAAGCAAATCCCATACTAGTGTTCAGTGTTATTTTTTGTATTTAGTTTTTTCTTTTTATTTATTTTATATCGCTTTAACTTATATTGGTTACTTATTTTGTGTGCTATTTTTGGTTATGATTTTATGACATATTATTTATGTATTTTTGTCAATATATATATATATATATACCGTTTTATGCTCAATTATATATTTATAGTTAATATGTTTAGTTTTCGGTTGTATTTTCCCATCTCTATAAATGTGTGAATTTTCCATTTTTTATGTAGAAAATTATACAGTGAGAGCAGTTTAAAAGTTCTGCAACTTAGATCGGCTGACCAGCGGACCTACCCTCCTTCAATCGTTGAGATTCCGCATGCGGCACGCGCGGGCGCCATTCTGCCCTCCAATCAGTTGTGAGCGTGATTTCGACAGAGTCGGGCAGTTGAGAGTGAGATTTTATAAATAGAGCAGCAATGTTTTGCAAATATGAGATACACGCTACGTCGTTGTATATTCGAGGCATGCATCAGGTATGGTCAGTTGTGTGGCAGAACGAGACGGCAGTCTGTTTCTAACACTAAAAATATACAGCTTGTAATTTTTATCTTTGGGGAGCATTAAAAAATATAACTGATCGCCACACACACGAGGAACTTAAAACATTCGAAACGAAATTAGATCCATTAGCGAGCGTGTTAGTGATAATTTCCTAAAAAGATGTGGATTGTGTATCAGGGAAATTGGGTAACATCTCCAGCACCTACTGCAAAATGGTGAGTACCTAATTATGTTATTTAATGTGTTGTGTGATACTTAAGTTTTAAAACGATGAAGCGCTTGAGCGTCGCGATTCTACTCAGGAAAATACCAGCGGCAAAGCGGAATTTAACCGCCAACCGGCTGAATTATGTAAACTGCTTTTAAACTGCTCTCAGTGTATACATTTGCAATAATATTTCCTTCTCTCAACATACAGAGATTGTAAATGTGCTCAATTATATTTTTACTACATTGTTAATAGATTTTTTTCTGTAATTTTAGCCTAAAATGTTCAGCTGTACTATTTCCTTAGTTTGTTGGTATATTTTGAGTAATATTTGGCAATATCTTTATATACTTTACTTATTTTTTTTCTTGTGTTATTATTATTATTATTATTATTATTATTATTATTATTATTATTTATATTGTATGGGTTAAATTAGCCTTACAGTATGTACACAAACCGTTCTTGTGACCGCACACACACACACACACACACACACACACACACACACATATAGAGAGGGGGGGAGTATTCGAATTGTTTTTTCCCCGCACACGGACCGGGCGGTCATCTGGAAGCACATGTACAGCTAGCTGCCTATGCCCAGCCCGCTGCGCAATCGACAAAGTACTGTAGGTTAGATTTCTACTTCCCGAGTCGGTGGGCTGTAGTAACTTGTAAGGATGGCATTTTAGCAACTTTGTAGCAGGATTGCTGATGTACGGCTGACCCCCATTAATTGTATCAACTTTACAAGATATTTTCGCGGTGATTGTACTAATTGAATAGAGATATCGTTTAGTTTCTCATCTGTTAACATATAAAGGCTTCATTCAGTATTTTTATTAAGGGTAGGCTAAGTCATGGGACTTATTGGAAAATTTTTCTTATAAGAAAGCGGAATATATATCGTTTAGTTTTTCGTCTGTTAACATATAAAGGCTTCGTTCAGTATTTTTATTAAGGGTAGGCTAAGTCATGGGACTTAAAATTTTTCTTATAAGAAAGCGGAATATATATATTTAAGAAAATGCACGGATCTTTTGATAAATTTAACGCATTCGTTGAAACATGTGCTGCTACCTCAGATATGAAATATTAAGCTCAGAGTTTTAGTTTTATCTTCTTCTTTTTTCCCCAGCCCTACTCAAATATAAACCACTGCACTTTAATTCACTGGCAGATCTGGGAGAATATTCCCAGAAATAGAACGTTGGTAAATAATACACCATGTCGTTCTGCTGCAGTTGACAATTTAATTACTACATAAGAGATAATTGAACTTTTGGGAAAAATTTATAAGAGATATGTTACCTGTTGGCGGCACTGGAAAGAGAGTATCTTGTGTAGTAACAATGGTGGAAGTTAACGCACGGCACCCATTGTTGCAGCTGTAACAAATAGTTAACTGTGGTTCTATCTTCAACGTCTATGTTCTAAGATGGAGATCTCAAGAGCATTAATTATCGCGCAGTCTGGGCCAACAAGAATGCCTGGAAAAATTACAGAGAACTTTTCCAGATTCTGTTCCTTTACTTGCAAAACTCTATAACTGGTTTGCAGAGTTTATTCGAGGACGTCCAGTAACAGTAGTTAGAAATGAATACATAATTTGTGTAGAAGCCACAGTGAAGAACGATCCGCGAGTGCTTAGGGGAAGATAGAGGAGTTTCTAAACTTTCATTCGTGACAGGGATCAGAAATTTTGCACGAATATCTTGGTTTGAAGAAGCTTTGTTGTTGTTGAATGCTCACAACCTCGCAGTAGAACAAAAGACGGCAAGGAGCGGAATGATGTCAGAAAATGTTAGTCGTTTCGGTAATAGCAGCTCTCGACGTAATTGTTCATGATATCTTCTCAGATGACGAAAGCTGGATATACTAATGTGATTCGGAATCAAAGAGGCAATTAACGAGCTGACAGGTGCGTAACTGAGGGCCCGGGGGCCCGCTGCCCGTAAAAAAGACAAATTCGAAAATAAAAACCGGAAGAAGAAGAAGAAGAAGAAGGAGAAGGAGAAGAAGAAAGGAATATAAATAGGTTGGATCACGCCTGTACATGTCAACAATCAGCATAATGAGTATTGAAAATTAACACGAGTTCGTCGTTTCTCGCTGCACTGCGGGCCGTCAATAATCATATTTAGGTTATATTTGTGAACGGTTGGTGAATGTATTGGTTTATTTTCACGTTGCTTCAGCGTTATTGAAGTAGATGAGTGTCGCTTGGTTTGGATATTACATCAAGTCAGTACAGTGATAGAAGTGAAACATAGTGTTTGATTCTGTTCTTGTGTCGCTTACACTATTAGACTAAAATAGCCTAGTTCTAGCAATTCAATTTTTACGTTTTATATTTTTTGTTTAATTCTCTTCTTCTTCTTCTTCTTCTTCTTCTTCTTCTTCCGAAATGACCCCTCTTAAAACTAGTTATGAACATTTGAGTGATGCGCAAAAACGAAGAAAAAAGGGAGAGGTTGAAAGATCAGTTTCAAAATTAGTGAAGATAGATTCTTTCTTTAATACTAATTCAGAAATAATACATGAAAACTGTAATAGCCCATTTTCTCTAAGAACAAATGATAGTACTGCAAATTCAAGCAGTGGTACAATGAAGAGTATTAGTCGTTAAGATGAAGAGTGTGTGAATCTTGATAGCGGTAAGAAACTTGATATTCTACTGAAATTGAGAACGAAAGTAATAACGCAAAGCAGAATGTAAGTGCTTCTTTGATGATACTGCTAGTACTAGAGATGAATTTCCTACTGATCATGCTAATTTTCCAAATATTTTAAATGAGGACATAAAGGCGTTTATTATAAGGCACGAGCTTTGCAAACCTCAAGTCAATTTCCGAGAGATCCTAAGAAAAGTATTAGATGTTTCTCTATTAATTATTATAAAAATTAACAAAATCTGGGTTAAAAATTACAAGAGAATGACTCCTTATTCTAGAAAAGGAGACTGTTTTATTGTGAGCTAGGCTGTTTATTTACTAACAGGAGATGAGCATCACTTTGCCTGGATAAAGGGCGTTCTTGATTGGCAAGGCTTATAAAAAAGTTCATACGCGAAATGTCTCATTCCTATCTGGAGGCATGTGTTGTTTATAATGTCTGGAAAAGAAAATAAGCTGTAGATTGGAATGTGAATAAAGAAAGAAATTAGCACAGTGAAACACATTCTTCATAGAATAATCAATGTATTTATCACATCAGTATCTAATCTGGCTTTACGAGTTCATAAAGAAAAATTAGAGAAAGCTTGCTGCGGAAATTTTAACCTTTGTGGACTTATTGTCTAAGAATGATACGATATTACAGGTATGTACATATGGTCCGGAAGCACCTGAAAAATACCTAAGTCCTAAAATCCAAAATGCTTTAATTAAGATGTATAGAATGAAATACTCTATAAAATCAAGTTGGCACAAATTGTTCTATAATTTTGAACACTACTCAAGGAGCGAGCAAAAACGACCAATTAAGTAACATTTTCAGATATATTCATATAGTTAAAGATTCTTTTGGAAAACTTTGTGAAATAAACACATATTAAAGCTTTTTAGGATTCACAGAGCTAGAAGATCATATTGCTGTATCATTGGAAGCCAAAATTCTAAATTCAATGGAAGAAAAGTGTCTCATTAACCAAATGCCGTAGCCTAGGTTATGGCCGCATAGCGAAAATGTCCGGGAGCTAGAATGGAGTAAAGGTAAGGATTGAACAAAAACAGAAAACAGCTAAATATGTCCACTGCACATAATTTGAAAAGTTCCAAATGTTGCCGTTAGAAATATATCTGAAAATAAGCTGTTTTTGATATAGTTGAAACACTTTATTCATTTTCCAGTCAAAGTACAAAGCGATGGGAAATGAATTTTTTTAAAAATCTTTGTCCTACACATTGGTCATCAAGATAGGACTCAATATAAGCTCTAAGACATGGTTATTTAGATGTTGTGAAGGCATTAACTGCAGTAGTGTTGGAATCAAAATATACCAACGACTGTGACGAAGCCAGTACTCTTAAAAAACAAATGGGAAATCTTAAATTTGTTTTCAAGTTGTCCTACATTCCAAAATATTTGAAGCTGCTAATTTGGAATCAAAATTACTGCAATCTAAGGACTTTGATCTTTCCCGAACTCTAGTGTTACTCCAAATCACTGTAAATTTGCTAAACGACTATAGAAATTATTTCCAGGAAGCACTGTTTCCCAGCATGTCTCTTGCAAAACAAATGGGAATTGACGCCAAATTTGAAAACAAGAGATTCTTCCAAACTAAAAGACATATTAGATATCATTGTTCATCAAATCAAAATTAGGCTCAATTCTATGAAACATTTAAGTGATCTGTTCTGTACTCATCCCATAGTTTCTGTCTACTGCAAAAGAAGAATTGCATAGTAAAGCACAACATTCAATGCAGCATGTTAAACTTAACAGAAAAGTTCTTATTTCAGCTATAGTGCTTCAAAAATACTTTAAAAAGCCAGATAAGAGACAAAACGTTGGTTCAAAAATTGGCACACCTCTTGCTAATGGAAAATTACGCTTTAGCGTCAAGTATACCAGACGTTTTCACTACTTCTTCTTTCTCTACCTTAACTGTTGCGCCAGCTAAGCGATCCTTTTCAAATTTAACACTAATAAAAATATATTTACGTTGCACAATGTCACAAGCGCGATATATGGGCTCTGTATTGTTAGTATCGAGTGTGAGAGAACGCGATGAATTGACATGAGTGAAATAGTGGAAACTTTTATCTCACAGAATACTAGACGTTTTCGCCGCTTCCGATGATCCCTAAATATTCTACATATTACAGTGTGCCTGTGCCGATTTTGAAGTAAGCGGTGTACCGTGTATCTAGCATCTAGGAAGTAACACTACTTTATTTCCTAATTTCCTACACCACCACCACCACCACCACCAACAACAACAACAATAATAATAATAATAATAATAATAATAATAATAATAATAATAATAATACTGCCTATGGGTAATATGCAGGCAAATTTTAATGCCTCCAACTCCTTCGAGGTCCTATCAGCCTATCAAATTTGATATTTTTTCCGCTGTTGAGACATGCTACTGAACCCATATGCTTGAACATGAATCGTTTTGTTCGGGGGTCCAATTTAAACTTTGAGGGGGGTCCAGCCTTTCTGCATTATGCCACTGCGATCTGGATGTTCCCAAATGACGATCCTCCAGTGAACCATAAAGCAATGTCGAAGAGCAGGTCGTAAAATGAGTCACTCTTATCAACAAATGGCCGTATTGCATTTATTACAATTTATACCTTTAAGAACTCTTTTAGTGCAATATTTCTAGCTTGGATTTTTCTGATTTAGTTACTCTTATTTACATCCAACACGGCGCAATATTGCTTAAGTTGTATGATCAACATGCACAACAATAGATTCTCCCTTTTTTCTAGTCCAGTAAAATTACTACAGTTGTATCCCCAATTACACTACATAATTGGCTTTTTTATTTTAATAGCTTTTCAAAACATCTATTTCCACCAACTGAAATTTCAAAAGCATTAGATTATTACTAAACATAAAATTTATCACTAGACTGCAAGCGAAAAAACTCTGAATTGTGTGGGGAAAACCGCTGAGCTGGCTGCACTACTTCTCCTATCAACATTTATTATTATTATTATTATTATTATTATTATTATTATTATTATTATTATTATTATTATTATTATTATTATTATGATGATGATGATGATGATGATGAGGACCTCGGTTACGTAATGTTGCGTAATCATAAATTGCATAAAATAGTCTGTCTTTAGTATCTGAGGTAATAAACTGAGGCGTTTTATTAGGAAGTTAATAAATGCCTTCCAGCGAGATGTATGTCGGTTGTTGCCGTGGAATACGATATAATTTTCTCACGGGAAAACAAATGAACGCTTCACGCTCAGGCATTTTTTCTGATAGTGCAGTTGGCAATGCTGTTTATCTGCAGCTTGTTTGATACGTGGAACACGAGTACGATATTGTGATTGTGACATACACAGGTTGTGCTCAGCAGACTGTCAGAGTAATTATAACTAGCACTTGATGAATGCACTCGTTTAGAACAATTTCAGTTACATTGACTCCAGAAATTTTCGATAAGTATGTTATAAATGCGAACTTTGATCTATAAACTAATTAGTGTTAATTTAATTTGTGTCTTCTTGTATACGAATGTCCAAATGATTCTGTTTAAATTTGTAAATTATTTTCTACTCAAAAGTAATTACCGTGGGCTCCAGTCTAATATAAAATATAATGCTTAATTATAAATATTGGTTCATTGTTGTGGCTCAGATGGCATTGCGCCCACCGGGGCCGAATTAGTGAGTTGAACATTTTGGCTGGCTACATGCTGTTTATATAATTTATTGATTATACTAAAATTGACGTTTGATACCTAATTTGATTAGTTCCTTTGAGATTAATTTGTTCACAAAATGGAAAAAAAAAAAAAAAAAAAATCTTAAAAAAGACGTATAACTCAACAATATTTGAGGCAGGTTAAAAATAAATTTATCATATGTATGATATGGTTTCCAAGCATTGCAGAACCTTAATTTCGAAAAGTACTGCAAGCATAAGTGCTTATGATAGAAAATAAAAAATTAAAAGTGCATATACACATATTACTCAAACACTGCCATCACAGGTAAATGCCATCCAAAATAATCCTTCATAACTGCTAATTTCTTGAAATGGCATAAAATGTTTCTTTTTTAATGTGAGAGAGTAGTGTATGGTTGTCGCATATGACAGCATTATTGCTTGTAAATGTAAATATCAAAAAGCATTTTTAAGTTCATCTTTCGTAAAACAAAATTCACTGTCTTTTTTTAATGGTTTTTAAGAGAATGAGCCCAATCATTCATAATTAATGCAATTTACAATGCAATGATTTGTTGTTATAAGTAATACAGAAATGTTTTTCTTTTTGCCTAGATTCCAGTCACTATGCCAGGTTCAAAAATGAATGTGCGTGAGAAACTGGAGGACACCACTCTGGATCTCAGCATGCTGCAACTCGAAGATGTTCCTGTAAAAGAAATAGTAAGATAAATTGCCAGTAACATTTGTTAAATGTTCATAATTTAATTACTGAAAATTTATAATTTTGTATAAGTTAAACAATGAATTTTCTCTTGAAAGTGCTAAATGCTATGTAACAATTTTTAGGAACTAATACAAGAAATGTATGCAGCAGCATTGAAAAAATATATGGAAAAATCATAGAGGGGAAATATAGCACAATATTTTTACTACACATTGCTAATGTGACTATACTGTTTTAACATTTAATACTTAATTTATTAACTCTGCAACTCTTAAAAAATAAAGGAAGGGGCAAGATGCCTGACTTCCCTTGATATAATATATACATATCAAGTATACCATGGCTAAATTGTCAGACTACTCACCTTCTATAAGGTGGCTCATGCTAATTTCCAGCTGCCAGGATCGCTGTGGTTACTCCAGTTTATCTTGGCACTCTTTTTGCACATTGCTTGTATTTACTATCACTCCCATCATTTTTATCATCTAGCACTTTGTAGTCAGCTGCAATAAATGCACCACAATACTGTTGATACATGGAGTTCCAATGTCAAACTGGTTTGTTGGCATTATATATGATCATATTTACACTAGCCTGGAAGCCCTACACAATCAGTTAAAGAGTGATTAACAAAATCATCATAAAAGTATTCTCTAAGAAGACATGTACCATTCATGCTTCATTGTATAATTACCTATAATTTATTTTCCAAATAGCATCTTCTTTCCTCTTTTCATGACACTCCTCACAGGCTGTGGCCATCTGCTGTGGTCTTGCAACACATTGGCAGAGGGTAGAGCATGTGAGAACCATACCATCACATTATTAGTTACTATAATGTGCTTTCTAGATCAAAGGATGCTGCCTCTCAGGCAGCTCCCAAATTATCCTCAAGAGGCTGGGTGGACCGTGTTCCAGGCTTCCCTAACTGAGAAAATTTCAATGCAGGCACTAGGGATCGAACCCAGGACTTTCTGGACAGTAGCCAACAATGCTGACCACTAAATCAAGAAGACAGTCTCACATAGCACTTATTACTTATAATTATAGAATAAAAGCTGATATGGCACATTTTGCTAACTCCATAAACCTCCAAATAAGATTTTTATGTAAATTTGGAGGACAGATGAGCTGTTGATCATATTGCAGAAGGTGAGATTTGGGCATTAAGAGAGAAAATTAGCAAATGTAACTTTATAACCACAATTGCAGGTAGTCTATGAAATATGAATTGCCTTAAGTGAAACCATAAAGAGTGTTCTAAATATTTGGACTCAGAGATAATTAATTGCCTTTTTATGAATAAGTACAATTTCTTGAGAAACTTATTTTTAATAAATTTTAACATAAAATGGTTGTATTTTGTTCTAATAACATTCATAATTAGAAACTAGAAAAGCTAATTGGAACTTGTACAGTGATGGTATTCATATAATTAATATTATTATATGATCAAATCAAACTATACACTCTTATTAGCTCCATGTTTACATATTGAACATGTTTCACAGACCCTCATTTGGATCCTCAGCTGTCAACTGCTGGATAATCCACCATGTTTCTTTGGGGATGCATATCCTGCTCTGGTGGAGGTAAAATATAATTGAAGAATCAGTTGTAAAAAAGCAACGTTATTAAACTCAGCACTGGGACTTACAGAGCTGGCAACTGGGAGAAAATCTGCATTTATAAATACAGAAACAGATTAATGACCTTTGTCACTTCTGCTGATTAAAACATAAACTTTAAGAGTAAGATATGCATACCCAAGGCAACACAGTGTATTATCCAGCAGTCGACAGTTAGTGAGGGTCTGCAAAACATGCTCTACATTTAAACAAATAAGTGGAGCTAATAAGAATATGTTTAAAAAAAAATATATATATATTATGTGTTACAGTTAACATACCAAAGATGTAAACTGCAATTGAAATAGAATAAATGTGTAACAAAAGAGCACAGTTGCTATTCTTCAGATAATAGATTTCCTGTCCATAATATTTGTAAAAAGTGTTGATATTTTTAAAACGATATATATTGCAAATTGGGAAGATGTAATCATTCAAGTTTAGGGGTTGCCACACTGAGCCAGATTTAAGTTATAAGCCTGCCGAGCACAGCAGTGATGAATCACATGGCATAGTCAATTAATGACATTATGTTATGATGACTTTGAATTGTTTTGTGCCAATATGAAGTAGTGCAGGTTGTAAACCTCTAGTTTGGCTCAGCATTGTCCAACCTATTATAGATGTTAATTAAAGTTTTACTACACATTTTCAATTTTGATTTTACTCTTGTCATGTTAAAATGTACTAATAGAAATTGAATTTATTGTAGAGTATTTTAGAATTATTTTGTTTATTTAGTAAAAGATGAATAGTTTGCAAGTCTGTGATATGTTGGAAAATGTGAATTTATGTATTGATTAAAATAGTAATGTGATAATCCATTATATATAGGCAAAACAATACAAAATTTGGAGATAAGGACCAAAGAAAACTTCAGAAATGTAAGATATAAAGAAGTGGATAAATTGGCAGTTGCAGATCATTTTTGGAATTACAATCATGACATTGCAGGAGAAGCCAAACAGTTAAAAGCTACCACAATCCCAAGGAATTGGCAATATGGGAAAAGTTATATATTTTAAAAAAATAAACATAAAGTTATGAACTTTGACATTCCACCAATGGACTTCCTGTTCCGTTATCTAATGGAACCACCAGAGGTAACTACATCACCTGCCAGCCCCAGCTGAGGATGAGAGCAAATGCTCTTGAAACATGTTCTGAAGAATTAGCCAGTTAGTGAAGTTCTAGTGTCACCTAATACTGACTCATTTGTATATTTAACAACTTCACTGTTCCTAACTTCTTTTAAGTTTACAATATAGGACAATATTTGAGAAAAATGAAGAATAAATGAATGTGGATTAAATAGAGACAAAAGTAATGATATAATTCTTAGCTAATTAGAATAAGGAACTAAGAAATATAATTTTAGTATAAGAACAGCATTGTAAATTATGAATATGACTGGTAAAGAGCCAGGGCTGAATGTACATAGTGCATTGCTTAGCACAAATAAACAAATCCAATATATGTAGTCAAAAGTTATACAAATTTGATGGAACAATAAAGCCAGGATTCAATAACCTGTCAAAGGTTGGCACGCTGAATTATGTGACAAGAACATAGAGTTAAGTTCCATGACTCACATCCTGCAAGAACTTGACAGATTTTACTAGGTTTTCCTCACTTCTCATTAGTGACATGTGCCAGAGAGGTACCCTAAGCTTAGACATGAAATGCTTCATTCCCCCAAAAAATGTCCCCCAGTTTATCATTTAATTTTATGTATTGCCATCGGTGATGCCATAGTTGTAAAATTGGGGCATTAAACACTGTATAAAAATAACTGGAAGTACTTATATGCTAAATGTACTCTTCTATTTTTTTACATCTCTGCTATATAGCTATGTGTTTATAAAAATGAAGAAGCTGTGTGGTTATAGTTCATACTATGGAATCATTTATGCCCATACGTAAGTCCTCTGGGAGGGACTTAAAGTCATGGATAGTGTCATGACTTTAGAATTATGACACATTAAAGAACTTCATACCTGAGAAAAGAGGTCCCTCGACAAAATTAGGTCAATAATTTTACATTCAAGTAATATCTTAACATCGCACTAGATGACACAGCAATGGGTTACAACTTTCCTTCTTACACCTAAATGTAGTACATTCAAATGTTTTGTTAAGACCCAGAACAGGCCTTAGGCATAATCCTTTAAATTGATGGTTATGTATGTCCCTTGATATTGGGAAGATGGGTATAGAAACTAAGTGCCATCTTCCATATAGCTTACACTTTGGCTTCTTTGCAAAATTAAAAGGAACATCTTAATTGCCACTAGTTGCAAACCAGTATATACTTGGAAATGACTGTGGGGAGGTGGCTAATTTTGTTTTAATAATGCCTATTTTTGATAGTGTGATATCATAAATGGTGTACACCTTTTCTTCTTTGTATTCATTTTCCTCCTCCTCACATTTCCCCTGTGGTGGTGGTGCACACTAATACACTATTGATGCAGAAAAAAATTGATAAACTGGTAAACAAATTTTTGGGAGGGAGGAAGTTATCCATGAATTACTCTCCAACAATTGCTATTGATGAGAGGAAATCATGGAAAAACTTCCGTCAAGGAAAAAAATTCTGGTGGAATTTGAATCATAAGCTTCTCGCTCACTAGTTTACATCTTTGCAACCTTGGCTACCATTTGTAATTTGGTACATCAAGGCTCTTTTATTTCCATATTGGTTTGTATTTTTTAAACTTAATCCCTTTGTTATGTTTAAATAAGACAAACTTCTGATTAGGTGAACCTGGAAGCAAGCAATTAGTGCTATAAGCATACTTTGATTATGTTATCAGAAACTGCACTATTTTAAGCTATAACCTATAACAATAGTGTTGTCTAAGCATTATTTTTGCTTATCACTCATTAAATTACATTTAATTGTATAGAAATTATAAGATTAGAGGTATTATATGTGGGGTTATGTAGCAAAACATCACTCCTCTTGGTTTGTATGTACTACCTTCCTATGGAATTTTAATATCTTCTTTGCTTGTCTTATTCTTAGGTAGTGCCATGGTTTCCTATTCCTTTTCCTCATCACTTTACTTATCAGCACATGGCAGGCTTTCCTCTTTGGTAAATGTAATTACATTTCAACTGTGGAATTGTGCTTGCTTGACGCTATCATGAATTTGTATCACATTTTCCGATGATGACCACCAGTAAGGCTTACCGACAAAATTCTTCTTTGAAATTTGGTAAATTTTGAGCCTGACTTGTTTTTGTAATGAGAGCAGTGATGTAGCTTAATAATTAATTATTTGTTATAAGCATAATTTTCTTTACATTTAAATTTCACTACTCTTGCAGTAAAGTTTTGATTTGATAGTAAACACAATTCTAACTCTGAGATTCTGTAATAACATTACTGGAGATGTAGGAGCCTGCTTGCAACTTTGGTTATGTTTGGAGGGTGTATGCTTTTGACAAGCGGCCATTCATTATGAGTAAATGTACATAACATTAAATTAATACTTAATTAATTTGCAAATTAAATTAATGCTTAATTAATTTGCAAATTAAATTAAGAATATAATATTCTGGTGCATGTTTTGGAATAATGAACATTTTGTTCATATGCAAATTATTTATCTTGAAATTGAAGATTAGTAATATTCCATTAAATTGTTAGTATTTGTGATTGTTAAATTCTACTAACATGTTAAATATCGTACTTATTACTTGAATCTGTCTTCTATACATTGTATTTATACAAGAATCACCACAGTTTATGTACTGGGTTCCTCACCCAGTTCCTTTTGCATGTACTATGTTAACGATATTGTGAGGATTTGTTGATAAATGATGTTTCAGTAGTGGCAGTGCAAGCTTTGTTGCCTTCTTAACAGAATAGTTCACCATGTATCAATAGACATGTTGATATATGCAAACTTTCTCTCTTAAAACGTGCTGGATAAAATCCCCTAAGATGTGTCCCTGGAAAAGTGGCTCAACAATACAGGAGAAGAATGATAATTCACAAAATTCACCAATAATTATTTAAATATAATTTACTAAACAACATTGTCATGTACATAGCATATGTAAAATTATTTTAAATTTATATAATAAAATGTAAAATACAGCATATTAACATTTTAGCATAAAATAAAAAGTTATGGCAGCAATAATGCATGATAAATTCACAATATATTTAATATTGTGAAAACAAAAATTGAAACAAAGGCTCACATATAAGAATGTAAAAGAATTGGCCCATTTAACCAACAAGTTATATCAAATCTTGGGTGAACAAATAACACACCAAACATAGGTAAAATCTTTATTTTAAAAGATACAAAATTTAGCTAGGAATAACGGCACTGTCCATTTTCTCCAACAGTGCGCACTCATGGACAATATATTGCATATGCACAAAATCTGACAAATGATTATAATCTTTATCATTTTAAAAAACCTTCCAATAAAATGAATCCTTATAATTAAAATAACCTTTGTTCATCCAAAAATACTTGTGTCACTGGATACATTTGTCAAAGAAGCTCCATACAAAATTTGTAATTAAAATAAACGAAAGATTCCCAATCCACCAAAGTTTATTAGCTGTGTCTGAATTGAAGAGAAGAAGGAATGGTCTGGGGAACTTAAAAGGCATAGCCAACCACCCTTAATTGTTACTGAGCTATGTGCTTCAGCCAATAGGTGAATATTCCCCAAAAGCAGGCTGTGGCATATATAACTGAGGAAGAAGATAAGATGAGGTGAATATAAAAACAGACCGTGAAATATGGATAATGGACAATTGATGTGCGCAAAAATGGCACACTTGCTAGGCATAAAGGATATCGTGAAAAATGAAGTAGATTATTTCCAATAGAAATGAGGTAACTTGAAAATTATATATTAAAAAGTAGACATTTTTGGTACATTTTGCATAAATGCCATATATATATATATAATATAACTTCAATCTGTGGATTCTATAATGAGTTTAGCCAATCCTAAAAAAGTTTAAGTTCAGGGTGTAATGAAATACTTCAGTAGTAAGAAGAGGAGAGTTAACACATTAGGGAGGAGATTAATGGAGTATGTAGCGACTATGTAGCAAAGTTAATTATGAGGTATGCAATTACTGTAAGGCAGGACTGCCATGGGTGGCCAAGGTCGTTAAGCCGTGGTTTCGTGAGTGGGAGGTCCGGTGTTCGCCAGGACTGTCCTCCCTGACTGAGGTTTTTTCCAGGTTTTCCTCAGTCCTCAACTGGCAAATGCCAGGGAGGTACCCTAAACTTAGGTCTGGAACGTTTCCTTCCTTAAAAAATCCTTTCCCAATATATCATTTCATTTCATGTATCACCAGTGCTCACGACCTGTGGTGCCTCAGTAATAAAAGCGGGCGTTAAACACCATTCAAAAAAAAAACTGTAAGGCAGAAAAAGAGCTACTTCCTGTATAACATACAGATTTTTATATTATGTGTCCAAAATAGTTGTAACAAGAGAAACCAAGCCATTTTTTTCCTTTTAAAGTGTATAATAATAGACATATTCAGTCAGATGGCATTGTGGGCTGTTCTATATGATGCAACAGAAATCAAGAGGACTGGCAGTACTTCCAACATATGACTCAAGAATCCATGAGAAAAAATAGTATATCACAGTTATTTTCTTCTTAACTGCCTGGCCTTCTTGAAAGACTTGAGATAGAGTGATAAAGTTTAAACCTTTGATTTCTTGCCCAAAGTGTCTAAGGAAGAATTTGAAAGAAACTAGAGTTGTTGGAAAAGTAATTAAAAGGAAATGCCGATGATAACACTTTTATTTTTTATGAATAGAGTTTAATGCCTGTTTTAACTACTGAGGCATCACAGGCACCGATAATACATGAGTTGAAATGAAGTAGGAAAGGATTTTTTTTTAAAGGAAGGAAGCATTCCAGGCCTTAGTTTAGGGTACCTCCCCGACATTTGCCATTTATGAGGACTGAGGAAAACCTGGAAAAAAGCTCAGTCAGGGAGGACTGCACTGGTGGGAATCAAACCCCAGACCTCCCACTCACAAATTTGGCCATAACAATCTGTGGCAATAGTGTCAACAATGTTTTAAGATGAGTTAAGAGTTGGATATTAACAAGTATGTATAAAAAATGACACACTGGACTACATAAGTGATTAAATTATATTTACTTAATTTCTATAGAACTTTTGTGAAACCAAACATTTTTCCGAATTATACATCAAGATGATTTTACAGGTAATACTTGTGAGCCGGATGGGCATAATCAGCATCAATTTACTAAAGTTAGCACAAATCTCAGCTGCTAAGCATGCTGCAGCCAGCGACAGCCTTCATACCCATTTCTAAAGAGTGTGTACATGCTGGAATTTTTATCCTCCTCTGACTAAACAGGCATTGTATTGGGAAAATACATTCTGATTGACACAATTGGGTTTGACTGTGGTAATGATTCTAAATTTCATTGCCAGTGTTCCTTTATATTCCAAAACTAATCAGGAAATTTTTAAACAAATTTTGCATACACAAAATATGCTGCTTTATATTTAAAAGTAGTCTTTAAATACAAAATATGTTGCTCTAGAATCAGCTGCCTGATTACTAGTGGAATGAGCTGCTGTGAGATTACATCTGAGTAATTTCAGAAAGCAACTTCATAGACATGACATGGGAGGAGCTAAGTTAAAGTATAGATGCTACCAACTATGTATATCTAATAGTTAATATGTAAAATATGATCAGCAGACATTCATTATGATCATTTCCATATCTCTAAAGCTGCTTTCTGGGACATAAATGAATAAATTTAACTTAACTGTAACAAACTTTCACCATGACACAGGATTTATTGGGCCACTGGTAAGGTTACTTAGCTTTTGCTAACCTTCTATGGTTCATTTGCATTGAATGTACTGTAAATATAATCAGCTTTAAAATACTTTACATATTTGCATTGAATATTACTTTATGTTTATAGATTAGGTATTACTTTATTTATGTTAATCTACATTAATGATGTGCCAGCTAACATATTCATGCCAGTATATTTATTTTTCTGTTTCTGCAGGCTCAAATTAAGAAAGGGACTACATTAGATCTTTCAAATAATCGACTAAAATCTCTTGGGGTAAGTAATTTTTATACAAGTATATAAGTAGTGGGGAACTTGGGAATAACAAAATGTTTAATGATTTATATAATATTGAGCTAAATTTTTGTAACACCTATAGGCATTGAGTAAATCTTCCCATAATGCTGTATCTAATAGATTCACCATGGAAAGTAAATACATTCAAAATGATCACTTTGTTCTTCATCGGTGCTACAGTCAGGAGTGGGCCTGGGCCTGCCATAGCAACCATTGCTTCCTCTACCTCTGTCTTACCATTTCATTGATAGAGGGCAGTATTGCAGGGGGGCATGTGATCAGCATACTGGCACCCCACTAGTCACCTAATCGAAAATGCCACCAGGCAGCACTCCAATTATCCTGATGAGGCTGGGTGGGCCCCATTTCAGACCACCCTAACTTAATAACAATTCCTAAGCAGGAACCAAGAATCAAATCTGGGCCTCCGAATCAGCAGTCAGCAATGCTAACCACTAGATCAAGGAGGTGGTCAAAATGATCACTTTGCACACTTATAATTTTATGAAGGTTACTCAAAATTTTTTTTAGATTTTTAAAATGTGCAAAATAGTACTAAGTTATTTCAACAGATAGAGAACTGTTGTTAGATTCATGTTGCATTTACACAGTACTATTATAGCAATAGTTTTCTTTCACTAAACATCATGCTGCAACTGCAAAAGGTACATGATAAATGGTGATGCAAGAGAGCTTATTCTCAGCCTTTCTCTCTTGGAGAGGTAAAGCACAGGGATGTTATTGTTTGCTAAGTAATGAAAGCCCATCAAGGCAAACATATTTGCAGGACTTAAAAAATCTTCAAAAATATACAAGTTCAACAAAAGTGGGGGGGAAAAAGTATTTTTTGTAATAACTATATGGAGATATTAAACTGTGTATTTACGTTGTTAATGAATAAATTCATTATTAAATGAAAACATTTACAGTTTAATATAAAGAATGATTAATGAGGAAATGTGCTGATGATGAAGGCAACAGCCCTTGAAACATGTTCAAGTAAGTGGAACAAAACTAGTGAAACTTGAGTGATTTCCTCATAAATAATTTGATATATTATATTTCACTGTGAAAATCCCAGCTATTTAAATCTAAATTTACAGTTCTTTAAAATTAGATATAAGCACCTTAGAAGCATATATAAGCACCTGTTAAATATTTTAATTTTTCTTTGCTATTTTAATGTATTAAACTTTTTTTTTCTGTTCTCATTCTCTCTGATTATCATGATTTTAGTTAATTTGCATCCTATTGCATATATAGTGAACCTTAAGTACAACAAGGCATATTTAAAACCGTCCATTCATAGTTGGCTGCCTATCTGCATGACCCTTCCTGCCATTGCTAGTATATAACTCAGCAAATCACAGCACTAAACACATTGGCTTTTAAAACTTGTGTACTACAAGTAAAATAAATGAATTCTGAACTCACTTTTCATACGGAAAATACTGAAAATGTTGTCCATTTTTTGTGATACACACTCCACATCTTCTTAAGAAACTAACATTTATACTCATTCAATTCTCCTGCATAATGGACCTAATTAGATCATTGTTATTCCAGCATCTTCTGTAAGAAGGGTGAGTACAGAATTAATTTATTTTATTGTAATATCCAAATTTTAAAAAGATGAAGTGTTGTGGCAATGTGAGTTTGTGGCACCAAATGCCAGAATGACAGAGGGAAGTCACCTGAGTGTGAGTGAATAGTTTTAAATGAGCCTTATTGTATAATAATTCTATAATACAAGCATTTTCATAATATTATTTGTTAATTGCTACAATTAACAAATAATGTTACGGGGAAGGGGGGGGCTCTTTTGGCTCACCTTTCTGTAATTCTGTTTAGTAGTGAATTTATTTGTATGAGTCTTGCCCAAAGTCCACAGAGTCTGTTGTGAATATAAATAAACAATATTGTTGTTACAGAAAAGCTTTGCACCATCACTGATGCATTTGGTGAAGTTAGATCTCAGCAAAAATATTTTGACTGAATTACCAGACAACATTGGAGAACTGGTTAACCTGCGTCATTTGGATTTATATAGCAATATGGTATGAAATATTTTTACATAACTTTTACAGGTTGGTTCCAATATATGAGGGGCATTCTAAAGGTTTTTGGTCTGACCAAAAAAAAAAAAAACACAAAATTTAAAAGATTTTTTTTCCTCCTCCCTTTTGAACATAGTCACTTTGTAAACCAATACGTTTAGTACAATGACTTTCCAACTTTTTAATACCCTCAGTAAAACAAAATTTGTCCAACTGTGAAAAAAAGCATCTGTCTCCGCTTCAACTTCATCATTTGAAGTGAATGTTTGTTCAACCATCAATTTCTTCAGGTTTGGAAACAAAAATAAATTTCTGCGAGCCATATCTTGCAAATATGGCATTTGGAAGCACATGGAAGCAAAGGTTATGCTGTTTTGCAGCAACAATCCCAAACATGTGTGAAGGCACATTATAATGATGAAAGAAAACTATCTTTTTTGCAAGTTGTGGATGTTAGCCTGAATAGCATCCTGCAATTTGTCCAGCAATGAAGCATAATACTCCCTGTGATGGTTATATTTTTCTGGGGGTAGTCTACAACCACCACACCATGAGAATCCCAGAAAACCGTGGGCATGACTTTTCCTACGGATGAAATCGTTTTTGCTTTCTTTGGTGTGCATTCATTGTTACCATTTGTTTGGACTGCTCCTTCATCTCTGGCATGTAGTGATGAATCCATATTTCATCTACTGTTAACGAAAGTGTGGGAAACTCACTGGAATTGCATTTTAAAAAGTCTAAACACTTGCAAAATGTTCATTTGAATACATTGGTCCATTGTTCACAAGTGCAGAACCTATCCAGCAGAAGGCTTTTTCATATCCAAAACTTCATGTAAAACATAGTTCACTGGTCTATCAAGGCCTTTGCAATGCCAGACAACTTCTGTATCTTTAATTGGTGATCATTAAGTATGGCATTGTGAATTTTTGTCACAAGCTTATCTGTCATAGCAGTTTTGGGATGCCTTGAGTGCTCATCATCTTGAATGGATGTATGACCATGCTTAAATTCAGCAGCCAACTTTGTAACTATAGAAAACAAAGGGAAGAATCCATTAATGTGGAATGTAACTACTTTTGTATTTCTGTTGGGATTAATTTCTTCAAAACGAAGTACTTTGTCACAGCTCATATTTCAGTTTTATCCATTTTGAAAAAAAAAGGTTAATTGTCACAAACAAATGACTGCATTTTCACATCTAAAACTGTAGAGTGCACCATCTAAAGGATGATCTTAACAAATATAATAGTAATTTGGCCATCTTGACGACATCTTTGAGTCCGACTAAAAATTTATAGAACATTCCACATATCTATGTGCACATACATGCATGCTTTTTCTTTCTTTCTTTTCTTTTCTTTTCTTTTTCATTTATTTCTTTTCTTTTCTTTTCTTTTTCATTTAGTTCTGATGATTCCTTGCATTAGATGTTCAAAGAAATAACTTCTAGAATAATTATTACCACCTTGTTAATTTACCTCACATTAGTGCTAAGCCTAGTTGTCACATAAATAAATTATGGTATCTTCATACATAACACATTAAATATACAAGTTCTGAATATGGACCATTATGATTAAAATTTTAAAACTAAAAGTCCTCTAAAATTTCATGTTTGTTATTGCATGAGATAACAGTCCTGTTTAGGATCTTCAGCATTGTGTGCTGATAAAAATCTATAAGGTTAAAAAACTGAAGCACAAGAAGCTATCCAACTTCACTTTTAAGTGTTGTTAGTTCTTTGACAAAGGAATGTGAAAGTATGTAATGATTGTATCATTTAATAGCCTCGTACAAATTTTAGATGTGAATGGAGAGAATGTGTGGCATAATTTATATCTGTAAAGGTATACTCCAAGAAGCTGAAATTGTCATTAGCTCTTAGCATAATCACTGTAGTGCTATACCTTTTTCACAATTGATAATTTATATTTGTAAAGGCACTACTCCAGAAAGCTGAAATTGTTATTAGCTCTTAGCATAACCACTGTAGTATTATACATTTTTCATAATATTATTGTGTTTGTAAGTCACTATAAAGATTTCTTTGATTCACTTTCAAGTACACTGGAAAATTGCTGTTGCGTGGGGAAAATGACTGGGTACAATTACCATTATCTTTCTGAGATTAAAAAGTGTTTAAAAAACACAACTTGCAAGTTAAAGTGATTACAATTTGCAGAATGGTTTTGAATTCTTTGTCATAGAAAAACTTTAGAAGAAGAACCATTTGATGACTATATATTGTTATTGGTTTTGCCTCAGTTCCTTGCAAAACTCCTTTGACATTAGCGGTGTGAGCTGATGCATTGTCATGGTGCATCAAAATGCCCCTTAGTCCTGTCTTTGGATGTCATTCTTGGATTTTCTGAATCAATTTCGGAAAACAAATTTCTGCGTACCATTTTGCATTAGCAGTTCTTTGATTTTCAAGCATAATGGTTGCCAAATGACCACTTGTGGGAAAGAAAGAGGCAACCATTTTCTTTTCCACATTCTTTAGCCTCTTAGCTTTGACAGTTGTTCATCAGGGAAAATCCAAATGGAGGACTGGCATTTTATTTTTGGTAACTGATATATCCATGTTTTGTCACCTGTAGCAATATCTGAAACATGGCAAGACTTTTCGTAGTTGAATCTTTGCAGCATTTTTTGGCACTATTCCACCCTGGAATTTTCTGCTTGACAAATTATGTTGAAGACCTTTTTTTTTACATGAAGGTATGAAGGTATTCATAAAGGATGGTTGAAACACTTGGTGGACTAATCGCTAATACTAGCTTAATATCCTTATAGATTCTTCTCAGTCACTCTCTTCCTCTCTTCTCTTCATTTTTAAGAGATTGCTACTGTTCTTAAATTTTCCAATCCAGCAGAACACAATAGCACTTATGGAGAAAAATCCCAGAAAGTAGCCCTCAAATGTTCAAGTGATTGCATTCCATTAAGCCATATGAAATTGTGCAAGAACATCACACAAAAATACTCTCTTTCAATCTCCACAAAAAGAATGTTTACTCTTTCCAGACTAAAAATATATGCAGGAAAATTAATAACAACAGAGCTCTGCATGCTATCATGGCAACACAAATGACTCATTAATTTTGACCCAGCAACAATACTTTCCCTAGGAGTTGTATTGTTCCATGTCTCAATACTTATCTAATGATCCTTGTAAAGTGCAATATCCAATAGTATGTTTCTAAACTATGCAGCCTGCTTTTGTGAAATTGTGATGTACTATATAAAATTCAAGCACACTTCCATGCCTAGAAAGTGAAAAACATCTTGCATTCAAGCTTGTATTATACACTGGGAAGCATTAATAATGGGTAGCACTGATGTTGAGATCTACCTCATTATTCGTTACATCCAATGCATGGATTACTCAGTCTAGTATATCTTTGCAATTGCTCTCTAAATATAAAGTGCAGCAGTGCCATATATTGTGAAGATAGGGAAAAAATGACCAAAAACCAGCATTCCCATTGGCCACTAGCAACCAAGCAACCAGCCACATTTAAAAAAAATTTGAATTTACTTGACCAGAATCTAGATGCCATGAACTGAGCATGGTGAGCTTAATTAGGATATTTGGTTGGATTTTGACTAATAAACGCTTTTATTATATTCCAAACATATTTAGGATAAGCACCTTTCTCCAACTTTTGTAGCCTTGCACTCCTTGTTGCAGAAAGGAGCTGCAAATATCCCAAATCTGTCCAGAATAAAAAAAATGTTAAGTTCTAGCGCCAAAAATCCAACCAAATAAGGTAATCAATAATTTCATTCAAATAAATGTACTTACGAAGCTGTTGACAATGGAGTGGTATATATATAAACAATGTATACAGTTTTTTTCACACTAACTCCATTCACTTACATAAATTTGGAACATCTAAATTTCCAAATTTATGTAAGTGAATGGAGTTAGTGTGAAAAAAACTGTATACATTGTTTATAAATAATTTCATTGTTAAAAGTATTCCTTAGTAACCATAGATATCCCTTAATAAGTAAGGAATTGATGGTGGACTTAGTTAATCAAAGAGCTGCAAGATGACACTGTTGCAAGAGAATTAAAAAACTGCAGTGCCGAGGATGCATCTCCTATTATATCTTTCCTCCATATACTATTGGCAGGGTTAAGAAACCTGTTTCCTTCAGGCACCATAACTTACCCTCGATTCTACTGCTTCCCAATGTACATGTTTGCATTTGTATATTTTAAATGGTGGAATAAAATTAAAGAGCAGGTAATGTTTCTCCATTATCTCTGCTTAGAGAAATACTTAACAGAGATACTGCTGGGAGCTGGAGAGATGGTTAATCAGACTAGTCTGAGGAATGTGCTGACAAGGCAACTATTAATATTTTGCTTTCAATAGCGAAATGCGAATGGACCAAAACTTAAGTATTTGAAAGATGATAGACATGCAGTGCACAATGTTTTACTTAGCAGATAAGCATTCTCTCCCCGCTCCATCACTGGCCATCTCTCCCAGTAGTGCCAATAATATGAGTTCCTTGGTTTTATAAATATATTGTTTAGATATGTCTCATGTAAAAAGTGTGTATTTCTGCATAAAATAAAATTAGCTTTACCACAGTGTTGTAGCAGTTATTTATTATACAAATTGTCAATTTTAACATACAATACCAGTTTATAAAATTGCATCATTACTACAGATCACCCATTTGCCATTAAGCTTTGGTAATCTGAAAGCGCTTAGGTGGCTGGATCTCAAAAACAACCTTCTAATGCCAAAGTTGGCAGAAGTAGCTGGACCATGTTTGGATGCACAGCAGTGTCAGCAGTGTGCAAGAAAAGTGGTTAACTTTTTACAAACAATGCAGATACTAGTGGAAGAGGAACGTCAGCGGCGACTTGAGCAGCGCAGCCAGCAGGGTAAATAAAAGAGTTCAACTTTTTATGAATACTGCTAGATGAAAGACTGTAACTCACAATTCTGCCCTTTCTTTCAAACATCTTTAATATTTATGATCCAAAATGTAGTGGCCTTAATGTGCAGTGACATTCTATTAGTGATGAAATATGGTATTAACAAATAATAATGCTAATGTTTTTATGAAATAATAATTTTAAATTTCATGTACTTTTAATTTTAAAAATAAGTGTAACACTGCCAACCAGTTTTATTTATTTTATACTTTCTTATATAGTATTGTAGAAAATATATTTTAAGTATAATTAGCAGAATTTTTTTTTATTCATATGTAACTACCAGCAAAGTGGATGTATTGCACAACTGATTGAAATTTTCACAGTTATACCTATAATTACAGTAAATATAAGCATGTACCTCATGAACAGGAGATGTTAATAATGTTGTCCTGCTAATGTGTTCACACATTTCTAGCATCTTTATAGAAATTGTGATCATAAGCATCAGTTTTTATTAAATCGAGTCAATTTCTTGTGTTTTTTTTTTCCTCCCCTTCTCCTTATAGCTCCAGTTCTTCTAATGTATGAAGGTTTATTCCATATTCTTTTTAGCTTCTCTCATGAATGAAAACCACATATTACCAGCATGACATCCCTATATCTTTTTTTATTTACTTTGTACCTTACACAGATTTTTTCATTATGCAAGAAGATTTCATGTATAAAATTGGGTATTTCTCCACTCCAATACCTGTTATTTTGATGGAACCATGCTTCATCAGTAAAGCATATTGAACGTAGATCTGTTACTCAATCATTGATAAGTTACAGAGTTTTTCCCAAATAGCAGGATATCTAACTGCAATTTATGGACAACAGTGACCTTGCATGCTTTCAAGTTTAAGTTAACTCATTTTTGGAAGATAAACGGATAGTTGTGAATGACAGTTTTTTTAAAAGATACCAGAAGTTTCACGAATCTATACATTCATATAAGCAAAAAGATGTAGCAGGACAACTTTTTCAACATCATAAGATGTAGCAGGACAACTTTTTCAACATCATAGGTTATTTGCTTATGTTCATGTAGTTGTAATTGTGGAAATTTGAATCAATCACAAGGATATTACATTTGCTCTGTTGGGAGTTAGTGCCAACTGCCCTAAAATGGACAACAGAACCATAAAAGATCTAGTATTTTATTACTAAATTGCTTAGTTCATTGATCAATTCCAAATAATTATTAATGACATCATAGGATTCTAGAGAAGAATATGCAGTCAAAAACATTGATTGAATTAGCATCTAATCATTACTATACATTTGTAAATGCACAGTATTCTTCTGTAATTGGGTTGTGCTATTTGATTAACTTGATATTTGTAAGTCATTATGAAAAAATTAAAACAAAAAAAAAAAAAAAAAAGTAAAAGCTACATTCAAGAAGGAAAAATTATAACATGACCATTTTCTTACTAATTATGTTTTTTTAAATATAATTGCAGAACTAGCTGATCAGGTGCAAAAGAAAGAACAGCAGCAGAGCAAGCGTAGCAAAAAGAAAAAGACAGCAAAATCTGCAGGAAAAACACAGACTCAAATTAAAGCAGAGAATGGAGTGGAAAATCTTTCACTCACTTATATGGTTTATGATGCATTAATTCGAGCTGCAGATGAACAGAAAAATGTGCCTCCAAGAGAAAGAGAAAAGGGTTATATAGGTATGTTATTGCTTTTGCTCACTAGATTATAAAATTCAAATTGGAATGAAATTCAATATGAATATTAAAATGTAAGATTTATTTAATTGTAAACCAATAAAACATGTTAAGTGATGTCATACTTATTAAAATTATAATTTTTCAAGTTTGGATGTATAAAAATGCATACAGCGTATAATTCTACAAGACATTTTGCCAATATGCAGTATTAATAAAAAACTATCAGAAATGCTACTTAAAATATAAATCTATTTTGGAATCTTCCTTACTTTAAAAAACACTTGGTTCTAAGATATAAATATGAGTGTAAGAAAAATGTGTTTAACCTTCACTTATGTATTCACTTTACACTATGCTCCATTCACTTACACAAAAGTAAGACGCATTTCGGGAGAATCTCTCCCATCAGTTGCTCACTAAACCGTATGTTTGTTCATTTTGTACAAACAAGATATTAAAGTAAAAAGGTAAACTAAATGTTTTGATGTGGAAAGATTTAAACAAACTATCAATCCAGGATTTTCATGATCTAAAAGAAAAGTGACAAATCATATTTCAGTATTGACATGAGCCAGAACTTTTCCAGTTCTTGGAAAGTGCAACAGACAGCAAGGGGAGTTGTGCTTTTAATGAATTTATTTATTTTGTGATTTAACGTTCTATGCCTACTTCATAAATCTTTGAGGCTAGCACAGATCTATCAGCACCTAAAGTTACTGGCATTCATCATTCAGGGAGATGAAATATACGGGAAAAAAATTATCCAGGTGAATCAAATCAGATATCAATAGCATAACCTGCCCACTGACAAGCAGACACTTAGTGCCTGAGGTGTGTTGATATACTGCAGGAAGAAAGTAGACCGTAAAGCCTATAAGCCTTTAAAAGAAAGGTCTTATAAAAAAAAATGGAAGTGGCTAGAAAATGAAGCACTCAATCCCCAGAAGAAAATTATACCAGTTTTTCAGAATTATAGCAGTGTTAAACTAACATACCTCAGTATACAGATTTATGGTTGAAACAAACTTATATTATGAAAGTGTTAATATTGCACCCAGAAAATAATTCTCAAATAAAAATAAATATGAAGCAGTGATATGAAAGAACAGTACAATTCAACCCATAGAAAAGAGACACACAAAGAAAGCTACATAAAAATAATAGTTATAACTCCATCCCACATAAATATGCAGTGTTCTACAGCTTGGCACACAGAATAATAAACATCCCACTCACAGAAACAGAGTACAAAATGGAATACCAACAGATAAAAAATACAGCAACAATCAATGGTTTAACAAAGACACAGTAATAAAAATTGCCATTAAATTTAAAAGACAAACATCTATAAGAGAGGTTTCCACACTGAAGAACATCAAGGAAGGATACAAATTCAATAAGGTATTCAGAAGACATTGAATAAAGTTAGCCTCAAAGACAAATATAATAGCTCATTATAAGACACCATACCAACAGAACAGAAACAAAGATAGCAAAAATTTATTAGGTTTCACATTATTAGGCACCATACCAACAGAACAGAAATCAGAAATTTATGAAATCAAATGTGCAGATTGTAACCAAATTGGAAAAACAAAGGGAAAGGAAGAGAAAGGAACTCTTTAAGAATATCTTTTTTAAAACAAATTCATAAATCAGCAGTGATACTCACTTTTACACCCAAAATCATAGGCTAAGCTGCTGAAAGAACTTCAAAGCAATAGATCTATCTGCTGGGGAGAAAGTTTTCATCATAAAAAACAGGAAAAACTTAATGAATTTTGATATTCCATCCATGAATGGACTTCGCAAATTCCTACTCGAACCATCAAAGATTGCCACAAAAGCACCTTGGAATCTTGCCATCAAATCAACTAGTTGGTCATTGGCTGATGATTGAAGCAATCGCCCCCGAAACCCATCCTAGTGTTGTGTAAGTAAATGGAGTTTATGTGAACATATTTAATACAATCTTATAGGATAATAAAACTCCAGATAATTGATAAGATTAAACTTTCTCCTTCAAGAGCAATAGCTGAGTGAGTTCTAATGCCAACTCAATTGCGAGGCAAATATTGGAGTTCCACATACTGGAGGCAGGAGGCCATTTGGAAATATATGCACTGAGAATTGATGGATCACATTATGCTGAATGATGAAGGTGAGGGGGGGGGGGGGGGTTAGATGATAATGAGAGCAGCAGTGGAACAAATGGCATGGGTAATTGGAGTACTTGGAGAAAAACTGTCACAAGAGCAATAATTTTCAACCAGTATTATTACACATTTCATGCTTTTGCTTTTGTTTATGAAAATTTCCTCTTAACTGAATTTAATGGATTTTAATGTAACTCAGTTTTACTATGTCAAGTTTTAATATGTGAATAAATGCCGTGTAAACATGGCATATTAATGGTAGTTGAGACTTGTATAATTTTGGGCAAGTTCATTTCCAAAAATTTTGGGGCCAGAATGGATGTAAAGAATTTATCATTATGTTACTTAAATTTAGTTGATTTGCAAATTATCCACTTGGGTTCTCAAGATGTCCTGGACTGTATTTGAACTCTTCATAATATGTACTTATAATCTGCATTTTTTATATCAATGAAGCAATGTAAATATGATTTTTTTTTCTCCTGTTCATATAGGGGCTCTTTTGGTGAGACAGTGCCATTAATTCAGAATCTTGGGGTAGTGATTTTTTTTTTGCCATTATCTCATATTTGCAAGATACATAAAGTGCCCTGAGCCTTTAAATCTGAGATCTTCTTATGGGAAGTGAGGCAGAGAGCATAATTTCCCAGCTTGAACATATGCTAAAGGATTTAAGAATGTTCTTGAAATTCAATTAAAAATGAATGTAGGAATCCACACAGTGAAACTATTGTAATCTTGTTAAATTAAAAGTAAAACTTCTAAAATCATGTCAATATATTAAATTCTCTTGATGTTTGACATTAAAACTGAGAAACTCAGTCGTCAATTGGTTGACAATGTGTGCAAGTGACTCACAAAACTAGTCCCAACTTACTTTTGAATAAAAAAGTTTTAATGCGAAACGTCAAGAGAGTTTAATATATTGACATGATTTTAGAAGTTTTACTTTTAAATCAACAAGATGTTCTTGAAGCTTTAACTGGCAGTCTGTGATAAGGGTACTTTTTTATATTTCATGATAATTTTATATAATTATAAAAGGTGAATCAAATATAAACTGAAGTTTTGATTTTATTGCTTGTGAATAGTATAGAACAAGACATGCCTTTTATAGGTAACACATTGTGGTTTCAGGAGCAAAGTAGAAAGTCAGCTTGCCTTAATTTGTCAGTAGCATCGTGTCCAAGCAAGAGTCATACTTGTTGATTGTACAATATATATATATATAAACTCATAAAAAAACACTCAGAGTGCAATATAAAAAGGTTCACATAAAATTTCACACTAAAAACCGTAAAATTGAACACTGAAATCACACTATATTTCGAGCTTGGCTCTTGGTCATGTGATGAAAATGAACTGAGCTCTGGCAGGCAGCGTCTGTCGTTGTGAGGCATAGAGATGTGACGTGGCAGCAAAACTGCCAACTCTAGCTGAACAAGGTAGTTTGGCAAACCTGGCAGTATTACAGGGAGATGTTGAGGCCTGGAGGAATACGGGCTTTATGTAAAACTATTGCTGCCATCTCTACGTCTCTAAGTAAGGTGTTTAGATGGAGGAGCGGCATCTATGAGAATAAGGGAGAAACAGTTATCGAACGTGGCCTGGTGAAAATTGGCATGTTGTGATACCGGTAATGGGGAACAAGTTTTAACTGAATGCCTGTGATTGTTCATTCTAATAGATTCCTTAGTGGACGTTAGTCCAATGTAAAAAGCGGGACAAAATTGGCATTTAAGTAAATACACAACATTTGTCGAGGTACAGTTGAAAAAAGAGTGAATTTTAAATTCTGATTTCAGATTTGGACTAACATAAGATGAGCATGGGGATATCAAGGCACAGCTTTTACATTTAGGGCGATTGCACGGATATGAGCCAAGTGTCGAGAAGGAGGGCTGAAGATAATCAATATTTTTGCGAAAAATGCTTCTGAGGTTGCGAGCCGACCGGAAACATAGCCTTGGTAATGTTTGAAAAAATGATGCAGTTAGTTGGTTTTGCGTGAGGATATTGAAGCTGTCTTTTAGGATAGGTTTGAGTCTTTCAATGCCTGGAAAGTATGTCACTGTGAAATTCAATGGATCAATTTCTGCTGTTTTACGAGTCTTAGGAGTATGCTTCTGATGAGAGGCCTGGACTTTTGATTTTACTAGGGAAGGGGGGTAACCCCTGTTGACTAATTTGTCAGTTAATTGGGTGATGTATCTATCAAGAGCTGAGTCATTATTGCAGATTCGGTGTCCTCGTAGTGACAAAGAAAAGGGTATGGCCTTTTTTATATGTGATGGATGGCAACTTTCGAAATGTAAGTACTGCTGTAGGTTAGTAGGTTTAACATGAATCAATGTCAGAAATTGCTTATTGATTAATTGAATTTCCACATCCAGGAAGACAGCTTGAGTACGGGAAACTGTAGATGTGAACTTAACTGGATAGTTGGTGTTCAACCTATTGAAGAAACTATCAAATGCCGTAATACCATGGGTCCAAATGATGAAAATATCGTCAATAAATCTGCGCCACACCAATGGTGCTAAGGGTTCTGAATGTAGAAATTCTTCTTCAAGTTTGGCCATAAACAGGTTGGCGTAAGATGGAGCCATTCTGGTCCCCATGGTTGTCCCCTTGACTTGAAGAAAATATTGACCTTCAAATACAAAAACATTATGAGTGAGGACAAAAAATGCTAATTGGCAAATAAAATCATTGGAAGGAGTCTGAGCTAAGTTTGATTTATCTAAAAAGTAGGCTAAAGCTTCTAAACCCTTATTGTGGGGGATGTTGGTGTAAAGCGAAGACACATCTAGAGTAACTAATAATACGTCATCATAAATATTTAAATCCACAGACTTCAGAATTTCTAGAAAATGAAAAGAGTCTTTAATATAGGAGGGTCTGGAAGAGGCTATGGGTTTGATATAAAAATCAACAAGGGCTGAAATTCTTTCAGTGGGGCTGCCATAACTAGCTACTATAGGTCATCCTGGGCAGCCTATTTTGTGTATTTTAGGTAAAAAATATAGAGAAGGTGTGCGGGGAGAAACTGGTGTTAACAGTGTAATGTCAGTTTTGTTAAAGCCTTCTAATGGAGCTCTAGCAGATACGAAATGTGTTATTTCTGTATTGAAGTCAGGAGTAAAATCTTGCAATAGGCTCAAATAATAATCTTCGTCATGCAACTGTCGAAAGGCTTCTTGGGTGTATAATGCCCGGTCCATGACAACGACTGAGGAGCCCTTGTCGGCTGGCAAAATGATGATATTGGGATTCAAGGATAACTTACGTAACAAAACTCTCTGAATAGGGGGAAGGTTGTCTCTGGATTGAAAAAGCTTCAGAAATCTAGGGTGACTGATGTCATCTAGAAATTTATCAATGAAACATTCCACAGGGTGAGAGGAAGCCAAAGCTGGCGGTTCTTTAGTTGAAGGGGGACGAAAAGGTAGTAATCCCAGGTTGACAGACGAGGCAGAACCTGCTGGGTGCGTGTGCCAATGGTACTTCCATCGTAAATGTCGGCAAAATTTAACTGCATCAATAATGAGGCGGGACCGATCAAATTTAGGAACCGGTACAAAAGATAAACCCTTCTCTAGTAGAGATAATGTTTTTGTATTTGAAGGTCAATATTTTCTTCAAGTCAAGGGGACAGCCTTGAACTGTCGAATCAGCAATAATGACTCAGCTCTTGATAGATACATCACCCAATTAACTGACAAATTAGTCAACAGGGGTTACCCCCCTTCCCTAGTAAAATCAAAAGTCCAGGCCTCTCATCAGAAGCATACTCCTAAGACTCGTAAAACAGCAGAAATTGATCCATTGAATTTCACAGTGACATACTTTCCAGGCATTGAAAGACTCACACCTATCCTAAAAGACAGCTTCAATATTCTCACGCAAAACCAACTAACTGCATCATTTTTTCAAACATTACCAAGGCTATGTTTCTGGTCGGCTCGCAACCTCAGAAGCATTTTTCGCAAAAATATTGATTATTTTCAGCCCTCCTTCTCGACACTTGGCTCATATCCGTGCAACCGCCCTAAATGTAAAACCTGTGCCTTGATATCCCCATGCTCATCTTATGTTAGTCCAAATCTGAAATCAGAATTTAAAATTCACTCTTTTTTCAACTGTACCTCGACAAATGTTGTGTATTTACTTAAATGCCAATTTTGTCCCGCTTTTTACATTGGACTAACGTCCACTAAGGAATCTATTAGAATGAACAATCACAGGCATTCAGTTAAAACTTGTTCCCCATTACCGGTATCACAACATGCCAATTTTCACCAGGCCACGTTCGATAACTGTTTCTCCCTTATTCTCATAGATGCCGCTCCTCCATCTAAACACACCTTACTTAGAGACATAGAGATGGCAGCAATAGTTTTACATAAAGCCCGTATTCCTCCAGGCCTCAACATCTCCCTGTAATACTGCCAGGTTTGCCAAACTACCATGTTCAGCTAGAGTTGGCAGTTTTGCTGCCACGTCACATCTCTATGCCTCACAACGACAGACGCTGCCTGCCAGAGCTCAGTTCATTTTCATCACGTGACCAAGAGCCAAGCTCGAAATATAGTGTGATTTCAGTGTTCAATTTTACGGTTTTTAGTGTGAAATTTTATGTGAACCTTTTTATATTGCACTCTGAGTGTTTTTTATGAGTTTTTATACTTTTTAGAAGTTTTTATTACTCTATTAATAGTATATATATATATATATATATATATATATGTCCTTGCATAGGAGAGATTTGGATGACTGAAAAGTTGATGACAAAGTTTTCTCAAATTCTCACTGAGGGTCAAAAGGTTGACCAATTTTTGATGATTTCTAAAATTGTTCTGCGGTTAGGATAAGTTATGGAAGTGTGCATTCCACAATTTCAGATGATTTGAGTGACTGAAAAGTCTTGACAAAGCTGCTTCCTCAAATCCTCACTGAAGATCAAAAGAACGTTCCCAGCTGACAGGCAAGTTTGCTTTTACAGCAGTAGATTCCTCACTTTTCCTCCACTCCATGCTCACTTGCCTTGACTCTGATTCAGTATAGTAGTTTATCCATGTTTCATCACAGATTATGATTCCTTAATCTATTCAGCTAAAAACCTCTGGCACCCCCCCCCCCCCCCCCCCCCCGGAGCCAGTTGTGGACATGTTTAAAGTGCAGCCAAGAATAGTTACTATGTGGGATTATGCAAAATCAACTTATGTACAAGTAAGTTTTCATCAAGTTTCTTCATGAACATCAAACAGCCAAAGCAACTTATTACTGTCAACTTTTGGTTTAATCAAAACATATTTATTGGCAAAAAAGACCTCAGCAATAATTTTGAGAAATTATTTCCTCCAGACTTATCACCTTGCAATTACCATATGTTTGGACCATAAGAAGCATTGGGAGGTCGGTGATTCAACAATAATGGCATGGAAGTTATCAAGCACAACTTACTGGAAACCAACCTCACTCTTTCTTCAATAATGGGACTAAGAAACTTTCTATATATTACGAGAAATGTATTTGTAAATTGGGCAATTATTTTGCTTCATTTGGTTTAAATAAGTTACAAAATAAATTCCAGTTTAAATCAGATTCAATCTTATAGTGTAAGAGCAATATAAGAACATAATTTATTATTTTTTTATTATTTTTTCTTCTCATAGTTTCTTAGATGCCTCTTCTTAATTATTTACTAAGTATTTTGCATTTGAAATTTGTGTTAACATAATAAGGGAAATACAAAGGAATGTGGAGTGGAGAGTAACTATATAATAGGGCTCCTAGAGAAAGGTAACTGTACCATGTGATGGTTGCAGCATTTCAATAACCAAAATGGGTGGTTGAAGTGATTAAAGCATGAATTCATAAATGGGAAGTCTGCAGTTTGAATCCTGCCAAGATGAGACTCCTTTTTTTTTTCTTTCTTTCTTTTTTCTTTTCTTTTTTACTTTGTTCTTTCCCTTGAGTCCTTCCACATGCAAGTGCTGTGAAAGTACCTGGAAAGCTTAGGCATGAAAGGCTTTCTTCTCCCCAAAATGTTCTTTTCTTCATCTTTTCATCATAATGTTAATCACATGTAAAGCCATACTAGTTAAAATAGGCTTAAACACTAATAAAAAGAGCATTTGATCATATTGTATGGCAGAAGAGTGAAAAAATATCACTAAGTGGCTAAAGAAAGTAATATTTTTTATTTTGGAATGGTGCTGTTAATCGCATTATTTAATATAAAAATAAATAAAGACTGGTAGTTCTTGCTGGTAGAAATTTCTCTGATTTATTTATAGAAGCAAGAACTAGCTGTGGGACATAATTACCTTAAGCTCTGCAAACATTCTGGCAAGTGTGTTATGTATGTTCTTGGTTACAGAGATTCATTTGAAGTGCTTTCTTTAATATTATGTGCAAATTTAGTGAATCTTATGTTATTGGAGCAGTAGTATCGCATTTAAATGAACTTTCTTTGTCTTTTTTTCAGTGTTCTTTGTGCTGAAGAAAATAGTTAAAACTTTCCTTATTGGCTTGCCACTTTCTCTCTTTCTGGTTTATTTAGTGAACAGGGAGAAATACATCGAAATACAGGGGCAAGCAATGCATGTATGGAATGTTATTTTGAGTGCTATGCCTGTTGCCTTTGTGGACATGTTTAATAGTTTGCAGCCAAAAATAGTTGGTGCATGGGATTGTGCAAAATCAACTTATGTACATATAAGTTCTCATCCTGCTGTTGTGCCTGTATTGGACTCTGTATGGCAAGGAGCATTATCTACATTTAATAATACAAAGGCTGCATATGTCAAAGTCAGCTCTGATGCCACAGTCCAACATTTTGTAGAAACATTCATTGCTGCATGGAATGCTATGTGTGCTGTTGTTGTTGATGTGGGAAGGACGCTCTATCAGGAAGTGCCACTTTATTTTGAAACTATGAAAAACACAATATTTTAATACTATTGGTGAGCATATAACACCATTAATTGATTAATTTTGGAATATGGCATTTATTTGTATATTGAATACCCTTGTGGGGTAGAACAGATTGGACTTTTTTATGATTCCTTTTCCATACTTTTATGCAGATTGTTTCTATTTAGTGGTTCCTCATAATAAAGTTGGCTGATATTAGGAGCATCTGTTAAATGCATTTGATGAACTAAAAGATAATTTTTAGTTTAAGTAACAGAGTAATGTTCTGTTAGGATTTTCAACGAAAAGAACTAATGTATTGGTGCTTTGGGTGGGTCAGGATAATAAATGCATTGTTTAAAAGGTGTAAACTAATTTTTAACCTATATATGTGCCTAAATAGACCCAAATATATAGAACTGGATTGTATCTATAATGCTCAGAGAAATGTTAAATCACACTGATGTATCAACATGTAAATAATTCTCAAAAGCACCAACAAAAGTTGTGTATATTAAAATGTTTAAAAAATATTAAAAATTTCTACCAGAGTGTGTTTTCTGTTTTCTTGCTTTTACCTCATATGCATTAAATAACAATGACCTAGTCTTAAGTAGAATATTAATGCTATAAATGATTATTTAAAGTAGAGGTTCAAGAGTCTTATGACAAATTTAATTATCAAATTTAATTAAAATTTGATTAAAACAAATCACTCTTAACTAAGAGGGAGAGTGAATTTTCTGCACTTTTGCCATACATCTTTAGGCTTATTGCTATGCTATCTGCACATGTAAGCTTAGAAATGGTAATACTGTGGTCGTGTGATCAAAGTTTGACCTTGTTTAATTTTCATTGCTTCTCTGACAGTGTAAATGGGGCCGTGCACCAAGGAGAAGCAAAGAGCAATAAGTAAATTCCTCTTTTATATAAATATTGTACTTACGAAGCTGTTGACAATGGAGTGGCAATATAACTTCAACTTATGTATTATGTAGTGTAAAAAAGTGAATACATAAGTTGAAGTTATAAATTCCTCTTGTTGAAAGGTATGTCGGGGGCTGAAATTCATAAGAGACTTCCAGCACAATATACGACAATTCTCTACTGCATAGAAGTGTGTAAGAGTAGATTGAAAAGTTTAAAAGTGGCTGGACAAGCTTGGCACTTGAAGAGAGACCAGCATGCCCATCAACCTCCACTGATGAGAAGATTTAGAGAGCGCAAGAGATGGTATGTTTGAACCAGCAAGCTACCATCTATGAGTTAGCATGTTTTCTACAGATTAGTCATGGTTCTTCCTATCAAATCATCTATGATGAGCTTGGCTTCCATAGAGTCTGTGAGAGATGGGTGTCAAGAGAGCTTGCATAAGCAGCACCGTGTTGAAACCCGCCAACACTTAATTGACCACTACAACAATGAAGATACAAAATTTTTGAGCAGAATAGCTAGGCATGAATAGGCCCATCACTATTAGCTGAAATCCAATTGCCAGAGTAAGGAATGTAAATATCTGAGATTGTGAATGAAGAAGAAATTCAAAACTCAATCTTCTGCAGGATAGGTAATGCTGACCATTTTAGGACTCAGAAGAAGGACCTATACTGGAAGAATACGTGGAAAAGGGCTACAATAAATAATGCAAATACAATGATCTGCTGGTCAATTTTCTGAAACCAACAATTTATATCAAATCCCAAGATCTCTTTTCATAGAAAGTACTGCATACAGCTCAGATCTTACCCCTTTCGACTATCGTCTCTTTGGACCACTCAAAGTTCAATTACAAGGTTGTCGATTTTCTAAAGGAAACATGAGAGGAGTTTATGGTAAGCAGTTTGCACATTGGAGAAAACAGATTTTAAAGAAGAAGTAGAATCCTTAAGTTAGTACTAATAAACTCAGTCACAGGAATCCATAGTTTGAATAAAGCTGTAATATTGATATGCTTTTAAGGGCGACAATAGAAGTTTTTGCTCCAAACACAAAAAATTCATTGAGTTTAACTTGAAAACCATACATTATTAATAATGCTTAACAAAACAATAAAAATATGTTTCACTAGTTAACTTTTAATGTTTTCAGTGCCTCCTTTTCTTCAATTTGTACTTTGCTTTTTCCTTTGATGAAGAACTGCTTATTTTTGTGTATATGGTTTTTGTCATAAGTTTTCTTAATTCTTCCCATTTGGCCTTTATTCCTTCATTCAAAATTTCATTAAATGCAGTTTTTAGGTCAGATATCAGCTTTGCTGCAAGTATTTATTCTTGGATAACTGAAAGGAAAATTAAATGTAAGAAAATCATTTTGCTTAGCTCTCAGAAGTTGGGTTCGGGAAACCTTGTAGATATGTATTAGTTACTTATTTTACATTTGCATATTTTCATTGGAACTCTGGTAACTCTTTACATCATGTCCTATTGGTACTTTCCCCACCACCTTGACCCTTGACTTGTAGCAGAACATAATATTAGCAAAATTGTAGAATGCACAAACAGATAGAGTTTGAACAGGATGTATTTGAAATTGAAATCTTCATTCATCATTAGATAACCAAAGATTACAATAGACTTCATATTTTACAACAGTATTGCAACAATATAAAGAGCTTCCAGAATATGTCTATTCATTCATATGGAGTTTTGCGCCTCTGCTGCTGGATATGCCACAGACACCTATACTCTGAATCATTTTGATGGAACCATACCATACCTCATCTGAAAAGAACAACTATGGATCAGTCACTGATGAAAGAAACCTCTCAATAATGCACATATGCTGTGGGATCTCCTTGTCATAGATGATGGACTGGTGTAAAATTATAAGGTTAAGATTTAACAATTTTGTTGCTGTATGTGCAAAATACACTGAAACTGGAACTCAAATTTCTGCCACATTTGTTTAATTTGTCTTTTTTTTTTTTTTAAACTGTACATCTTTGTGTATATAGAATCAAATTTATTCACAAGATTGTGAATTGCAGTTCTCAGGAACTTTTTCCTTACCCAGAGAAGCTGAATGCCATATAACTTCAGACTTCAAGCGCATTTGCGCCATCAATTCATATCATTCATCCATAGATTTAACAATTCCCTGGTGCACCATAACCATATCTTTTCACTGTCATCTCCACTGGGATTACTTAGCAGCACCCTTGGGTGTCCCAGCTTCAGAAGTCTGCTAGAATATGCCATGCTAGGGGAGAAAGTCCACACGTTCATGAGACAAGAGCTGATATTGGGGATTTCAGAGAGTGTAGAGATGTCATATATAAGCAATTTTAAATAGGCAATATCCACAAATAAATATAATGCATTTATATGGTGTTACACATTTTGGTATCAGATGCTAATAAGTCGGCATTAAAGCCAAGCTGGGTAAAATATTAGTTTACAATGTCTTTAAAACTGCCTTGCTAGCATAGAAATATCAATTTTCCTCAGCTCATTATCAGTGTTTTCAAGATTTAATGCCATAAAAATTCCTCAAATCCTAAACTAATCATGTGACAATGTGACACTGATCATCTATTAACTGCCTCCTTGATTATATAGCCTACTCTAGAAGGAGCTCTTTGCTTGTGACTGATGTTTTGCAAACTGTGGGTTCAATTCTTGGCATGGCGTTAATTTTATTTTTCTATTAAATATGAAATGTTGCAATATGCATACTAAAGAATTATGAATTAAATTTACTTAAAGCTTTCAATTTTTATTCTCTTTCTGAACAATGAATGTATTACCAACACACAATGGCTAATAAGCTTACTACTAACATGATGCCTAAAACTAATTTATCTAACACACACTCAGGACACAATTCTGATTAGCAAGTACTATAACAACTACAAAGGTTGTAATTATATGAATTGATATGTTAAGATTTAAGTGTATAATTGAAACTTTAATTTAAAGCACAGGCTAAATGCTGCATTATTAGGCCAGTCAGAAAACAAAATAAAAAAAGTAATGAGCAGGTCAAATTTGAAAACCATTACCATCTCTTACTCCAAAGCTGATGTCATAACTTTGGTGCCAGAGTAATATGTTAAGAAACATGCCTTTGTCATCGTGCATTGTGCTTTCAAGAGGAATCTTCATTCATCAGTGGCATACTGGTGCTTTAGAAACTTATAGCCATAGCGTATGCAATCAAATAAATATAAATTACATAATATAGTAAAATGTAACAATGTACACAATTAATTAAAATATAAATGACATAAAATAGTTAAACATTAAAAAACAGTACAATAACTATTATAACCTCGCTTACCCCTATAAAAATCAACACACAAATGGTAGATATTATTTAATTGCCAGGTTCTGCATTCCATATTATTTGAAGAAAATTCATTATAAAACATCTTATTTGAAGTTGAAATTTAAAGTCGCTTTTAAAATTTAGCTATCTAGATTTTGAATTATCAATGACGACTCTATTGCAATATATTTATATCTATTTAGTTCCAGAGTGGGCCTGGCATAAGGAATATTAAGATTGTCTAATGCTATGAGTATTTATCAGGTTGCATGGAGTTAAAGGTTATACATTTTCCTTTGTATAAAGTAAACAGTGATAAATATACAATGAACTTAGTTGTAATTTTATACTGTACAAAAGAAGTTCTACATGTTTGCAAAGGGAACAATTTCTTAATAAACATTGTAGCTTTCTTCTACCCTTATTATTTATCAAATTCCTTGTCTATAGAAATAACAGTAGTACCAATAACATTCAAGCTGATAGCTGATGAGAACATTCATTGGATATACTTTAAACAGAGAATAATGGAAAAAGATATTTTCAGCAAAAATAGTTATTTTTAATGGAATAATGATTTTTAGTCTACAATGATCATGCCATTTGGTGCCTATTTCTAGTATGAATAGTGGGAGATTGTCTTGTAACTGTACTCTTCAAATGTACCAACTATTAAAAATACACTAAAATTATATCAGAGCGTGTGGAGATATCTTAGATAATTTGAGATAAAAAATTATGACCTATATGTTCAAATTTCGAAGCCATGGCTATAAGTTTCTAAAGTGCCAGTGTGCCCCTGGCTAATAAAGATGCCCCTCGAAAGCAACACACAATAACGGGAGGTTACAGAGCACATCATTCTGAAGCAATGGTTATGACTTATGATATTAACATTATTTTTTTGTTCGTTTTCTTACTAAGTCCTAATAATACAACTTTTAGCTTACATTTTTAGTTGATGTTCAATTTATACACTTAAATCTTAACATATCAGTTCACATAATTACAACCTCGTAGTTATTATTGTACTTGCCAATCAGAATCATATTCTAAGTATGTGATAGGTAAATTAATTTTTAGATATCATGTTAGTAAGCTTATTAGCCATTGTATGTTGGCAATACATTCATAGTTAAGAAAGGGAATAAAATTTGAAAGCATTTAGTACATTTCATTCATGATTCTTTAGTATGTGTATCGCAGCACTTCATATTAAAAAAAATTAACAATATGATAAAAATTGAACCTGCGGCATGCAGAACATCAACTTTTGCTTTATGCATTATGCCACACAATCAGTTAAAGAGCTCCCCTCTAAGGTAGGCTACATTTACATTTATTTATTTATTTGGTCTTGGCTACATAATGCAAGAAGGCAATTAGATGTTTGGTGTCGCACTGTCAAATGATTTGTTCCAGATTTGAGGGATTTTTAAGGCACCAAATCTTGAAAACGCTGGTAACAAGCTGTGGAAAATCGATATTTTTATGCCCGCAAGTCAATTTTGAAGACATTCTAAACCAATTTTTCACCCAGTTTGTCTTTATCACCGGCTATCACTATCTGATTCCAAAATATTTAACACCATAAACTGCGTTATATTTAGTTGTGCATCACACATTGCCTATCTCTTACAACTTCTCTACACTCTGAAATTAGTACGGTGTAGTTCATCAACACTTTGTATTGTTTATGAGTATTATGATCAATGTCATCATTATCTATAAAAAAAACTGGAATAATCCCTCGTATCAAATGGAATGATATCATCACCAAGGCTTCTTATATAGCTAATGTGTTTTTTGAGTTTGTGCTCGTCATTAACTGAGAAAAATATTTTCTAAGTCGTGGTTGAATCGCCCGCCATACGCAGGTACAGGTAATGCAAACAGCAGCGAAATTGAGCGATACCGAGCAGTTATCGCTGATACGAAACATTCAGGAAATGTCAACTCAGCGATAACGAGACCTGCTCCTGATATAAAACAGACGCACAGATTACCGGACATCATCATGGTGCTAATTCTATATTTGTAACCTAGATGGCGTAGTGATTGTACAAACAATTCACGCCTACCACGAAACAAAATCTTGAACGTGCAAGTGGATAACGCGCAGTTAGTGGATAATCCCCGTATTATCGGTTCTGAAGTGAATACAATTTTATTATACTGTAAGTTACTTAATTTTATAACTATTTTCCCAAGGTGCTGCATAATACTCCATTTAATTAAACACATATTGCAATTTAGGATCAATGTAAGTAGGAGATTAGATTGAGGGCTGCCAACTTTTGAAGGATTTCGATGTAGAGATGACAATATAATAGTCGGCTTTAATGAAAGAAAAGGAAGAAACTATGAATAAGAATATACTTGGAACGTTTCTCTTTTGGTTACGAACTAAAGCTTTTTCACGTGAATATTTTTATGAATGGTGGTGGTTAAACTATGTGAAGCAGAGGTTAGGATGCAGCATCTTTAAATGTTTTGAGAATAAGATAATTAATACTGTCATTGATTTCTGCAGCATGTGTTCCACTTGTGGCACCAGTTTTTTTTTTTTTTCAGTAAAATAGAGAGATTGAATTATCTGAACTTATTCAAAATTTTCAGAAATCAAAGCATGGTATTGTATTGTCTAGTTCTGCAGACATAAACCTCCAAATAATGTGTAATTTTACCATCTGAATAATCTAGGAAATACCGATATTTCAAAAACTTCATTTATCACAGAAAGCTGGAAAGCTATAGAACTAAATGGTGCCAAGTGCTGTAATATCTAGTGATGGTATGGCCTGCTTGTTATGTAGTTGTCTCATTCTCAGTTCAAAAACTTCATTTATCACAGAAAGCTGGAAAGCTATAGAACTAAATGGTGCCAAGTGCTGTAATATCTAGTGATGGTATGGCCTGCTTGTTATGTAGTTGTCTCATTCTCAGTTTCTCATGTACTTTCGCTCTTTATCCTATCTTTTTTTTTTTTTGTTTGCAATTAAAAAAACGCAACACATATCTGTCACTAACTAGCTTTCATTATAATTACCATTCCTAATGATTGGAGAGAAAGTTTATCAAATGTGTCACACTTATAAGACTATCCCTTGGAAATCACCTTTAGAAAATTATATTGCTAATTTATCCTTTAAGGAAAACCAGGTAATTGAATATTAAAAAGGTTGTAGCTTGTTACTGTTTCAAGGTAATAAAAGATAACCCAGAATGTTTTGGCTGTGTCACTTGTTAGCTGAATGGTGAGTGCTATTTTATTAACCGTCTCACTAGGTTTTGATATGTAGGACTTCCTCCAAATATGAGAGAGCAATTACTGCTGTAACTTGGTTCCCAGAGTTAGGTATATTAAGATGCCATTAGAATAAATGGAAATGAATGGAAATTTCTGTGGAATATTTATATTATTATTAAGAGAAAGTGCACTGCACTTGCTTAGATAGATTTTAGCAGAACATAAAAACTTTTATTTCATAATAAAATTGGCATTAGGAGGTTGTGAGGAGCAAAGAATGCTGTAAGCAAGCTCTTACAGGTTGGATGGGTCCAACATATGAGAATCAATATTGATGATTATATGATCATAATAATACGTAATTTGTGTAAGTCAGACATTTTTAGGCTCAGTGCTACATTGTGATGGAATTGAATTGCGTAAATAAGCTTATAGTTTCCTATGCCTTAATTTATCAAATGCTGTTAATTGCTGTTGCAATACTTCTTGCATGTTTTTCTTTAACTTGAAAATTCAAACAATTTATTTCAGGCTAGTATTACTAAGTGCTTCAGGGATTAAGAATTCAGATTTACATTTTTATCTTGCACCAGTAAATTTGGATGTGTTTTATCTGCGATCTTGTATATTGAAAGTAAGCCAAAGTGGAATGTAATTTCTCTTGGGAAAACTTAAGACGACACTCCCTAATCCAGAATATGGTGGGGAATGAGAACGTATGCTCAAAGTGATTACTACACTCTGGCATTTAATTTTTTCCTTTGATAAATAATCTGACCAATGAAATGATCTGATTGAACAGTGATAATAGTGCCTATTTTATGGTAGGTTGTATATCTGTCACTGAGCAAAATAACAGGTGAAGATGCAGTTTATTAGATTCTTGGTTTTGATTGAAACTTGACAATCCACACAAAAGTGGCACCCTGTCTAACTCTGAGCTAAACCCATAATAGAAGTCAAGTATATACTCTAGCAATTGCAGCAGGAGATGTTTGAAGAAAATTATTTAACCCTCACATTGGTAGAAGAGTACTGCACATAAAGCATATTATTATGGTAATATTTGAGGAAAAATAAGCCATAACAATATTAATGATGCAAAATATTTATTTAGTTGCTCTCATAACATTATAATACATATTAATGGTTAAATTATATAAAAAAATGGCTAATAATAAAATACACAATATCATTTAGAGAAACAAGTAGTAGTAGTAATTAAATAACTATAAAGAATTCCAAATGGGAACTTGTCTGTTAATATGACACAGTACCCATTTGCAAACATCAGGCGCTGCTTGTGCCGATACATAGTGATGCAATGACAATTATAGAGGATGTCTGGCATAAAGCAGTGGAGTTAATAAAATATAAATTATTGAAGAACTTGCACATCCTAATCAATATTTCTAACACTAATTCTTACTTGTCTCCTAAGGCTAACAGATCAACAGTGATCAATGAAAATATTTAAGAAGTTCACAGAATCCAATTAATAACATCAATAAATACAAGTCAGAAGCATGACAAAATAACATTTACTGCTTTGAGGGGAATTTCCTTTATGAACGCAGTTTTCTCCTAAAATCCCTTGCCATAACATTGTCAGTATTTTGAGAACTGAAATTAAGAACCATATTAAGATTTTATATACCTTAGAATAAAGATTGCCAAACTGTGGATTGGAATGCTGGATTCTAGGGGGTTGCTGTGGATATAGGGAAAGTGCTTTTATTTAAGAACTCATTTTGATATTTATTTTTATTGAAAGCATTTAATTAAAGTTGCATTATTATTTTGATCATTTATATAGCAGCGCAACAATGGTTATTGTGATTGAACAGATATCACATTGTTGAAGCATGTGCCCAAGCTTGAAATTATTATTATTATTATTATTATTATTATTATTATTATTATTATTATTATTATTATTATTAAGCAGCGAAGTGAATGGAGTGTTGTTAACACAGCAGCACAGCTTTTGGTGAGCTCATTTGTGAAAAGGGAGGCCTGACGTGAATACACTAAAAATTCGACCGAGTATTTGAGTACCAACACAGATAGACAACCTTTGAAGACGAGCCAGTTTTGTTGTGCTTATAATTTCTACACAACATATTTCAATTTAAGCGGTTCGATGGTTGACTTCATGTTGGTCACCCAAAGTTTGAGATGGTTTTGTAGTAGGTGATGTTTTTATTGTTCGCCCCACGCTGGACGCCAAATTATAAAGCTATTTAGTAGGCTCCGGCTATGTGCCCCAGGTTGGACACCAATTTTAAAGCGATTTGTTGTCGACCCCAAATGGCCTCACGTTGTGATGCCAATTTTAAAGTGGTTTTGTAGATTGATTGTTGGTCACTTCGGTTCTGTTGCCCGCACAGTACTGACAACATTTTCTCAGGGGAATTCTTCTATTTCGTTGACTGGGAGAGGATTTCAGTAGTGTAAATAAGTACGCGATGCGACATAATACATATTGGTATTTTATTATGTCCAAAATCTTTCGCGTTCTCGGTGTTTCGCATACAATAGACCTAGCTACTGCGATGCAAACTTCGTTGCCGCGTGTGAAACTGAAAACTGTTTAAGATGTATGCTTAACTGATAACTGCTTCTCTGCAGAGTATCAACTTTAGAAACCTAGCTGATGTATCAGAACTGTATGTCCGCGTCCGAAGTAGAACTTATCTGCATCTGAGAACTGATAACAGAGTTGCGTCTCACCGCGTCAAGAACTTAAGACTGCTTGTGTCTCGCCGCGTGTAAAATTTAAACTTGCATAATGTGTACTGCGTACTGAGAGGAATTGCTTGTCTCTAGCCGCGTATAGATCTTCTGCGTGCCTCAACAACGCGGAACTTACAATTGCCTCTGTGAACTGCTCGCCCCGGCCATTCAAATCAAATAATCGTTGGTTTAACGATTGCCACGGGTCACAAAGGACGCGCAATCTTTGTGCATATCTTCAAAAGTTCAAACATATTTTCCATTGTCGGTCCTGGTGGTGTAGTGGTTACCATACTTGCCTCCTAAACCTAAGATCGCGGGTTCGAACCGAAGAATTTTTTCGGGCATAAAAATCCTAAGTATCGCTTCCTTCGGAAGGGAAGTAAAGCCGTAGATCCTGTGTCGTACATTTACGGCACGATAAAGAACCTCAAGCCTGAAAGAGAGGCCTCTGAGCAAAATTTGTCGGCCGTTTCACGCCCTGAGTTGAATTGGGACGCTGATGACCTGAGATGTTAAAGAGCGTCCATAAATAAATCAATCAAAAACAAAATATTTTCCATTGGCTGGTTTAAAGGGCTAATAGTGCAACGTCCCAAATTGATTTATAAGTCCTTCAGGTTTATTAACCCTACAATGACAATCCTTTAAAAGAGGAGTGGAAACTTCATACACGATCGTTGGGCTTCTTCCAATTATGTAGTTTTATGATCCTTGGACCTTCCAAGCTTCCGTTACAAACCCCAAGGGGCTTTCTCTTTTGTACAATTCTTCCATTGAGGCTAAAGCTTATGACACACATGTATGGAAAATATTTATATACTAATAACAGTGCCAAAATATGATTGGGTTTACATAAATAATTTTAATATAATTCAGTGGGGGTGAGTCAGAGGAATTGTTACACAAAGTGGATCATTCATATAGCAATGCGCGGGGACAGTTTAGGCAGGAATCGGCGAAGTAGCCGAGGCAATGTAACTCCAGAACGCAAAGCGATAGAACATTGGCATTATTGTCAAATAATTCGTAATGAACCAGGTTACATTCTCAGTTGTGCAATTATCAGCAGTCGTATGTTTTCATGAATTTCTGACTGTAATATATTTTTTTTTTTTAAATCTGGATAACAGTTTATTAATATGTTTAGCAAGCCATCTATTTAAACTAGGAATTCTAAGTTCACTATTATGTTCCCTACGCAGCTCTCGTTAAGAGATGTATGAAGATCACCTGAAGACCTGTGGTGCAAGCAAACAAGAGATCTAATGGATTTATTGCCAGATGCAAGACATTAAACAACCTATCAGCCCTCGACAAGTTAACTTGAAAAAAGAGAAAAAAAAATTCACATTCTCGAGGCACGACGGTAGGTCCATAACTTTCCGGCCTCGCCGATAAGGATTATCGCCTTCACAAAAACCTTATCTGGCGTCATACCTTATCGTTTAAGTAAATAATTGCAACTGTAACTTTAGCTCCGCTGTGTTCAGTTGTTCAGATATAGTTGAATAAAGAAGGCTATGTAGAAGATTGTGACATGTTCAAAATGCAATATCGAGCTGTTCAAAAACAAAAGAAGAACTTACTCCAAATGAAATTAAACAGTGATTGGACAGTGTAATGGGGAAGCACCCCCCTCATGTTCTACCTTAAAAGAAGGGGTCATACTTTTTCAAATGGGTCGAGAAAGCAATGAAGACAAAAAGCGTGTAGGTCGGCCTTTAAGGATGCCCATTCCTGAAAACATCAATCTTGTGGAAGCAGAAATTATGGAAAACCAGCGATTCAATGTTACAGAAATAGCGGCAAGGTTGGACCTTTCTAAAACTACAGTCCTTGGAATTATTCACGAATATTTAAACATGAATAAAGTTAGTGCAAGATGGGTGCCTAGACTTCTTTCCTCAGTCCAAAAGCAGCAACGAGTCATGTGTTGTCAGGCATTTTTGGAGCTCTGCCGTGGCAACGAGAGAGAAATTCTGCAAACAGTTGTTACAGGTGATGAAACTACGGTCCTCTACCATGATCCCTTGTCCAAAAGAGAATCAATGGGCTGGCGTAAACCTGGCGATGCACCGCTTGTAAAGGTCACTCAGGTCAAGGTCACTCAGTGAACGAAGAAGATCATGGCCACAAACTTTTGGGACTGTGAAGGAATCCTCTTCATTGACTTCAAGGAGAGGAAGACCACAGTAAATGGAAAGCACTATATGCTGCCCTACTGCACAGACTACATGCTTCCATCAAAGAAAAAGGCGAGGAAAGCTTAGTGGTGGTGTGCTCCGTCTTCATGACAACAGCTCTTTTTGCAAAGGAAACTGTGAAGAAATATGGCTTCAAGGAGATCGATCATCCACTCTATAGCTCAGATCTAGCTACCAGTGACTATTTCCTCTTCTCAGAACTCAAAAGGGACCTTAGAGGAAGGAACTTTTAAGTGTGACGAAGAAGTGATGAATGCTGTTTATGCCCATTTTTCAGACAAGACTTCTGACTATTTTGTCGGGGGGGGGGGAGGTTGAAATGTTAATTCAAATATGTGAGAAGTGTATTACAATAAAGGGTAACTATATTGAAAAGTGAAATATGGTTTTTGTCTTTATCATACCTAGATATGATAAAGACATAGAAACTGGTTAGGCCGGAAACTTATGGACCTACCCTCGTATATGCAGCGAAAATGGAATGGACGATCCTCAGCTGTGTAATTGTTTGGTTTCTAAATAAAAATGTGCAAAATTCTGCCTTACAACGCAGCAGAACAAAACATTGTGCAATATACTATGGCTGTTTAATAAAGAATGATCATACTATTTTTTAACGACATACCTGTTACTAATTTTGATGATCTTCCTCAAAGCAATCCCCACATTTTCGTGCAGCAAGCTTGAATAACTTCACACTTATTTTTGTGAGATATTTAGCAATATTTGCAATGCGGGGCCGTGCATTTTCGTGGTCCAGCATTCAGCTATCTTTACGAAAATGTGACCTTGTAGAGATAGTTTTCAGAACATCTCTGTAGCATTGCCCAGTTACAGTTGTGTGTGTATGTGTGTGTGTAGGTACGATATGGCATGCTGGTAAACTATGTAATACCAAAAAATGAGATGACCATAGCTTTCCCAACATCATTGCTGTTGTTGTTATTATTATTATTATTATTATTATTATTATTATTATTATTATTATTATTATTATTATTATTATTATTGATGGGGCTTTCCACACAGAGCTTTGCTGTTTGCTCTCAGGCTAGAAATGATGCAGCCAAGACTCATCAGCAGTGATTCCTGTGGAACAAACTCTGCGTCTTTCTGCAATTCTGCGACCCACCGTGCACGTATGCAACTTTTCAATTATCAACGTGTTGGTGGCATGCAGTGAAATTTTCAGAATTTCTGAAAGTGTTCTTAATGTTATTCCATGATCCCCTCTCACAATGGCAGCAGCTGTAGGTTTTTTCCCTTTCTCCCCCCCCCCCCCCCCCCCGTAAGAGTCCTGGGACTATCTTCCTTAGATATTGAGTGCCTTCCGCTCTTTAAACTATTTTAGAGCTTTGTTACAGAGAAGAAGAATAAAAAAGAAATACTCCATAGGCCTCAGCCGAATATGTGATGAGACTAAAGCAGATTTCAGAGCAGCATATTGTTCGTCTAATGTCACCTCCATTTTGCTGTAGGCGGAATTAAACATGTCTCAATTTACACACTTTTCACAGGCGGAAACGAAAGTCAATTAAATGTGTGCATAATGCATGAAGTTAACAAAATGTTGTAGAGTTAAATTTTAACGCTAGAAATATGTCTGTAAATATATGATACTTTATTATTGAACAAACAGCTTATTATGCTCGACCGCCTGCCGACCACTGAGATCAAAGTTAAATTAATTATCCATAGTTTCATCTTGGTCATCGACATGTGCTTGTATCTCTTCAACGACCTTCTCACACAGCTGTGATAAATAATTCGTTCTTAAATGGGATTCGGGTATTTTTGTTGGAAAAGTCTCGTAATTTTTCACGATTGGATTCTAGACAGCAGGAAAATTTGTTTCATGCAGGTTGAACCAAATTTTGCGTATCGTATCTGACATTTAACTTTGATCTACTTTTTAGACGTCTTCCCAGCATCTCAAGTGGGAGCGCTTCCCTGCAAGCACCTAAGCCGATGATAGAAATAAATAATTTCTACCATAGCCGGAAAATAGTATGTTAATGTTATGTAATATGTCATTAAAAATCTGGAGGTTCTACTTTAAGCTATATCGGATATTTACAGTTTACGGAGCAAGAACAAAGTTCTTTTATTCATTCATAAAATACTTGCTCATGTACAACAAATGGACATTGTCTGTTTTTTATGCGCTTGACTGAATATAATTTACCATTTGTAGGAAAGTCCTTACTGTCTGCAAACCACTGTTGCAATACAGCTCATTGAGTATTTGCATCATAGCATTATCTCTTTTATTGAGCAAACTTAATATTATTAAAAGCTGTTAAAATTAATGAACGATAACAAATCAATTTGCTGGCGTCTCAGATGCAGAGAACATTAGCTGTTTTTCTGTTAATATGATTGCTCGTTGTCTGACAATCATACCATTTATAGTTGGAATTTGCTGCGTGTGTTCTTTGTCGCCATTGTATAACAGTAAACGCCACGCCATTTTGTTAGCGCTTTCCTTGTATTGTTTTAAAATGACGGCGCGGCACTAGAAATAGGGATAGGGGATATTAAAATAAAAAAGTAGCATATGGATGAATTCAGTATTCTTCTTGTTTACAACTTTTAGGGAGAAATTTTTATTGTTGTATGACGAGTAGGAATTTTTGAAAAACATAACCTACAGTGCCATTAAGTATACAAAAATGCAATAAAGGGAGACTCTTACCAAAGCTAGGTCTAATATACCACTTAGTGCCTGGCATAATTTTAACCAAGTGATACATTCCAGAGTTGAATATAGTCTTAGCCTCATACAAGATTTGCATGGGGGGGGGGAAAAAAACACTTCATAACTTAAGTTGCTATATGTTTATAATCACAAATTTAGATACAGAGGATAACTTTCTCTACAGTCCTATGAGGCAAAATATTTTTAAATTACTGTTCATATAAAATAACATTATTCAGGCCGGATTGAATTCTTCCCCATTGTCACATCACCTCAATGCTTACACTGGTTTACACAGTTTTTGCTGCATGAAAATTGTTCATATTTTCTGATTCTTACTACATAAAAGCTCTCAAATCAGCCTTAGTTTTGTTTCATCTGGCTACAGTTTTCCATAAATCGATATTATAGAAAATGAAAAGGTTTATTAATTGTTCATTGGGCAGATGCATTAAATAAATATTCTGAGAGATTTAAACAAGATAATAAATGGTTCACTTTGTGAATTAAACAATAGGGCTAAATCAGAGCATTGGATCAGAAAAAATTGACCAAAAAGGAGAAATTTAGTTCCTGGAGTAAAAAATGTGAAGTACGAATCATCTAATGCCCTTCCATCACTCCATGTTAAGTTAGGCCTGATGAAGCAATTTGTTACTGCTCTGAATAAGAATAGTGATTGTTTCAATTTTCTTGTTACAAAGTTCCCACAGAAAACTGGAGCTAAGATAGCAGCAGGTATTTTCAATGTTCCCTAGATTCATGAACTTATGAAGGATGAGATTTTTCCTCAGTCGATGTCTTGAGTTGGAGAAATCACTATGGTTGGCATACAAAAAGTGACAAAACTTTCTTGCCAACAAGGAATCTGAGAACTATAAATAACTAATGGAGGAAATGTTATAACAATTTAGAAATCAAGAAATATAATGATGCATTTTCTCAACAGTCATATTGATTACTTCCCTGCAAATCTTGGTGCAATGAGTGATGAACAAAGTTAGAGGTTTCATAAAGACATTAAAGCAATGGAAACCCACTAGCAAGGCAATTGGAATATATAAATGATGACTGATTATTATTAATGTTTGAAAAGGGGTGACGAAAAAAAGTTTTCTTCTCCCTAATAGTGCAAAAAGTTTGGAAATTCATAATTATTGACACATAGCTCCCTTTTTAAAATATATTAATTAATATTTAAGTTAAAATGAAACCTACAAAAAGAGTTTTCTCTTATATATATATATATGTCTTCAAATTTAATAATATTTAATAAAAAATGTACGTACATTATTACATTTGATGCGATTTTGTTTAAAAAGCTATATGTCATAAAATTAAATAATATTTCATCAAAAATATAATTATATTATTACATATTATTCAATTTTGTTTAAAAATCTAACCTGATAAAGTACAACTGAAAACGTATTTGAATTCAATATATACATATATCTAGTTGAGAAAAAAATAATGTAGACCAATATTATGCATTTCTTTATGTGTATATTTCTTTATATGTATTTATAATGTGCTTATCTTCTACGAATATAACATCGGTCGGAAAAGTTCTGGATCTAACAATGAAGGAAGGAGATTTTAACTTAATTTTTCAACATATTCCCCCAATAGATCATTATTTATTCCCGCGTGCTACAATGCCATTATCCCGTCTCTGAAGTGATTCTCCGGCAGATCTGTATTATAATGCTCTACATTGGCAGTCACCTCCTGATTGGATGAAAAACGCTAAAGGTTAAGTCAGCTGGGCAGGGGTTGGCGAATATGTTGACACTGTCCTTAACATTTCGTACACAGTAAAATCTCTGTATTTGGCCACCACTGTATTTTAGACACCTCATTATATTGGATACCTTTTCTTGGAACCGGTCACTTATCCATGCTTTAGCGTGTTCGTTATATCTTCTCATGTTGGACACCACTGAATCCTGGAAGCTGGACACTCCTTATGACCATAACTAGGGCGAAATCTCTTTCTGTTATGCATTTTTGCTAACTTGTTCAAGCTTGATTGTCATTTATCTCTAAAGCTTTAAATGGGTCATTAGCAAGTACACAGTGTTGTAACATCAAATGGATGGGGGTTTCCCTAACTGTTTCCTACCTTAAAAAAAATCCTTTCCCAGTATATCATTTTATCTCATGTATCACCAGTGTTCACCGTCTGTGGTGTCTCAGTAGTAAAAACGGGCGTTAAACACCATTAAAAAAATTCAAGGCGCGAAATGGTCGATAAATTTTGGTCAGAGGCCTCTTCTTTCAGACTTTAGATTCTTTTACATGCCGTAAATATACGACACTAGACCCACGGCGTTACTTTCCTTCCGAAGGAAGCCATACTTTGGATTTTTGCGCCCGAAAAAATCTATCAATCTTGGCCGGGATTAAACCCCGCGATTTTGGGTCTACAAGGCACGTAGATTACCAGGACCGACACAGTAGGCCGCGACAGTACTATGAAAACTTACTTCCATCTGTCATGGACACCTCATTTAATCGGACAATTTTTTATCGAATTATGCTTGTTGGGGTTAGAAAAGTTTCACTGTACTTTCCTCCTTTCCCTGTATCGGGTAATTATCATATGGCAAATCTGCTTTAAAGCACGAAGATAACAGTACATGATTTTTTTGAGATCCGCCATTTATAAAACTAAACGCCAGCACCTTAACGTAACTTTTTTGTATTCCGGTAAAATTCAGAAACACTTTTTTATCTAAACAAAGTAAGAATTTAAGAGAAAATATAAAGTGATAATACATAAAACTACGTCATTCAGAAGTCGCCAATGAAAAGGCAAAACGGAAAAACGGAATTAAAGAAATGACTATTTACCCACCTTAATGTGGTGTTCTGCATAATTATCTTTTATTTCAGTACAAACAGTGGGATTTCATGCTTATTTTGAAAATAATAAGTAGATTTTTATAACAGGTAGCGTTTTAATTAATGACTGTGTAGCTTCCATGTATATTCTTATACTATGGACGCACTTACCAGCTAAAAATAATATTGCCAATTGCATGGCCACCTATGGTCTCTTATAGCCTGACATGTCATTATGGTCAATTGTTACAAGCAAATAATCTGCTTTTTCAGATTGCTAATGGTAATTTACTTAAATAAAGTCTACCAAAGCAACATAAAACAGTGTTTATAGGAACAATGTGAACTGAAACTATCATTTTATACTTTAATATTTGCTATTCACCTTTTTAGGTTATGGGGAAAATTTCTGAAACCATTTCCAAGCAACATGACTCGATCGGGGATCGAACCTGGGCCCGCCAGTTGGCAAGCACGCGTGTCTTTATAGTGTGCATGTATGCATATTACTGTGAAAATAATCGAAAATAAAATAATACCGAAAGAACGTTTTTAAAAAGAGTATATCTAATATGTCTTGGTATATTTTTACGGTGACGATAATTATATACGTTAATAAAACGTGATTATAATTGGAACGAAGACTCTGAAATCAGACATGGCTTAAAAACTGCAAGGACAAAGGCAAAATTATCATTTCCTGCTTTCGTGGTAGTTGTAGATCTTTCACATTTTACTAAGAGTATGAAATTAATCATTGTTTATCTACCACCTTACATAAATGCATTATGAACTTTGATATAGGCCGGAGTTAGTGCCCTATGACTCTCGCGCCGTTAAACTTTATGGTCTCTTCATAAAGCATGCCCTTTACATCATGAGGTGCTGTGGCTGCTCACGTTTGAGTGTGATAGCCATGAAATGGCAGCGAAAACAAACAAGCATGGCCAATTAAGCTGTTACCACCAAGCCAACGTTTTCTAGGGTAAGATTATGAAGTGGCCCCTTTATCAAATAAGGTCGGAGCAGGTATGCATGTTGGCAGCACTGTGCATCCAAGAAATCGATACGTGTCGTGCTCAGAGGTGTGCATGCGTTGTTTGGCATTCCAATGAGAGACGTCGGAAAGGATGCTAGCATGGCGCTGCCTAGTACTCCCAGCAAGCCACAAGGAACATGATGGAGGGCAAATGCGATGACTGTGACCTGCGTCTCCTTCCAGAGACCCCCAGCCGGTGGCGGCTGCGAGTACCGCAAATGGAGACGAATACACGGTCTTCAGCTTCCTCTGCACCCCCAGCAATTGGCAGGCTGGGGAGCAATCCTAGGTTTGGGTGCAGGAGCCTTTCTCATGCTGGAGATGCCGCATCCTGCCATCCTCGGCACCCTGGCCGCCCTCTTCGTACTGCATGCGGCATCTCATCTGGCAGCACTCCTTCTGGATCCCGCAGATCCAGCGCTCAGAGCCAGAACTGCTCACCCCGTGCCCGAATTCGACCGCTCCAAGCACGCCCATGTGATCGAGAACGGCCGCTGCCACCTGTGCAACATACGAACTAGCGGACCTCGCACCAAGCACTGCTCCGTGTGTAACAAGTGCGTGGACAGGTTCGATCATCACTGCAAGTGGTTAAACCACTGCGTTGGTGGACGCAATTACTTCGCATTTCTGACGTGTGTGGCTTCCGCCGTGGCAGGTTCTCTGCTCGTTCTCGGACTGTGTGTGGCGGAGCTAGTGCTCTTCCACGTGGACCCCGAACGTAATCCCAATAGGCACGTAACGTTCCTAGTCGGAGTGGTCTCCCTCGGGCTTCTTGCAGCGATAGCTGCCGGTCTTCTTCTTCACTTGTGCATCTTCCACATATACATTGGTATTCTTGGTGTTTCCACGTACGAATACATTCGTCACGGAGCATCGTCGCGCAGACGAGCCAGGCGGTTTTTCACCTGCCGGTGGCGAATCAACAGGGTGATACCGCATCCCGTCCCGGGGGCTACGGCCACCAACTGCACGATACAGCTCCCAACCATTCAACCACCCAGGGAACTGCTTCCAATATCGAATATCAGTACCAACGGACTAAAGACGCTACCCGAACCGAATAAGATCGATCATGTGCCTTCTTTGCCAATTCTTGCGCCTATTCCAACAAGACGTCGACGGCTTCGCAGCGTCGAAGATCTCAAGCGTTTGAGCGAAGCGCTGGCACTTGTAGAGAGCCGTCCACGACCTCCAGACGAAATTCTTCAGGCTGCCCTAGCGGTAACGTCGGCATGTTCCACATCCAGAAAAAAAAGTGTACGCTCACCAGCTTTGTCTCCCATTCGCGAGTCAAGTCCGCCGTCCCCAGTCCGTGTTTTCACTTTGACTCAACAGCCACCACATTCAGTTTCATCGCTGCCGCCTTTGCAACTTGCTCCTGCTCAGCGGTAAATGGGTAAGCTAGAACTTTATTAATTCAGATACAGTAATTGAGAGATTTATGCAAGAGTTCCGAGCATAGGTTATTGATTTACGGACGCTTTTGAGAAAAATACTTCTGGACTATAGTGAACAACTCATTTGACCTTACCTCAGGCTATTAGGTTTATACAGTTTCACTGGAAGAGGATGCACCTCTGCCACTTCTCAGTCCAATTTTGACGAAGTTGTAGCCATATTTAGCATTTAGCTCTAGAATGGTTATTAAGAACCAAATTATTGTTGATGAGTAGATTGTCAACTGCATTTATATGCACCTTACATTATTTACTGTGCTGATTATAATGCACAACATTCACCAGTACTCAGAAAGAGTATTTACTTCATAAACTTTCACTTATGAACAAAGAAATCACACATTATAATTATAATTTTTACTGTGCAGATTCACTGGTAGCATATTTTCTTTCATTTTCATTATTAATTACTAAATTTATTAATGTTTTTTAAGTACTAATATTTCATGCCATATTGACTGCTGTTTATAATCCTGCCCACATAGACAGTCACTCCCAGCAAACAAATCAAATGTAAATTACACACTTTCTTCCACCACCACCACCACAATCACCATCATCAAATAGTAAAAAATAAAATAATTATTTTTACTCTTTTCTTTCACTGTGCATTTTCAGTTATTTAGTTTAAACATGAACTGTCCATAGGAAATTATAAAAATCGAAAAACTAAAATTGTCAAGAAACAAAGAAAATCTTTGTTGCACTTCCATTATTAATTATTTTACATTTTTAATATATTTAATGTTGTTTAAAACTGGCATATTATGTATTGTGATGTGATATAAGACTTTATCAATAACCAAAGCATAATATGAAGCGAAAGCCTGCAAAAAATATCAGTGCCATGCAGTACTTATTCAGAAAAGATATAAGTATCAGAAGTCAAAATGAATTATAAGTTTATTTGTGCAGTATCATTATTAATAAATGTACGTGAATATTACATAAAATTAAGAGTTATTTGAAGAGAATTTTGCTTTTTATAAAATCCAAAAGTTTTGCATAATTTTACTCCATACATAGAGTAATTTGCAAATATCTTCATAGTATGTGTGATATTTTACATGAACTCCAACACTAATAGAAGGCCTTCTCTCTACTCTTTAGTGGTATAAACTTGTCAAAATTTGTGAGATTCTGTAAATTTGACCTTTTTCTAATTACATGGAAAGTAGCCCAATCCTCAACAATGCTGAGAAACTTCTTTGCTGTATATGACATAGGCACTTGTATCATTCTCTATAGGTCTTTAAAGGAAGAATTTAATTATTTATTTATTAAAGTCAACAACAGACAGGAAAGAAAAGAATGGCCTGTTTTAGAATGGTTATTGGGAAGCAGAGAGGTTTGAGAGCATGGCCCCAATGTGTGTAAAGGAGGATGGTGATGTACACATTATATTTAAATGTAAGGGTACTGCGGAAGGAGGATGATTTTAATTATAAATTGTTGAAGATTAATAATGAGTTGGTGTTCAAGAAAAAATTTGACAGTAAGATTCAAATAAGTTGAGTTAGAAATCTTATCAGTAGCTATTATTACAGTTTAAAATTTGTTAAATTATTTTTATATAGGTTATTGAGTAGATTTATTTGTTAATTTTGGTTGAAAAGAAGATATATTTGAAATTATCATTAGGTATATATATTGTAATGATAAGTTGGGGGGGAATATATGTCTTCTGCATATTTCTACTGATGAGCTGCAGACAGGTATGTGCAGAGAGTAAATTTGTTTAAAATGAAGTTTTGATGTTATTACATATAAGAATTTGTAATGCCAACACCTAGAAATTGGCCAGGGCCAGAATTGGATTGTTGCCATTTTGTATTGGTTTTTAGAATATCAATAAATACAATATAAATAATTTTACGTTATATTTTAATTATATAGAAATTTCATTTCTATAACCTCTTTTATGTTGCCTGGCAACATAATCTATTATTATTTGAATTTAGCTAGAATAAGAATACAAAAACTATTGGATATTTAATATAACTAATAGTTGTGCTTTGTAAATAAACTGTTTCAAAATGGTGTATACCCTATGGAATGTAAGCGAATTAGTTAGGAGTTTGGAAATAGTCTAAATTATTGTAATAGTAATAATTGTATTATCATTCAAAAATTGTTTTCACCCTACAACTAACTGGTTTGTTTTTTATTGTTTAAATTCAAACAACAATAACAAAAAACAAAATATGTTATAGAAATAAAATTCAATCCTCTTTAAACTTGAAGTGTAATAAGGTGGGGATGTATTTGAAAGTTCAAAGTAGGGGTGGCTGGACATGATGCGGCGAAACTTAAAATATAATGAAGATTGATTTTTATTTTTCCCCCCTCATTATTTAAGTTGAGAAGTTTTTCGTTTAAATTAAATTTATTTTAAATAGGTAGTTATTTCGATTGACTAGTTTTGAAATAAAATCCGTGTATAACAAGGAATATGTTCTTTATTGTCAGTCGAAAGGCCTCCGTTCAATGTTAAGTGCTGCACCGTGTATGCATACTGACTGATATTATTATATTATTTTATTTTGGGGACATAAGAGATTGACTTTAAAGTTTCCACGTGAGTATCAAATTGCGGCAAATACTCGATGGTTTCGATTAATTAATTTAAAACCCTACATTAGCTGAATACCTAAATCTTAAATTGATCTTGTAAGAAGAGCACAAAAGCACGTAGGTTTATGAAACATCTGTTTTCGGTGTTGCTAATGTATAAAGCATGACGTTCTTGAACTGTGACTGCATAGCGTCTGCCCCGAAGGCACAGAGGACAAAGAGACTTGGTGATCAATATAATCACCACGTAAAACATAGAGAATAACGCAGGAAACAAAGGCTATGTTTATTTTATCGCTGCCCTGAAGCAATGATTGCCTTTAGGGATCATCAGAGCGACTAGAAACCACAACATATACTTCACAGCACATTACCTTTTTAACAATATTTTTCATTACAACAGCTTGGCGTGTTTTCTATTTTTTTTTTTTTTTTTGTCATAATTTGTAGACTGCCTATAAATATGCAAAACCGTTACACTGTTTTTGGAAATGCTAATATTATTGTAATATTTTGTTATTTTGCTGATTTTTTCGTAAGTTTCGTCCAGTTAAATTAATATTGTTGAAAGTATTCGGTTATTAACTCAATTATATCGTGTATGTGCTTAATTGAATTATAAAAATTCATTTCCAAAGCCAAGTTTAATAATATCTTTCCTTTTAAAATAAATATAGAAGGTCATTTAATGTAAATACATCATTCTCATTTTCGAGCATAAAGGCCAAGGGGACTAAATGGAATTCCTAAGTGAGGATTGCAGATAGAAGAATGCACTATGCACTATTTCCTGAAGAATAGCATATATGCTTATTATTTACTTATTCAATAACCCAACCTCACGGAATGCACTAATTAACATAAAATATGAGCGAAGAATCCAACATTTAATGGAACTACCTATAGTCGTAATTTTTTTTTCGGTTATTTTCCAAACATAAATTAATGCTTCAATGTTTTCACATTTTTAAACATTTTTTTCTTGCAGACATTCGTTTGGAAAATACACCAGGAACATCTAATGTTAATTATCAATGATAGATTTTCCTCTTGATCATTTTCCCATGATAGCCATGTCCTAAGGAAAACGTTCCTCGTGTTCATCACTCACGGCACTCGGCTTATGAAATTGTTGTCTGTAACATCTCAGGTCATCAGCGTCCCATTCAATTCCGGGCGTGAAACGGTCGACAAATTTTGCTCAGAGGCCTCTTCTTTCAGACTAGAGGTTCTTTTGCATGCCGTAAATCTACGACGTGGACCCACGGCTTTACTTTCCTTCCGAAGGACGCCATAATTAGAATATTTACGCCTGAAAAAATCATGAACCCTGGCCGGGATTGAACCCGCGATCTCAGGTTTAGGAGGCAAATGTGGTTACCACTATACCACCAGGACCGACGGTTTGGGAGGATTGAAGTCCTAGTGGGAATCTAGTAAATGTAGTTTCAATGACATAATGCATCCACAAAGTTTTGCATGCCACTAGTATGTGTTCAGTTATTTTCTTGTAGTTTTCAACCCTTACATTCCCCAGAAAAATATTGCGCACAGTCTTGAACCCTACTCATGCTTGGTTCTCATTGCCCAGATCCTCGAAAATACTATCTGTATTTATTAGCAGATTCTTAGGTTAATAAAAACACCTTTCAGCTTAGTGTCGCTTAATCTTCGGAAATTTTCTTTCTAATACTAGAAACTCCCTCCCCTTTTTTAAGGCATTCACAGAATTTCCTATTAATTCTAACTTTATGACAAGCGGCAGCAGCAAAATGTTTTGTTTTTTAACTAATAGTTTACACCTGTCATTCATTTGATCCGGGATCCAGATATACATCGCTTGCCATTCTGTTTCTACGTAGTTCGATTGTTTTACTCACACAGAAAGCAACCCAATTTGTGAAACCACCCTAAAATCCTAAAAGTAATCCGGTTACTTCAGGATCTCCACAAATTTTCCACTCGTATTTTTCATAGTTCACAGCCTTTAAATAAAATTCATATTGTCATATGTTTCTCATATAAATACACATTCCTTAAACACGGTAGATCCTTGACATGATGTGCGAACCGTTTTTCTTCAAATAAACGTGTCGATTATCTCCTAAAGTTAGGTGATATCGCAAAAAGGAATATAAGTTTTTATTACAACATGCAAGTACATAGAAAAATTAATTTTAGTCTAGTACAAATTTCAGTGTTATACATTGTAATTGAAAATATTTGGTAATGAAAAACTTGTGCTTTTGATTGTCAATGATTCAAGTAAACTACATCATGTAATTAATTACATTTTAAAAGTAAGAAGCTTGAAGATGAAATATCATAAAGATTCAATCAAAGGCAAATTAAATGAAAGTACAGAGATTTTAAGACGGTGCACATAATATTCTGAACTTTTTTAAATTTATATTTTATTAGAGCTATTTCATTCAACAAGATCATCTGTTACGTGAAAGGGGGGAGTGACGATAGATATCTAGCAACACTAGAAAAAAGCTTTTCAGTTAACAGCTGAGTTACTATTAGGGTAGGTTTTATATGTATAAAAAGTCTGAAACATGCAAAATGTTACATCTAATTTTTATCGAACCATATAATCAAGTAATTAATAAGTCCATTTTTCTTAATTTATTTTCTATTTGCATTATTTTTACAAAAATTAGGAATAAATGTTATTAATCTATTAACAAAATACCACTAACAATTTCTCATTGTTTTCAATAATACTTTGTTATCTAGAAGGATATTTTTCAAAGCTGATAATTTCTTTACACATAATATTATTGGACAAAATGCTAATGCACAAATATGTCCGTTTGTTAGGTCCAAGGGCAGTATATCCATATTTTCTTCACGCAAAGTATAATGCTTTACCCAGGGCTTTTTTTTGTTTAATTTGATTTTAACGGCTTTATCAATGGGGAGAAATGGATTTGTTATGGATTTAACGAATTTACTGATTCACACTATGATATTCCTTTAGTTTCTAGACTCAAAGTTCCCAAAACTCATTTTAAACATAGAGCATTATTTTTTCCACGACTAGCGAAAATTAAATTCAACTTGTGGAAAAGAACATTGCAAAACATTCGATTTTAATTGCAGTTGAACTTGTACGTGATTCAAACCAAATATTTTGAGTTCAGATTAAACAACCCTTATTTAACAGCCCAAAGAAATTCAAAGGGTTTTGTGCTATTGTTGCCTGGAAAGAGCTTGCCATTTTGAATGGAGTATTCCTTGAGACAAATGTATTAGAAACACCAGTGACTCTTGCGCCGAATATATTAGCACTTCGTTTGATTTTTATGAGTTATTGACATTTGATTTAAAAAAAAAAGTAGGATCTATTCCAATTTGAAGGTTTATTTAAGGAATCTTGAAAATATGCACAGTGCCTAGTTTATTACATGCAGAAACATGTAAAATATGCCAACTAAACTTTCATATTCGTAATCACTGAAATTCGAAACACATATAAAATAGTTTTTGCATGCCTTTCAACGATTAGGTAAAAATGAACATTGCATATGAATTATAGCCCTAGTTATTGCTACAGAGAAGTGGTTAGTGTATAAATTTGCCGATTGCGATAACGTCAAATTGTGTCTGTTGATGGGTTGACATTGTACATAGGTCGCTCGGGGCCCCTTGTCTCTAATTACTTGCCTGAGGTCTCTTTGTAGATTAAAATTATTTCCGGTTTCTCATTAACATTCTGTACATTAGTTTATCTAAATGCTGCAAGCTTAATATTGAAAGAAGTATTTGCTTATTTACTTAAAAGTCCAGGCACACGTTCTGAAAATAACAGCAATAAAAAGAATACAACTCGCTTGTATGTTATGATAATCTACAAATATGAACACTCTTTTATTTATTTTTCAAATGGGATCGTCATTTTTGGATTTGCAATCATTCAGCTCTGTAAGAATATTCGACCCCCCGCGTTGAAGAAATAAAAGCGTCTAAAACATTTACTTCATGGCGACATTGTAGATCTGGTTGGGTTAGAATTCCATTTCTTATTGAAAAATAGAATTCTTTTTTCGTGCCACGTTTAGCATTTGGCTGTAGAAGTCTGAACTTGACAGACATTGAGGGGAAGAGGTTGGTTTTCCTCTAGTGATTTTTTTAGCCTTGCATGTTCCAGTTTTATGAAACTTTCTATGAAGGAAGTCGTCTGTATTCCAGATAAGTTGATTTTTGTTTCTTCATTTTAATATAAGCCAATTCCAAGACTTTCTTTCATGTAAAGTTTCTCGTCATATTTATAAAGGATGGTGCAAAAAGCGCAAGATTTTAAATCGCTCGGATTTTTGTTTTGTTTTTTGGTTGCCGACACTGTTTTTATATCATGTTGATATCCGTTAACATTCCGCTTATTGCTTCAGTCTGCATTTCTTCATTGTGTGTGTCACCATGGAGCATTTACAACTGAGCAACGTGTGCCAATAGTAAAAACATATAGTGATGGTGATGATAACCAGCATTGGCCATCAATGTCATGTGATATAACCCCTTGCGAATTTATTCTTTAAGGCAATCTTAATCATTGGTTTATATCAATAAACTCCGAAACATTCACGATTTAAAGGAGGAAATTCGATGAGGTGTCGGCAAAATTAAAATGCAAATTTGTGAGGCCGTCATAATGAATTTAACGGACAGAGTTCTTGCATACCACCGCAATAGGAGTCATATCCCGATATGATTTTTCATACCTGAAATGGGAAGGTGTAATGAACATGTTTGTCTTTGTTTAATTGTTTTGAAAAAATAAAGTTCATAATTTGATATATTATAACAGGTTTGCTTTTTAAACATTCTTTATAAGCGAAAAAAAAATGTTTATTATACAGGGCGTTTCAAAAGTTGCCACATGTTTTACAAGTGGATGTAAGAATTTAGAAAAAAATGAAAGTGAACGTGTCAATCTTATTTATTTTTCTTCTCGTTGGCTGTGGCAACCAACACAACCTGCTGCAACCTGTACCTTTGTCTTACGACTCCATTGATAGAGGGCACTATTGCAGGGAAGCCTGTAATAAGCACGGTCGCATATCACACGGCTCCCTAGATCGAAGAACGCCAGCTCTCCAACTATCCTCGAGGCTGGGTGGACCCTGTTCTAGACCTTCCTAACTTAGAAAAATTCCTAAGTAGGTACCTGGAATCGAAACCGGCCAACAGACAGCAACGCTAACCACTAGACCAAGGAGAGTGGTCAATCTTATTTCTTAAAATTATTTTATAAATGCGATACCTTTCCATAGTCAGTATTGCATGAGCTATGACGTCTTTGAAGATATACAATTAGAACCTATGACTTTTTTCCTCCCTCATTTTCTGATAGAGCGCCTTGTTTTATCACTCTGAGCCTTCATTTGTTTCATATAGAAACTTGATTTGTTTTATACAGAAACGTAAGTTACTATGACAGCAATATTTTTGTCATGTTGACATATTCTTGTTTATAGATTTGTTAGTCCTTGAGTTTGGAAAGCAATTTAATTAAAAAAACAAACGAAGGTGCCGAATGGTAAAAGCGAAGGTGCTCTATCGGAAAGTGTGTAAAAGCCGTAAGTTCTGATTTAAAAAGATATTCGATGGCGTCATAGCTCATACAACAATGTCTATGGAAAAGTTTCCCATTTATGAAATAAATATTTTAAGAAATTAGATATGACGTGCCTTTGCATTTTTTCTAAATTTTTATATCTGTCTGTAAAAAATATGTTTTATTAATGAAAAACCCTGTATTGTGTTAAACCTATGGGATGTATTTCATGGATAGAGAGCCTTTTTACTGGTGTTTATCTCCCGTTTTTATAACTAAGGCATCACAGGAGATGGACACTGATAATACATGAGATGAAATGATATATTGGGAAAGTTTTTCCCCCTCTCCCTTAAGAAAGGAAACGTTCCAGGCCTAAGTTTGCCATTTATGAGAACCGAGGCAAACCTGTAATAAACTTCAATCAGGGAGGACGGTCCTGGTGGGATTCGAACTCCAGATCTCCCACTCACGAATCCGCGCTTTAACGACCTCTGTCGCACGTGGCGGTAAACAGATACCTAACTAGTTAACGTAAAAGTTAACTAAAATTGCTCGAAATAGATGACACGAGTCTTATGTTTTCAAGTAGACTTATTATTTTGTTTCGAAAATCTTTTTCTTACTTTCAGAAGGTTGAATTGCACAGAGGCATGCACAAGCTCCCACTGCCTTATAATATCAAGCATTGCAGCCGTTTGCTTTATGTAGTACTAGTGAAACATCTGAATAGCGATAGAATACACAATAGCCCCGGAGTAAAAATCGGAGATTGAGGTCGAGGAAACGGGCGGTTCAAGTTATTGGTTTTCGATCTTCCATTTTCTATGGAATCGTTCATCTATAATCTTTTCATGCAGAGACTAGGGGTGAACTGTCATGCATGAACCAAGAATATTGGTGAATAACAAAAAAGTGCATTTCTCCTAATAACTCAGGGTAAGATTTGGTATTTACTCTAAAGTCTTGTTGAATAACCGCCGATTGGGAAGGTATTCATTACAATGAGTAAGCCCATATACTCTGTGATCACTTCTGGATAATTCATACTGCAATGAAAATTCTAGTTCCAGACTTAAGACCATGGCAAGCTATTTAAACATCTTGTAAGGAAATACAAACACAATAGCGATATTGCTTCTCTAAAATGCTAATTCTATTCGTGAATATTTGAATGGGTCTAAATAAGCCATCCCAGTCTATACAGACTAAATGTTCACAGAATCGCTTTCCCACTAGTTTTAGATTTCGAAATACAAGCGAGAGTTATCAAATAATGTGCTCGCCCAGAATGTGCAGAAAATTGTATGCGAGTTCATCTTTTTCTAAATATCCCCTTCAAGGCCACATAATTTTCACCAATATGTTCCAGCAAGGTGTTATTTTGCCTGTTTAGGAACCCCTTCATTGTAAAAATGGCATAATCGTCTTGAAACCTCTTATCTGAAATGACTTGAACCATTAAAGGCACTGGGTGCCAAATCCAGTTAATATGGCAGCATATGTCCTGAGTATGAGCTGGTGAATTGTCTTGAAGTTGCAAAACTTTCTTGAGCATAACTTATCGCTTATTTATTTCCTTCAGTTTTTAATTTATTTATTTATTTTCATTTCTCCAGAAAGTTCCGGTAGTACTCGCCAAGGTTGGTGACGAGTAGTCGATAATTCTAGACGGTGAGTAAGATCTATCTACTATGTTGTCGACGGCTCTGCATGTTTCCACTACTTGCTGATTTCCTTTGTTTCAGATCATAATGATAAAACAACATCCATCCGTCGTGATCAGGAGAATCGAAAAAAATTCCCTCTTCAGCTTGACACAACTGCAAAATGTCCTTTTCTGCATCCGTGCTTTGCTGTGGATGAAGTTGAAAATCGACCCATGGCTAATGTGTACCTCATAAACGATAGTTTTGAGAACTATGCAAATAATCAAAACTTTCACCTGTGCCACAATTCCCTGCTCCTCAGCGGGAAATGATTTTCTGCTTTGAGATTCACCTTCAAAAAGAAAGTACCGTTCCAATGACAGCTGTGTAATATTATGCTAAACCTTCCCGATGCGCAGCGGTTATCTGGTTGTGAATCTCCTTGGCAGATTTCACTTGCAAATGCATCAACCGTATCACGGCGCGAGCGTTCACTTTCTAAACCGTCGCCACCACTTGGCTTCTGCTCTACGGTAGTTCTCTCTATTTGCTTGGAGCGGAAAAACTTGATTACGCAGCAAGTTAGGGAAATGGGCTATCTTATACTGGGTTTTACTTGGTTTTGTAGCGCGTTTCACGGCAGATGGCAGGTCAGCAGTGTTAGCGGGCATTATTGTTTTCATTGTTGTTGTGATTGCTAGAACTTGAATCAAATTGCGCGGCCAAGAGTTATCATCTAACTGCCGACTCGCCACTTGCCGAGAAACGGGCGACAAAACCATGAAAGACTCCGTATATTGGTATGGTATTAATTAAAAACGCATGGCTCCTTTCATATATTCTTTGTATTTTGCTTTCGAAAATTTTAAAGACAAGATTAAAGTATAAATATCTATCTGCACTTTTTCCAGCAACAGTATATGTCAAATTCTGCAAATATCTTTCATCACAAAAACCATTCCGCTTATTAATATGTTGTTAAGTTCTGTAGTCATCATTTTGCATACTATTAAAATATTTCAGCGTTTATACTTTATGCAGAATCATAAAGGAAAGTCTTAGAAAGTTGGAGAGCCTTAATGGTGTGACTTTTTTTTTGTTTATTTAAGGACGCTCTTTAACATCACATGTCATCACCGTCCCATTCTATTCATGGCGTGAAACGGCCGACAAATTTTGCTCAGAGGCCTCTTCTTTCAGGCTTGAGGTTCTTTATCGTGCCGTAAATGTACGGCACGGGACCCACGGCTTTACTTCCCTTCCGAAGGAAGCCATACTTAGGATTTTTACGCCCGAAAAAAATTCATCGATCCTGGCCGGGTTTGAACCCGTCGCGGGTTCAAACCCGGGTTTTTTCTTGGATTTAGAAGGAAAGAATGGTTACCACTACACCACCAGGACCGACTAATGGTGTAAATAATGAGCGCTTGAATTTAGATAAAGTGAAACTATAGCAAACATTCTCATTACTCGCATCATTAAGTCGGTCCTGGTGGTGTAGTGGTTACCATACTTGCCTCCTAAACCCCAGATCGCGGGTTCGAACCCGGCCAGGATCGATGGATTTTTTCGGGCGTAAAAATCCTAAGTATGGCTTCCTTCGGAAGGGAAGTAAAGCCGTGGGTCCCGTGTCGTACATTTACGGCACGAAAAAGAACCTCAAGCCTGAAAGAGAGGCCTCTGAGCAAAATTTGTCACCCGTTTCACGCCCTGTGTTTAATGGGACGCTGATGACCTGAGATGTTAAAGAGGGTCCATAAATAAATCATTCATCGCATCATTAATGAATGACTCCACCTGTATGTTGCATATGCAATGTATGTAAGAACTTTGCATCGCACGCGGTAGTTTTACTATGAACAGATTATGTATATAATCTTCCTCTGCACTTTTCTTGAACACCATCACAATTATTTTGACTCTGCAGATTTTTTGAGTGACAGGCTCAGGCAAGTCGGTGTAGTGGTAACCATACTTGCCTTCTAAACCCAAGGTCGCGGGTTCGAACCCGGCCATAATCGATGAATTTTTTCGGGCTTAAAAATCCTAAGTATGCCTTCCTTCGGAAGGGAAGTAAAGACGTGGGTCCCGTGTCGTACATTTACGGCACGATAAAGAACCTCAAGCCTGAAAGAGAGGCCTCTGAGCAAAATTTGTCGGCCGTTTCACGTCCTGAGTTGTTAAAGAGCACCCATAAATAAATCAAATTAACAATCAACAGGCTCAGGCAAATTCTAACTCCATCCTGCCCAAAAGCGCACATGCACACACACAGATTATCAGAAATTGATTTTAGCGTTTCAAGGTTGAATATTTAGCAGTCTGTGGCAGTTTTATGATTGAAGGCTTTCCCTTTCAATGTTATGTTTTGAATTACTAACAGGCTAATTTGAAATATGTTACATGGCGTGCCCCAAATGTGGAAATCGTGTAATACAAAAATATGAACTACATGGATATTAAATGAAAAGAAAATGCATTCTATAAAGAAAACTTTATTAACGTAAAAGTTGACACTTATTCATAGTCGTGAATCCATAGTTTAATGAATCAATTAATTAAAACAAACATGTATATTTATTGCATTATGTATATTTTTTCTTTTAAATATCACAAATTTTAAAATTGCTAAAACATTGCCTTGGATGGAGCAGACTTGATGCATTCTGTTTATGTGTCAATCATAGTCTTTTTATTTAAAAAGCTCGGAATCTTAACAACTTTTTGAGGAAAGCCACTAAGTTTGACATATTACTAACAGAGCCCGCAAACAATTCCCCACATATGAAATGTGGATGGAATGATGGGTCGTTTTTCTCCCTTTCTCTCTTTTAGCGAATTCCGAAAGAGCTGTTGCGGTTGTACTGGTTAAACGATTTTTGAAAAAATAGTTCAAATCTCCATCGATCTTACATACTAGACACCGAAAATGATAACGAAAAAAAAAAAAAATGTGTGTGTCCGTGTCCGTTAACGCTCGGCACATAATCTCAATTAACGAACGATTCGTCGAGTTCGTTAACCATCAAAATTGAACCGTTGGTGATGAGGGTTAACCTAAAGCGAAACTTTTTTGAAAAATTGTTTCAGCGCCCGCAATTTTTTTTTCAACGAAACTAGGTATATTTCTTTAAAATAAATTGATAAAGTAGTTTCCGCAAATCAGAGCAATCAAGTCATTAGGAATGGGGGGTACACTTGAAAAACGAGCGGGGGTTAAAGCGAAATTTAAAAATCGCTCTAGCGGCCGCAATTTTACATTTTTTGAAAGGAAATTCGGTATATGCAATTGTAATAAAACAAGAAAAACCTTGTTTTTGAACATCAATGAAATCATACTATTATGAGTGAGGTTTACCTGATATCCAAAATTAAAAATCACTGTAGTGGCATTAATTTTATTTTTTTCGCAACGAAACTCCCTATATATCATTTAAATCAAATATGAAAATAATTTCTGAATATCAGTGAAATCAGCTAATTAGGAATGGGGGTTTACCTGAAACCCAACATTAAAAATTACTCTAGCGACACCAGTATTACTTTTTCGCAATAGAACTCCGTATATACCATTTAATAAAGCAATAAAAATGGTTCCTTAAAATCTGGGAAATCTTTCTTCACAACTAAATTCGGTATATACCATTAAATAAAATAAGGAAAATTAGGTTCTGAAAATTAGGAAAATTGAACCATTAGGAGTAAGGGTATGGTTGAAAACCGAAATTTAAAAACGCTCTTGCGTTTAATTTTGTCTATATTGTTTTAAAATAAAAGGACAAATTAATTCTGCATATAAACTGTAGTTATAACGATGCACATGTTTTATATTTAACAAAAGCGTTGTCGTGAAAATATTAAATGTGAAATATTCATTTAATATGTTTGAGAATTATATTTGTATGTAAGAGCGCTCTATAATAACATTCAGAACACGTTTGCCTTATATGCTTGTACAAGAATAACATTTATATTACATTTCAAATCTAATGAAAATCGACAAAACTTTCGATTATTTATTGTTGATTGTGTATATTTCCTTAATATATTATAATGTTTTAACATGTTTTTGTTTTATTGAAACATGATCTCGTCTTCTTAAATATACAATGCAACTCAAAACTTTATTTTTCTCTATTTTAGTGAATGTAAAGACGATATAAAGGGTTCGGTTCATAAACACAGTTACATTTAAAAATAAGTTTTGTCTATCATTGATAATATATTTAATTTAATTAATATATACCATAATAATGATGATGATGCTAAAAATGTGGTTTCTGTTTTTGATACTTACAAATTGCAAGAACTCTAATTTTGTTCCCATAATACCACACATTAATGGCATAACTTACTTCATTTCATTAATTAATAAAGCCATATTTTGGTTTTTATATTCTTTTTTAAAGTTACTCTACTAGGCGAGGAATTTCTTAGCTTATGCAGCTCATACACGACGGCCTTTTTAAAACTAGTTATTAGATCTCTTATGACTTCAGATATAAATATCTATTTGCTAGCTATAGTTAAATTAAAACAATCCAAGTTTTGAAAAGTTCTTCATTTTGAGCATTTGGTGTTTCGACAATTTTGAAATGAACAGGTAGAAGAGCGTAGATACATTCATAGAGCGTGTTTGGAAATATATAATTTACAAAGTACTCATTCCCCTATGCAATCGGAAAGTGATTTTGCAAACGGAAAGTTACTGCAAAACGGCCTCGCCACCTGCCGAGGGTAATCATATTTCGCAGTCCGAATTTATAGCACGCACCTTTTCTGTTTCTTTGATTATTTATTAGTAGTAAATAATATTATACCGCCCATCATAGATACCCGAAGTGCCTGCTCTCTTTGAAATATGCCCGAGTCCCTTTGAAAAGATTTTGATTCATTCACTGCAAATCATCCTCCCGAATATTGTAAACTAACTCTCGGTTATTTTGTTTGAGGTACAGCAATAATTTTATGTGGATGAAGATGCAGCAGCTTAGTGACTTTATACGCACCTCCGACAGATATACCAGCTTGCTTGAGTAATGGTGTTAAAGACTTCGAGAAGTCTCTAATAGATAACCTATTTGATCAAGCTTCTCCTCTATTAAACCGATTTTATGGTCTCCGCTTCTTGTCAATGAAAACACCTTGGTTTGAGCTTTGTTCACCAATTTGAAAATTGCACTTGGCGATGGAGATGGAGATGCTACTCCTGGAAATTAAGCACGAAATGCTACAGCATTTGTACGATTTATGTTGCATAACTATCGTAAATAAGCTTTACTCTAGCGTATAGCTGCTCTCGACACATTCCACGGTACACAAATACACAGTAAAAAGTGTAACACATACCTACTTCCTACAGAAATGCAATTGAAACAGTTGGCGTGATAAACACGACTGAGCAAGCTCGATTGCCTGCGCCAGCGAACCTTATAACTCCAGTCATATCAATAATCGCACGTCCATAGAAGCCTTGCAGGTTCCACTAATGTAAACAAATCCTAATTGAGTAGCGAAACGAGGGCACGGTATATTGGGGAGGGGAAAAAAAAAAAAAAAAAAAAAAAAAAAAAAAAAAAAAAACCAACACAATATTAAGTTTTCATTCGAGATAAAAAAAACAAAGATTTAATTACGTATTTAAACCCGTATTTTAAGCGCAGAAAGCATGTTATTTTTTTAGGTATATGTAGAAAAGTATTGCTCTTTGTATGTCAAACTCGTCTTATAATACATTGGCACATTTCAGTATCGTGGTCGAATTTGGTTTTTGCTATTAAAAAATAACTGCTATAACAGTACTTTTTGAAAGTATGTCGCTTTTATCGCGGACGTTCAAAGTGCTGAAAGTCACCGTTATCTCTAGTCTTATTTAATATGCTTTCAGTCATGAGGGAAGGTCAATGATTCCCAAGCGTTTTTTCTGCACGTATTCCTTGGATTCTCTAAACTACTTACCTCTTATTAGGGTTACACTTTATAAACGAATAAATAGTACAGACAAATACTGATTTACAAAAATTACATATATTTATCCCACAAAAATTCACAAAATTGTCACAGAATACTGCTCTATGTTTCATAGGTACATATTATCGAATGACTTCGATGTTTACTATTGTTTTGTTCTCACCTTTTACCCTTAATTTTCTAGCAATTATTTGTCTCCAATTTCTGAGTCGGTCCTGGTGTAATGGTAACTATACTTGCCTCCTAAACCCAAGATCGCGGGTTCGATCCCAGTCAGGATCGATAGGTTTTTTCTGGCGTAAAAATCCTAAGTATGACTTCCTTTGGAAGGGAAGTAAAGCCGTGGGTCCCGTGTCGTACATTTACGGCACGATAAAGAACCTCAGTCCTGAAAGGCATCTGAGCAAAATTTGTCGGTCGTTTCACGCCCTGGATTGAATGGGACGCTGATGACCCGAGATGTTAAAGAGCGTTCGTAAATAAACCAAATCAATCCAGTCTCTGAAAGGAGAATATTTTGGAACAAGTACGAAATGTGCGTAGATTTTTTTAATAACCGTGTGACTACATATTCACAATCCCCACTTCAGTCACTACCACGCGGAATTTGCGACTCTAAATCTTAGTCGCAAGTTCACGGATTCTGTAACAGCTATTAAACCTAATGACTAGAGCCCGGAAGGCATCTGTTTTGGTTAAAATGGACATTTAAAGTGAAAACAGTAATATCATCCATTATTAACGAAAAAAAAAGTACTTAAGATAATTTCTTTATCACAATTAAAGTACGTAAGCTTACTTTTATTAGTTACAAGCAACAACAAAAACGTTTTAAAGTGTCAACAACTGTCATAACCGGCCGCTTATCAGAGAGAACATTGTTTATCGTGGGAAAAGAACGTTCTACTTCCGCTAAAGTGATTGGAGCATATTTAAAACGAGCTATTTCGGAAGGGCTCATCTCAGCTACAATAAAACATTCATGTTTCAGGATATCATGGAAATGCTGATCAAGACAAAGTAAAGTAGTTTTGGATAGTTCTGGCGAATGAGCAAAATATGCGCAGTGGTTTCTGATTGAGTTCATTTTCTGTTTATGCGGGAATCAGGTTAGTATCTCTCTTACTTCCGTACTGCACATTGTAGGTTCGGTTTATTGCACAGCTATGCCGCCCTCATCTTTCTCGCTCGCAATTGTTTGTTACATTGATGCAGCTGAGAAGTTATCCCCGCCATAAATTTCCTAGAATTCTCTCGCGCAGAATGATACAAGGTCATTCGCCAGGACTATTCAAAACTACAGTACTTCCCTCACCCTCTTCATTTCCTGGTATTCGTATGCCCGAGGTAACTACAGTACTTCCCTCACCCTCTTCATTTCCTGGTATTCGTATGCCCGAGGTAACTACAGTACTTCCCTCACCCTCTTCATTTCCTGGTATTCGTATGCCCGAGGTAACCATATGTTCCTTTCACTAATGAAGGTTCTGCTATTTAAAGAGCTTAAGTAAATGGGTTGAGGAGAAAGTTTATGACTGCTTGAAAAGAAATAAATGTATAATATATTCTCAATAGATATTTTTGTGGGGTAAACATTTCATTTAATTGTCATAACTTTTTTTCACTTTGATATATTCAAATTCTTTATGTACTTTATAAAATGCGCAAATAATCGCAGAAAAAATCTATAACCATCCAAAGCAAACAAAAAAAAAATGTTTTAAACCTTAAAATAAGCACAAAAAGGGGGGAGGCAAAATAAAAACTGGTTCTACCGACCCCAAATGTACGGAAACATGTTCATTTATATGTGACTCTTAAAAATATCCACCGAAATAGAAAAGACATATGGCCTAATTTCGGGTTCTGCTAATGGCGATATGCTTATCCTAACTAAACTTATTTTTAAGCATTTTCGGCTCAGCTAACAAAGTAACGCCTGACCTGTTGCTTATCCCTTTGAGAAATATTTCGCAACGGTTATTAATTTTCAGTTCCTTAAGGTTGTAGTGCTTTTATATATAATTTTAAATTCTCCAAATGAAAAAATCACATGGGCTTAAGTCGGGGAACAGGGAGGGGGGTTGCATGCATAATTTACAACTTTATGTTGGATAACTTCGTAAAACTGCCTCTAATAAAACACAAGCAGCATGTGCTGGGGCCGAGATATTGCACTCTGTTAGCTCCAGGGTGGGGGGAGCATGTTCGCTGGCACGCACGTATTATCAGTCTCAACTAAAAAAAAAAAAAAAAAAAGTGGAGTAAACAAAACAAAGAAGACTATTCTCTCATTATGAATGAATGCAACAAGAGTAATGGTATATAAAGGTATCCAGTTACCTTCACTTAGGAGGAATAAGGGACATCCTTTATTTATTTCATGGAGAGGAGTCACAACAGAAGTAAGGAAATTTAAAGGTCTTCTCGAGGATCTCTTGGAAGAACGTCCACATTAAGGACATATCTGTTTGTTTATTTATTATTTACACAGGCAGAGTTAAGGCTTTAGTCTTCCCCCCCCCCCCCCACTTAGCCATTTTGTACAGATGCCTATGCATCATACACATTTTATTTATTTTCATCAAAATAGTCAAAGGGATGATAAAGCGCAAGACAACCATTTAGTTAAAGGTTAATAAGTGGAACAGAACAGCTACAAGTTACATATAGTAAGCAAGACATGAATATAGACATAGAATAATTAATAGAAGACACATGTTTGTAGCTATATACACATATCAGTTATGTTACATAAAATATATAAATTGTTTGTATTGGAGCATCAAAGGAGATAGTAGAAACCTTTAAAACGCAAAAATAAAATGGCACATATGTAGCCAAACCTAATCTGAGGAAAGAGCGAAGGCGCGGTATACGTTAGTTGTCGACAACGCCGGGTCAAACTAGAGGTTTAGCGGCCAGCATTAATGGGGGACAGGGTTCTAGAGTCGTTTAAGACAACGATAACGTATTGCAACCCTTTGCTACTATACTTTGCAGGCATAATATTTACTGGGATTTGGCTCGGTGTGGCAGTTAAATGGCTTTGTCATCCAACATTCCCATTATTTACAACACAAAATATACTGTTCTTTATTACTATAGGATAATCGGGTTTTAATTATTATGTTATTGTAATTTTGTGTTTTTTTAACTTCAGTGGCTTTAAAGCCCTTGGCACTAAACCACATAAAATGTTTGTTTTTGCAAGAGATTTTTGCAGAAAGAAAATTTAGGCTAAAGACAAAGTCGTCTTAAGTCTTCTTATGGTACTTTTTGCTTTGGCTTAAGTTTGACACATTTTCCCGCAACGTATTCACTAAGCAGCATATCATGGAAATGTTTGGAATCCTAACCCTCGGAGCCGTTAACTTAAATAATGTTCGTACTTAATATGCCTCTCTCATATAGAAAGTCTTAAAAAATATTTTGTCTTGTATAGTGAAACGGTTTTCTCTATCATTAAGTGGGCGGTATACTTCCCCGCTTGCCTGTCCCTCCGAAGTACAGATCTTTCACGTAAAAAATATCCCGGTATTTTAAATCCCATCACCTGCGAGTGGCTCTCCCCACTCTTTCACCTGCAAGTCTCCCCTCCTGCCCTTGAACATCGCTTCGAAGCAGTGCAATAGTTTATCTTCGCCAAGATGGGACAGTTGACTCTAGAGCACCGCATTTTCGTGTGTAAGTGTTACCACAAATACGAGCCAATTGGTCGTGTTTGTACAGATTTTCGTTTGCAGTTCCCTGGTCATTTGTTTCCTTCAGAAAAGCAGTTCACGATATTGCGAATAAATTTTATTCTTTGTGGAAACGTGCATTTTTAACAGAGGATAAATTAGATGAAATTGGTGCATACCTTGAACGTTCGCCAGCAAAATCGCTTCGGGAATTAGCACAAGTTGGGTTTCATGGATTCTTCACATAAAGTAACAAATGATTAAACCTCAAACCGCACAAGAGTACACGTATCCATTGATTAAGACAAGACTACCCAGTAACAAGAGCGTTATTGTAAATTTTTTTATCTTCCATATATGAATGAAAGTTTATTGGACCAAACGCTTCTGTTCTTTTCAGACTAGGCCAGGCACCTGAATGGCCTGTGAACAATTAAAACATTCGCTACCGAAAATCCACATCGTGTACAGGAAACCGCTCTCTATGAGTGAAAGTTGGATGGTGTGCTGTTAGTGCAAGATGTATTAATCGTTAACTAGAGGACAATATATGCAGAAAGTTACAGTAGGGACATTTTGACCCAGTTTTTTCAACAGAGAATAAGAAAAATATGGGTGGTTTCAGCAGGGTTCTGCAACTGCTCATACAAGAGCATAGTCCATGAATAAAATTAAGAAAGTATTTGAAGATAGAGGACTCTCTCGCTCACTAGATTTAACAGTAGGATTTCCTGAAAACAGCTTATAAAACAGCCCCTCATACATTGGAGGAACTAAATGAAAATATCAAAAATGAAATCAGAAACATTACAGTGACCGAACTTAAACGTATCAATCAGAATGCGTTTTCCCGATACAATGCCTTTTTAGCAAGGGGGACTACGTTTCCAGCATCTTCTGTGGGGTAAGATTTTATACACAATTTTTAGTTTGAAAGCCCTGTGTGTGTGTATGCATGCATAAATTAACAGTAATAAAAGTAGATAAAAATAAAACACTGAGAAAAAGTAATTTCAATTTCAAAAGTAATTGCAATTTCAAGTGTGACTTTTTCTCAGTGTTTTATCCTTATCTACTTTTATTATTACTGTTAATTTGTTACATTGTTAATAGTGTTACTTTATTTTTCATTTATATATATATATATATAGGTATCAGCAGAACAACTATTGAGGATTTAATAAACTGTGCTATATTGCTGTAAACTCTAGTTTTTATCTCAACTTTTTTAATTCGCAATATTTATTTTTACTTAAAATTGACCAATTTACCGGGAAAATATTTTTCTAGCTGGCTGCAAATACGCAGGCTCGGTAGCATTATATTTTCCAGTATATGAATATTTCAGGAGATCAAATACCCGTACATTTTACACAGATTTCCTCCACAATTCAAAGCTGAGATGCCTAACCGAGATTTTTGTTTAACTACACACAATTATACTCACGAGGCTCGTTTCAGTCTCATATAATTGCTTGCTAAAAAGCTGTAATCAACATTTCTTTATTCTACCAACACTAATAGTGTATAGTCTAAAATTATTTTGGTATTCGGCGTTCTTTCGTTTTTTCAACATGTTCTTTACACGTGTTTCTATATATATATATATATATATATATATATATATATATATATATATATATATAAGTCCATTTTACCTATTAATATTAAAAATATTAAATTTTACCTTCATTTATTTGTCTAAAGGATATCGTGCTAACTTCTTAAGAATTTAATATCGACAACTAACTTGTTAAAGCCCAAAATTCCCAATGGTACAAACAGCAAAAGAATATCTATAGCCTTTATAAACTTTCATTTGTTTCTCTTCTAGTACTTTCAATGATTTAATAATAATAATAATAATAATAATAATAATAATAATAATAATAATAATAATGTTTTTTTTCCCCCTTTAAAATATTTGATGGCCACATACCAAGAACATTATGTGACGTTTATAATATGGCATCTAGTGACATAGTGAAATGCGTTTTATACATAAAAAATGCAAAGAAAGTATAGTTTCAAATTCAAATGTAGAAGAGGGTTGTGTCAAGGAAGATCGTTCTATCTTCATTACAAAGAAACATTCCAGCTGCAGGTGCAATGAAATAACATTCTATGTTTATCTCTTCAGTGATAGTCTTGTTGAAATTGCTGTTGATAAAAAACAAAGAAGAATTTACTGCTGCTAAACCAAACAAAGAACGTTTAAATTAGGTAAAACGACAACTGTAAGTAAGAAAATTAGAGCAATGAGTCACAAATATCTCAAGAGTTTGTACCCATTACTGTAGTCTACTATTATTGCCATATACGAAGATTTGCAGATCCTTAAAAAATTGGTAGGACCTGAAGCTCAAATGTTCTTTGCAAATCTATTGCATAAATAATTAAACGACCGATTTTTTAATAATTAAAAAACCAAAACTTAAAGGAATTAACAGCCCGTTCGCGGCGTTAATTTATAGAACTCTCTGTATCGCCCACAAACTATTCAAAAATTACGATTTATTTGTAACATAGAATGGATTTTAGTTTTAAAAATGTGCACAAGAAAGAGAAAATAATTAAATCTTTATATAGAGTATATCTTTGTTTTCATGTTCTTTTTAGTTTAAAACCTCTCTTTTCATCTGTTTTGACAGTACGGTATTTATATTTATGCGTAAGGAGCATAGTTGTTCTGAGGTTAAAAATGTCAATATCTCGAACTGTTTCTTGTGACTTTGAAAGTTATTTGCCTATGGTCTTCATTTAATATTACATGATCTGCGCAATATGACAGATAAACAGTCTTACCCATTATCGTGCATGAACTGCTTTTAACTGTTTTAATAAACACAATGCTACAGTATAAACAAACAAACAAACAAAAAACAGCAGGCCATTTTATATTAATTATGTAAACACAGAAAAAGGCAGGGTGGAATGCAACTATCAGGGCTCGGATATTTATGTCATTTTTTTTTATTTCAATCGTAAACTTAAAATAAGCATGGTCTCACCTAAACTGATTAAACATGTGTGCTTTTCATTGGTTATATAATGTATTATTCCGACTATATTTAGTTTTTTTTTTTTTTTTTAATTTTTATAATTTAGCATGTTTTATCATATTTTATTCCTTTCTTCTGCATTTGTTTACAGTCGTCTCAGAGATAGATTCTGCAAACCCTTGCATTGTTGCTTGTAATTTTTCAGATTTTTTTTATAAAATATTTTCACAAAATATTCAAAAATCAATTTAGGTGAATCTGAATTCATCTAAAAGTTTTGCTTACTTCAAATATGTCCCAACAACATACTGCGATGTTGAGCGAAGTTTTCCGGATATAAGTCAGTTCTGAGTTACAATAGAAGATCCTTTGTATTTGAAAATTTTAAGCTGTATATGATTTGTTACTGTAATTTTCTGTGACCGTCCATCATGTTGGAATATTTCTTTCATGGTGTGAAATGTTAAATCTTACATCTTGATTGAGTATATATATTCGAAATTAAATAATATTTTGAATGTTTTAGGTTTAAAATTATTTCGTGAGATTTTAATGTAAATAAAGGTAAAACTTTGGAAATGTGTCAGTAATTTTTGTTTCTAGGTTATATTATTTTCATATATTTCTAACATTTTAAGTCATAAACACCCGGGCCCAATTCATCAGTCAATCTCCTAGGCCAACATAACTTTTTTGCTTTGAAATACTTTTTCCATTCCCGTTCAGAACCCACATTAAAAGTTCTACGAGTCGATGCACAAATTTAATCTCCAAAGCTGCTTTAGTAGATTCTCTTCAGGCTCCAGCGCAAGTGTGTGCGGAAGAGATCATTCACGTCTCATTTCACTTGCAGTCCACAGAATAGGAAGTCGCTGCAAGAATGGGAAAATGAACTATATTGAGTTACAAGAAAGAACAAAAACCTTCGGAACTGTTGGGAGAATTTTAGAGTCATGCGGAATTGATGTACTCAAAGTATTCAGTCAAATTGAAAATGAAGGAGAAGATTCTTTCTAATACTTGTAATTCAGTTGCGCGAATATTATATCCCCTTCTGGAGTTGCCGCTTTCACTGTCGACCCGCCAATTGGCGTGAAAGAACGACAGAACCATAAAAGACTTGGGGTATTATTAATTGTTGTTATAGGCTGTTGTTGCTCTAGTGCTATTTAATTACAATGTGTTAATGAAGTTAACTTATTGCAGTGTATTGTATAAAAACGTTACCACTAAAACAGAGGGAGAAAAAAGCCTGCACCAATAACCCCAATGCTATAGACTCCGCAGAGGAAACACATTGGAACAATTAGAAGCAGCGGTGTTTTCAAACAAATAATTCATATTAAGTAATTGATGTTTATTAGTGATCAAATTTGTGCGAGGGTAAATATGAGGGAAGTTTAGCTATTAATGGAGCCTGCGATTGGTGTGAGTTTGTCCCCGAGCGGTTTGCATTCAGTTCATACCTAACCCACTGTAGACAGCGTGCTTTCATTTAAAAAAAAAAAAAAAAAAAGTAAAGCTGTGATGGAAATGCAGTGCTTTAACTCTTTATGGAGGACGCGCCAAGTGATTATTTATTTTTATAGTACAAATGTTAAATTATATAATATTTAGCCCTGCCTCTTGTTATTGCGAAATGCACTTCACTCTAGATATACGTCGTTAAAATAAAATGCCCTGCCAATTCAGCGAAAGCATACAGATAAACATAATTGTTTAGTAACAATTTTTTAAAATACAAGTTTTGATGATGGAATCCACCATTAATGCATATGCTATTGTTTCTAGGCCAGTTTGACCTATTTACGTAGGGGTAGACGTCGCGAAATGTTTGCTATGTAAACGCTCTATATCTGCCAACGGAACACGGCCTTGCACCCAAAGGGGCGTGAACCTCTATCCAGGCAAGAAGTGATTGATTCCATGGGAATTATCCTTGACCTGCTTCAAAGATGAGATAACGTGCTGGGGTATGAAAATTTTCCATTCGTGACAAAGAATAGGCATGTAAAATATGCAGATTGATGCCTTAACAAAGAAGATGGTAAACTAATAAAATCCTTGATTGCAGCGTCACGCACTCTGATATATTTTTAGTACAAGACCCAAGTGAACAACAGCAGCAAGAAATAAGCTCCTGATGTACCCCTTAGGAATATACACCATACTTTTTACATTAGTTCATCACTATTAACAGAGTATGAACATGATTAAAATACATTTTGTCACCAAAGAGCAACATCTAATTCTATGTATATTTATTATTATTATTATTATTATTATTATTATTATTATTATTATACTGTTGTGTGAAATATTTAATTACATAAATGATCGAACCACAGACCTATTCCCCCCAAACTCAATATTGATTTGGAAATAAAATAAAAATGTAACATTACATTATTTTCAATATCCAGAAAGGTACAAACGTTCTTGGAAAAGATAAATTTCAAAGGTGGAAATAAAATTCCATGGAAGTGTTTCCGTTCCAGAAGAAGATGCGGCTGATAATTATTATAGTTATCTTTCATCCATTAATATATATATATATATATATATATATATATATAGCAATTTCAAGTGTGACTTTAAGTGTTTTATCCTTATCTACTTTTATTATTACTGTTAATTATAGTTATATTATATATAATATAATAATATAATATAATAATTTGTTACATTATATATATTATACATTATATATAATGTAACAAATAATCATACTTGCCTCCTATACTCAAGATTGCGGGTTTGAACCCGGCCAAAACCGATGGATTTTTTCAGGCGTAAAAATCTTAAGTATGGTTTGGTCGGAAGGGAAGTAAATCCGTGGTCCCGTGTCGTACATTTGCGGCACGAAAAAGAAACTCAAGCCTGAAAGAGAGGCCTCTGAGCAAAATTTGTCGGCCGTTTCACGCCCAGAGTTGAATGGAACGCTGATGACCTTGAGATGTTAAAGAGCGTCCATAAATAAATCAACAACAAAAAAAAACAGTAATAATAAAAGTAGATAAGGATAAAACACTTAAAGTCACACTTGAAATTGCTATATTTCGAACTACTGGAGTTCTTCTATGGCAAGAAGCTAGACTTTTTTCTTCACACTTGAAATTGCTATATTTCGAACTACTGGAGTTCTTCTATGGCAAGAAGCTAGACTTTTTTCTAGCTTCTTGCCATAGAAGAACTCCAGTAGTTCGAAATATAGCAATTTCAAGTGTGACTTTATCTAAGTGTTTATCCTTTCTACTTTTATTATTACTGTTAATTTGTTACGTTGTTAATAGTGTTACTTTATTTTTCATTTATATATATATATATATATATATATATATATATATATATATATATATATATACAGAGAGAGAGAGACAGAGACAGAGAGTGCCAAAATGTATACAAGCAAAGAAAAGCAAAGAAAATACTGTGTTAACATAACAAAACTGAATTCGCACAAACAGAAAATGATGAGCACTAATCTTCTTAGACTTTTACAGTTACACCAGTTGCTTAAAATGCCCACCGTCGGATCGATACACCCCTGAGTACGTTGAACTACTGATTGAGCAACGTTTGCGAGTGTCCTCAGCAATTGCAGTACATGCCATTTCAATTTCTTCCCGAAATGCTGCCAGTGTAGCTGGTTTTCTACGATTTACAACATCCTTAAGAGTTCCCCATAGTTAGAAGTCCAACGGCGGTTCTGTTCTGCACACACGTCTCCATTGCCTTTGAACTTCAACAACATTCTCGGTTTTCGAATACTACTTCATAATTGCTTTCCGCTGCTCAAACGACAATCTTGACTCCATTTTGTTGTAACAACGCTAGCATGACTAATGTGTCACATCTGTTTACAGAGCATCATATGATAATCTTCGCTTCATTTGTTCATTATTGATTAATAGCTCACGTAGCAACGCTATCATAATGTGAGTCGCATCTGTTTACAGAACATCATACTACATTACTATTATTTTTCAGTTCAACTTTGAAATATATTAAATAGATATCTATAATGAAAGTGTGTATACATTTTGGCACCCTCTGTATATAAACAACAAGAACTAGAGAAGCAGAAATAGATAAAACACTTAATTATAGCACTTTTCGCTGTATTTCGAACAACTTGTGTAATTATTCTTTCTGCCGAGATCCTCAGTAGTATTACAGGACATTTCCTCTTACAACGCCCAAGCTCACTGATAGCTTGATATCATTATTATGAACTATTGTCTTCCGACCTTACACTCAAATTCAGTCAAGATATAGCTTCGTTTATCGCTTCTTTGATACTGCAGAAGGACTTAGTCCCCAAGAAATCACTCTACTTGTAATTCCCCATGTTCTCTCACCATGCATTTTCTGTCTAAATTTCATAAAAAGAATTGTCCAGGTCGCCCAATAGTAGCCAATTTCGCCCCCTCCCCCCTCCTACGAACGTATTTCTGTCCTAGTCGATTTTTTGTTACAGGCATTTGTCACGTCTAGACCGCCCAGTTTCAAAGATTCCTATCACATTTTGAGTATGCTTAAGAAATTTGACTTGTTGGCTCATTCTAATATATTTTTGGTCACTATCTATGTAGCGTCACTTTATACCAACATTCCCCACCATAAAGGATTAAGCTGCTGTTTTGCCCCTCATAACCCATCCACGATTTCATTTGCCACCTAGCTAATCTGATTCAGTTTTGATAAATGTTTTGTACAAATTAAAGGCACTGCAAAGGGCACCAAAATGCACCGTCTTATGCCAATCTTTTTGTAGCCAAAACCTCTGATGTCGTTATTATGGTTGAGATATAGTGATGAAACATTGTGCTTTCGAGCCATGGCTCAGAATCTCTCGACCAGTTCCTCGCCAATCTTAACTCAAAGTTTTCAGTTAAGTTCACTTCTTCTGTCTCTCCCAATGATACATTCCTAGATATGATATCTTTTTTGTGCAACGATTCTTTTCTTACGTCCGCGTACATTAAGTCCCACCAATTTACAACAGTATCTCCATTTTGATAGCTGTCATCCCCTGCATACCAAAAAGTCGATCCTGGTGCTGTAGTGGTAACCTCATAAACCCAAGATCGCGGGTTCAAACCCGGTTAGGATCGATGAATTTTTTTTCGGGCGTAGTAGTATGGCTTCCTTTGGAATGGAAGTAAGCCATGGATCCCGTATCGTACGTTTACGACACGAAAAAGAACCTCAAGCCTGAAATATGAGGCCGTTTAGCAAAATTTACCGACCGTTTTACGCATTGAATTAAATGGGACGCTTATGACCTGAGATGTTAAAAACCGTCCGTAAGTAAAACAAATCAACAAGTGCATACTAAAAGAATATTCCTCTTTCTCTTTCAATCCGTGACTACTGTCTTTGTAACAACTTTTCATCTCTTGACACCTATATTAAAAATCTAGCTCAAAAGTTCCAAGACCAAAAATATCCCCCCCCCTTTTTTAGAATCCCTTATCATCCCAGTACACACACCCAAAAAAATTGTAATGCAAACCTAAAACTTCCAATAAGAACTTCATTAACCGTTTTACTACACGTATCTGAAATTGAGAGCATCAAATCTGTTATGAAAGATGAAATGCATTCATTTTTAAGGGATCTTTCTAAATTTGTACCCCGCCTTACGTTTAGAACACCCCCTAACCTTAAAGTATATTTCGTCGCAACCTATCTCCCTCTAATTACCTCGCCCGGTCGCAGGCTCATAGCCCTAAATGTAAAATCTGTGCACTAATTATGTCAAGCAATTCGTTCCACAGCCCCAATTTATCCAGAGAATTTAAGGTTACTTTATTTGCTGCTTGTAGTAAAACTGTTTTCTAGTTCAATCATCACTTCAAACAACATGTCAAAGTAATTTTCAGAATTAACAATCTGTTAAAAAAGAAAAAAAAAAGTTCAATAAATCCATTGTCATCCCCAGGAGCATTCAATTCCGTCTGTCATATAAAAAGCGGATTCTCAGAATCCCAGTAGACACAAATGAGCCTGTTCAGTTAAAGTTGCTTCATTGGTCCGCAAGAGTCAGCTTCCTGTCTTATAACGTACCGCTCACAGAATTCTTTGCATCTGTCAGGATTATCTTCATTGAGACCTTGAAGTAAGTAGACCGACACACGTGCCAAGAGAATTATTCTAAATTCACTTTGACAATGTCAAGCGACTAATGACCCATATTGGTGATAATTAACCCTAAGGTGCTTTTTAAGTTATAATCACTTACTCTGTATTCGCTTTTTGAATATTTCTTTGCAATATTTCATAGTTCAAAAACATATGTTGAATCAAGAAAATAGCTGCTGCACGGCTGGGTAGCCGGGGGAATCTCATCTTATGGAATCGATGTAAAACTGCTGTAAACTGTTCTGCTTCTATAGCTGTCCTTTAAACAAATGTCAGAATTTAAGTCGGTTAACTCAGATTTGTTTGGAAGCATCGTCGATAGCTACACTGAAGGATGTAGCAAATATTTAAAAAGCCGTTTCTAGGTTCTTCACGTCTTGAAATACTTAGTTCATCAAACGCACAATGAAGTTCTTCGGGTTTATGAACAAAACGTTCCAAATTTCAGGAAGAATAGTTAAATATCGCACACTGCAGTCTCGGAGAATGTGCAGCTTCACCATTGCTCAACTGGTGATTCCGCAGTGATAGCTTTTACAGAGCTGATTGCTAGAGCATATTTCCAGCCTACATTCCGGAGTTCTGAAAACTAATTTCTATTCATTTCAATGAACAATATTCCTAATTTCATCAAGTAAATAAAATGTTTTATAAAAAATCTATTTTAAGTTTTAATACACCTTTGGTAAGATATTATCATCATTTTCGTGTTACAAATCTTCTCGGAAGCTCTTAAAACGTTTAGGCCATAAATAGAAGCATATTTGTGTTCTTCACGGCGTTATTAACACTTTTTGCATGCACGCCTTCTTAATGCACAATGCAACGGACTGGTTTTACTTCTTTATTTACTTTTCGTTTAAAAAGTGTCACGATATCTGATTGTGATCCTGTCATAGCCGGAGTTCTGTCAGTGGTTCCCGATATACAGTAGCTCTTTCGCGACTTCTGAATTTCATTGATACCTCAAACAAAAACCCACAACTAGCTATATAGTTAAATCCGTGCTCTCTCGACGGTCAGATACTTTGCAATATACTTTCCTCTCTCGGTAAGTTACAGTAAAAGATCGCCCACAAATGTTGAACTACAAGTGGTTATAGTGATATAGTTGACGAATATAGACTCAAATTCTCATAGAAGCGGAAAAAAGCGAAGGAATTTAATAGTCAGCAGCGAACTGCAGATCAATATCCTTCATCTTGTGTTAAAAACATCTATTTAAGGCTCAAGATCCCAGCTATACATTCTTCGTTTTGGAGCATTACCGTGAGCGTAGTGAGTGTGAAAGTGACGATGGTGATAAAATCTTTTCAGCACTTGTAATTTATTGTTACAAATCAGACACGTTTACAAAAATAAGCAAATAAATAAAACGGGAGGGGCATATCCTTCCTTTGAGGTATGAGGTAATTGGAGTTGGAAGATCTTCACTTTCTTGCCAAGCACCGATATTGGCAATGCCGGGGTACTGACACTGCTTTAGGAACTTCAAAAGCCGGTTTGGTGAACAATTATATAAGTACAGGGTGTAACTTAAATAACCTAGAAAATTCAAGGGAATAATGCAGTACATGACAAATTCAAAGTATACACTACAGTTTGTAATTAACCCACGGTTGCTGTATGTATTGCACACTTGCATTGAATAATCTCACAATTTAAAACAAAGACTGACAGGACGTACACACCTCACTTGCTCTTCTCGTAATTCACGAAATAAGTGTTCCAGCCTCTTCTCTAATTAATGATATATACCTGGAGGCATCTGTTAGAAATCGAGTGATCTTTTACATGTTAAAGTCATGGTCTCATTTATTACTCTCGAACCGTAGCTGAGTTGTTACTTAGTTCGTCTTCCATCACGATTGCATGCCAGCGGCCAAATATGAAATTTGTGGTGGATAAAGCCGTCTTTGGACACTGAGGTTTCTCTGCCACTAATTCTGTTAACTAATTACCGTCCATCTTAATAGTTTGATTAGGTTAGGTAAAGTAGGTCCCTGGATGAATTGAATAGTCCTTGAGACGAGCGACAGTAAAACATCGCGTTGGAAACCTGCGGCCAATCTCCAATTTCTAATAGACAAATGAAGGAGCATTTACATGACTCCATCCATGATGCTTGATGATTCCAAATTCTTCTTGTTAATTTCTTGCAAACAACTTCTACATCCCCAATACATATGAGAGAGGAAGAAAGAGGAGGGGAAGGAAAGTTACCTAAAATAACTTATTTCTACCATAGGGAACATTTGACATGTTTCCAATGGTTAAAGTAAAAGATAGCATCCCGGTATCTATGGCACTAACCTTTCCTTGTGAAAGAATGAAGAGTCAGGGTAGCCTTTTCTGGAGAATACTAATAATAATAATAATAATAATAATAATAATAGTTGTTATAGTTAGGGTTTCAGCCCCTTTAACTTAAAGTGAGTGAATATACAATATTTAGAATGGTGAGGGGAGAGTGTGTGGTTTAGTTTAGTTTAATTTTAGAGTGCAAGTTCAAATGTTTAACGTCATTATCAACTCAGAAATTAAGCTTAGGACTCATTCTAGACTCTGTACAGATTAAATGAACTGCTCTAGTGATGGGATCGTTGATAATTGGTCAGCATTGCACATTGACAACAAACAAGCATTTTAAAATTCCCATGTCTGAGGTGGGAATAAAATATGCCTTAGTTTACCAACTGAATTGAGTTGTTTATTAGCTGTTTAAGAGAGAGAGAGAGAGGGGGGGGGGCATTGTCAGAATTTACATTATACAGAAAATTTAATTTGAAAACACTATTGCCCTCAATGAGCATTACTTCCATTATGTAATATTTATAGCATAGATTATTTACTTTAGAAATGCTACTGTTCTATTGGGCATTTTATTTACATTCTATTAAATGTATAGGAACAATCACTTTTGCATCAACTATATAGGAAACACAATAAAATATTTTCCCATTATATAAAATATAATATAAATATAAATGGGTTTCATTTATTATTTTTGTAATCCATAGGGTATTATTAAATTATCATTTTTATTATATTACTGCATACTCTACCCACTGCCCTCATCCAGCTTTTCCAAATCACTGCAGCAGCAATATTTCTTGCTCAATCAACCTCAAGGTAAATGGAGTAGAATCTAGACTCTCACATGTGCTTCTTAAATTCATTTATTTTCATCTCAGAAGGCTGTGGAAGTTGGTGTAGGATGTTAGAATCTTGTGAAGAACACAACTAATACATTAAAAACCACGATGTTTCAGAACATAGTAACTGTCTGTTTTTAAAACACAATTGCTATAAATTAATTTTTCTTCTTCTTCCCAGAATATTCAGTATGCTGCCTCCTCGTCATCTTGGAATGAAATTTTGGGAAGAATCATTAGGTGCACCACGCTTCCTAGTAGCACCAATGGTTGATGCCAGTGAGTTGGCGTGGCGATTGCTGAGCAGAAGGCATGGTGCACAACTGTGCTACACACCAATGCTGCATAGTTCTGTGTTTATCCGTGATCCCAAGTACAGAAAAGAGGCATTGGCCTCCTGTGTGGAAGATAGACCTCTCATTGTCCAGGTTAGAACATTTTATTTTCCTTAATGGTGAAAGCTAAGAGTGGCAGTATGAAATAACAGCAAAATGTCGTCACTACCATTTGTTACTACCCCATCTTTTGTATGGGCGATGTAGATTGATGACATTGAAATAAAATGATTAATGATTAATTTATTAATTTTCTTTTGGGAGCAAGTATTCTGGGCCTGTTTAGGGTACTTCCTCAACATTTACCATTGATGAAGACTAAGATAAACTTAGATAAAGCCTTAGTCAAGAAGGATGGCCCTAGTAGAAATGAAACTAGATTCTTATACACAAGTCCATGCCTTAGTGATCTTGGTTAGGGCATACATTGAAAAAACATAAGAGAAAGAGAAACTATTAGAGAAATTCCAACATTTAGCAATAGAGAGGGGGGGCAAGAAGTAACAGATAAGAGAACCTCTGTAAACAATGTATATTGCCAAAGAAAATTTATGCAGCAGAGCTGTCAGCTTGCTAATATAAACCAACTATTCACAAGGAATATTCAACTTTATAGGTGTCTCCAAAGTCTTAGAAATTTCTGTGCTCTGTAAATATCCATTTTCAACTGAATCTTTAGAGTATCTGTTTGCAAACAATGAAGATTAGTTCATTACATGTGGAACATTGCCCATTTTTTTCCATTTCTCTCACCCTGAGAAAGATGATTTCCAAGTAATTGTAGGTGCCAGCGAAAGGAATTAGTGAATATGCAAAGGTAATACATGTTTTAGTTTTAAAGAAAGAACAGTAGAAATTGGAAGTGGTATTAACTAAAAATAACAAACATATAATGTCAGGCTGGTAGACTACATGAATTCATCTTACCATTGTGCAAATTTTTTCTGTCTATTGTTTTTTTAAACTGTTTTTTAAAACTTTTGTTTGCTTTCTTCAGTAATTTATCTTTTCATTTTTTCCAGTAACCGGTAAATTTGTTTCTCTCTAGGAAAGCTTATTTCTCAATGTTGCTTTCACATCCTTTCATGGTAACTTGCAGAAAAGCAGATGACATTGATGTATTTTCAAAATCTTGAGATTTGATTCACATTCTAGAAAGTATTTACACTATTTAATTAATAACTATTCTCTTATGTCTAATAAGATGTATTAGTTCAATGGCACTCATTTATGTGTGATTCGCCTTATGCACAAACAGTATGTAAGCTCTTAAAAGGAAATGTTCAATATTTTTCTCTAATTTCTTAATAGTAAATTGTCTTTAAAGAAAGAATATGTTATTTTGCAAATGTATTATGTAATGGGAGGGATAGCTTTTATTTAGAATAATGTAAACTGTGATGTTCTGTGATTATAGCCAGTAGTCTGCAGGATTGTTCTAATAGTATCAGCAGCACTTTTTCTAAACATTTTCTTACATGGCCATCAGCAAATGTAAAATAAACAAAAATAAGTCATTCTTTATTGCCATTTGAGTTTGTTATGCCCTTTTGCCAGTAATGAACAAGAGCCTGTAAACCTCACTCATAAAAACTAAAGGTTGCCACTTTATAGATTGTTTTTTGGATTCTGATTTGTAGTGGTAACACCAGTAACAATGCTGTTCATGAAATTGTCACAATAATCTTCAAACTGGTGCAGCAAGTCCTGACAGAAGACTTCCATTTTATGATTTTTGTGGTCCTGTGTAAACACCCATGGGACCCACCTGGCACAAATGTTGAGATAACCTACTGTTGCCAACATGATTTATAATGCATTACAGTTGACATAATATTTTGTACACAGTTCCTTGTTCATAACTTTCTGATTGTAGTGGATAAGCTGATCAAGGCTGCCAAAGTTTATGCCAGATGTTTCCCATGGATAATTTACACAGGACAATAAAATTATAAAATGAAAGTCTGTCAGGACTGTTTCACTGGTTTGAGACTGAAGGGGACAATTTCATAGACAGCATTGTCACCAGGGATGAGACATGGTGTCACCACTATGAGTCAGAATCCAAAAGCATCTATGGAGTGGCAGTCTCTGATTTTTATGAGTGAGCTCTTGTTCATTGCTGGTAAAAGAGCATAATGAGTGGTGGTGACTATATGGAAAATACTGTATTTATCTGAAATCTTGCCTTATTTAAATGTGTAATTATATCTATATCTGTTGTAGTTTCATTCAAAATAAATAAGAGACAGCACTTTCAAAATGACCCTTGTATATTTCATACCTATTTATATTTTAATTTAAACTCTTCCCTTCTTACTCTCCTTATATTTTAATTTTTATTCTGATGTGTGTGTGCGTAAATGCATGTATTGCATTTTTAAGCCTAACAAAACGTTTATGAATGAATGAATATTTATTATTTCTATACATTACAATTACAGTTTTACAATATTTCCTTCATCCTTGAGTACTTCAGGATCCTGTACAACTAACTCCCTGGTTGTTGTGTACATGGATCCTACATCACTCTAACTATAGATATTATTGAATGAACTTTACAAATACTTTGCTAAAGATAATCATCTTCCCTTATTGTTATCTTATTACCATCTTCCTTTGCCTTGATCACTTTCCTCCACCACTTTTCTCTTACTTTCCGTACATAATTTCCAAACTAATATAAAAATTCTTTTCTGCTAATTCTAAAAATCTTTAATGCCAGAATTTTTGCCTGTAAATTATTCCATTTCTTGTTCCATATTTCCTCTCTCCATCCTTCGGTTTCTGTGCATTCTAATATACAGTGAAAGTTGTTGTCTACCTTACGACACAGTGGGCACACTTCTTTATCAACTTTTACCCCATCTAACGTCATTACCTCACCTGTTTCAGTTCATGCCATACCCTCCATACCCTTTTGTCACAAACCTCAATATATATTTTCCATGCCCCACTCTCTCTTAAAACGCATATAACATGTCAGAGTACTCATCTCTTAGGCTACAAAATATTTCTGTTTCTCTATATCATCAGTCCTTGCTTTCATTTTATTCCAATACCTTGCCAATTTTGTGGCTTTAAACTATCTAGCTCTCCCAAACCAATTTCTCTTACAATTTCCTTTAACCTACCTATCCAACTTCCTACCCATTTTCCTTTTTCTTGTGTCCCCAAGCCGTCTTTGAGAATATTTCCTTCCTCCAATGATTGTATCCTCTATCAGTATTTCACTATGTATTTTATTACTAGACCTTTCAGGTACACCCTTCCTAGTTCCACTAGGGCTACTCCATTGGGTGCAGCTGTATCATTTTGCAGACTGCTCTATGAATCAAAGTTTTTATGTTCATCTAGCAAATGTTTAATGTGAATGTGCAGCTGAAAAGCTAAAATTGGCTAAAATATTATTAACAGTGTAAGAATGCCCAAATAAATAAATTAAATAAATTGTACTTACAAAGCTGTAGACAATGGAGTGGTAATTTATCCTACATTCATGTATTAAAAATATTGACACTAACCCACTTGCTTACATAGACTGGACATGTTCTGGAAAGAATCGCTTGCATCAACAGCTTTTTACCAACTATGTACTGTTTATACAGTTGCTGCTATTCATTTCGATTATGTTTTAAGACTTAATTTCATCAAACTTATCTTTGTTTATGTTCTCTTTTTTAATTCTATATCAGCAGCAAAAGAGCACATCCTTTTACAAAATCAAAATATATTTATTTGTCCTTCCGAGTGTCATGTGATGAGCAGGTATCTATTGCAGCATTGTCTTTAAAAATATGTCTCTGCATTTAAAAACTTTAAAGCTTTAAATACTAGTATTTATTTTCTAGCTCTTTAATTTATATTTGTTTTGATCATCTGAGTTTTAAGAATAGTGATATAAAAAGCTATTCATCAATTATTTGTTTATTTTTTATATAGTTTTGTGCCAATGATGCACAAGTACTCCTTGAAGCAGCATTGTTGGCTGAGCCACATTGTGATGCTATTGATATCAATTTGGGCTGTCCACAAGCAATAGCACGTCGTGGTCATTATGGTGCATTCCTACAGGATGACTGGCCACTACTGACTGAAATGGGTGAGTTTCTTTCTTCTTCTTTTTCTTTCTTTCTTTCTTTAATATTTGCATATGAAATATGTATAATTTTGTTTGTATGCATGTGGTTTTTTTAATCTGTGAATTCTGGACTCTTTTATTAAATAATTTGTTTGTAGTGTTTTACAATATTTTATACACAAGTGCACAACTTTTAATTTAATTTCTTTAAACATGTGTATCTAAGAAAAATGTTTAACTTTGAATGTATCTAAGGAAAGGATTGTAAGAATTTTATTAAAACATGCTCATCTGGTTTGATGCCCTTTTTTTTAATAAGTAAATAGTAGAGCTTTATCAAACAGTATTGTTCTGCTATTCCTTTTTCTGTGTCTTCAGTTTAGCAAGATGTGCCTAAGTTCATATTATGGCTCCAGAAGAGTTTAACCATACTAGAAAATGCATTCTAAACTTTTTTATTAATGTAGAGTTTGTGCATTTTAAAGATGAATTGTTCTATACAGTATTAATGCTTGGTGATCTTCATAAACTTGTGAATGTTTATAAGCGCAATAAAGTTCTTTATTCTGTTTTGCTAAAGGTGAACATTCCATTTATAATAAAGTCAGCAATAAAGCTCTCAGCAAACATTGCTGGCAGTGAAAATCTCTCATTCACATTAATAAATTGTGTTTAAGATTAATTCAACAACTTTGAAATCTTTCACTGTTACTATACAAAACATCCATTTGTTATTATGAAGTATATAGATCTGGGAAATCAAAAGGTAATATCATTCAGAGATTTCTCATTTGCTCTTTGTTTTATTTCTGCAATTCCTGTCTCTCATATATATATATATATATATATATAATATATATATATATATATAATATATCTGTGTGAGTGGGTGTGTGTGTGTGTGTGTGTGTGTGTGTGAGAGAGAGAGAGAGAGAGAGAGAGAGAGAGAGAGAGAGAGAGAGAGAGAGAGAGAGAGATTTAAATGGCTAAGAGTAGTCTTAATAGCTGATGCCTAGCAGTTTTATTTTAGAACACCTATAAATATCATAGCCTATTAAATGCAACCATCTCACTTTGTTTACTATAATGGGGGAAGAGACAGCTTAAATATGCAGTAAAGTGTATACTGAATAGCTGTAGGTTTGTGCCTGAATAACATGATCATATCAAATTCAGTGGCATTAACATTAGCTTATTAATTATTAAGCACATAAATTATGCCACTTGACTAAATACTGAAGTATGATTAGTGTAACTGCTAAAAAAAGAGATCATAGGTCATGCAGGAATGAAGTGTTCATTAAGGCATTAATGTGTTGACTCATGTGCCTTAATGTTAATTGATGAATTGAAGTATTTGCTTATCAGTGTTTGTCATAGCTGATCAATAATATGGTCAAAATCTTGGCCTGCCTAGGCAAGTGTAGTAGCGATTTTTCAAGTCACTAATAGGAAGAGGTGAAGGAAGTCTTTCAGTGAGTTTTTGTTACTGTGTGGACTAGCCTTTGACCAAGCTCTGTTGATTATGTCTGCCCTCTTCTGGGATTTTGTAGAACCTGAGGCCCAAGAATGACTGGAATACAGATGATATAATTTTAAAATATAATTTTACTCTTTTTTGTTATTTTCCATATTGTAGTATTATGGAATTATTATATTTTAACAATAAACGACCTAAGGGTTGAGCATCAACGGTTTAAAGATGAATCTTGGAGCATTTTCTTTTTTTAATATTGAATATAATTTAATTGAACTAGCACTTGCTTATTATGGTCACAATGTCACAATTTTTAAATGTAAACATTTTAGGATAACATAATAGCCATGTTCATGATATATTTACCATAAATTAAATTTTCCATTAATTTTGATGTCACCTATTTCAGCCTACTTTAAACAAACATCATGCTTTGCCATTTGTTATTTATGTGTATCATTGCAAGCTATGATGTATTTCTTTTACATTGTTATAGATGTGTTTTACTTGAAAATGATAATTAGAGGATTATAAATTTATATTATGCAGTGTCATATTCAACAACAGTCTAGTCATTTAACAGTTGATGATGTGGATGATAGTTTCACAAAACATACGTCCTAGTAAATCTCATTTGAGTGAAACCATAAAGAGTGTTTTAATCATCCAACTCAGAAGAGATTATATAATCAAGCATTTATGTATGCACATTATTTCAGTATTATAGAAAGCTTTAAGCTTGGTACTAACATTTTCTTTTTGTCTTTCAATATACTAAATGTTTTGGAGTTTGTATAGTTACCTATAACTTTTTTAAAAAAAAAAATTGTGCAATATTTGTGTGCAAAGTTATGGAATCAAAGAATATTCATAAAGAAATGCTACCTATCTATGATGAGAAGTGCATGTCACAGCAGGCTGTTTACAACTGAGTGTTCTCTGAAGTGCAGACGTTTATTAAAGACATACACTGCATCAGCCAGAAAATGCAGAAGGATAACTACAGACACTATTAATAATGCATAACAGGTTGAGTTTTCACAAAGTCTGCAAGATGGGTGCTGCACATGCAGATCGCACAACACAAAATGCAAGGAATGGGCCTGGCATTGCAGCATCTCAATCACTACCATGATAAAGATACGATATGCTAGCCTGAATTGTCACAGGTGATGAATTTTGGGTTCAGCATTACCAGCTGGAGACAAAGCATGAGTGGAAATATCCTGAATCACAGTGAAAAAAACTTTAAAGTGCCACCATTCACCAGGAAAGTGATGCTCACAGGTTCTGGGATCACAAAGGCAAGCTGCTCACTGCATTCTAGCTTCAAGAACAAACTGTAAATGCTGGCTCCTACTGTAACATCCTCAGGAAAGTTCATAAGGCCATTCATTTGAAGCAACCAGGACTCCTCACTAAAGGCATGTTACTTTTGCGTGACATTGTGCATCGTCATACCTTCAACAAGACAAATGAGATGCTGCAAAATTTCAAGTGGACAGTTTCCAACCATCCTCTATATAGCCCTGCCCTTGCTCCAAGTGACTTCCATTTGTTTGGTCCTCTTAAACATAATCTTTTGAGTGAACATTTTCCTGGTGATGAAGCTGTAGAACAGTAGCCCAAAGAATTTTATGCGGATGGGTTTCAGGGGTTTGTAAAACGATGGGACAAGTGGGCCATCCAGAAAGTAAGTCCCAATCGCGCCTGGAGATGGAACCACTTGTCGGATAGGAATGCGCATGCGCAGGAGTAGAGAGGAAGTATGTGGGAATAATGCAGTAAAGTTTCAGCCTTGTGACGGCTGTGGTTACCGCGCTATGCTAGGAGAAAATGGCTGCTCTGATATTGTCTCCCGCCAACTGCGAGATTCGTGCAATCATCCGAGGTTTGCTCGCTCAAAAGCAAAGTCCAGCAGAGATCCATCGCCAATTGTGTCAAGTGTATGGACAGGACATTATGGTAAGACGATGGTTCACTGAAGGACGAACCAATATTCACGACGACGACCGTAGTGGCCGGCCGTCCCTGGTGACGGCAGAAGTGTTGGAAAATGTGCGGCAAGCAATTGAGCAGAACCGGCGCTTCACAATTTCAGAACTCTCTTGTCAATTCCCCAGATGTCTCGCTCCCTTGTGCACGAAATTGTCTCCCGGAAGCTTGACACAATTGGCAATGGATCTCTGCTGGACTTTGCTTTTGAGCGTGCAAACCTCGGATGACTGCACGAACTTCGCAGTTGGCGGGAGACAATATCAGAGCACCCATTTTCTTCTGGCACAGCGCGGTAACCACGGCCGTCACAAGGCTGAAATTTTACAGCATTATTACTACATACTTCCTCTCTACTCCTGCGCATGCGCATTCCTATCCGACTAGCGGTGCCATCTCTAGGCGCGATTGGGACTTACTTTTTGGATGCCGTAATACAGGGAGATTATGTTGAGAAATAGAAGCATTTTTCTATCATTACTCCAATTTGTTTGAAGTTCTATATACATTTGTAACTCACTTAATAACTTAACCTTAACTTACTTTCAGGTCATTTACATGTATGCAGAGTATGCACTTTAAACAACTTAGAATAATCACTTTTACCTTAAGGTTATATTAAAAAAAACTCATTTGAAGAGATATGCTGCAGCAACAAGACTAGGAATTTTATAGGTATTCAATTTCTGGTGATAGGCAGTGAACTTTATGAAGTGAATATCTGCTTAATTTTAAAGGTACTCAAAAATATGCTAGAAATTGACATTTTCTGATGCCATGTTTTATTTTTTATAGTGAGCACCCTGCACAAAGCTTTATCAATCCCAGTTACATGCAAAATTCGAGTCTATGAAGATATTGAGAAGACAGTTGAATATGCTCGAATGTTAGAGGCTGCAGGATGTCAGATGTTAACTGTACATGGACGTACAAAAGAGCAGAAGGGCCCTCTAACAGGAATGGCAAGCTGGGCTCACATACAAGCAGTGAGGTAAATTTATTCTTCTTCCATAAACATTATATTTAGGTACATGTTTTATCACATCACTAAATCCAGTTACAATAAAATCTCGTATTCAGCCAATTATGGAACAAAGCTAGTGCCAAATAATCAATTTTGTCAGATACCTGGAAAATACTTTTGTGGTTTTGTAAAGACACAACAGTATTTTTCCAGCAGAAATTGGGCATTTTTAATGTGGATTTTTTAAAAACAAAATTTTGAAATACAATGTGATTTTCAGTACTTAATACTGTACATTCATCTGTTACTTCATACTAAAATTGAAATACCTGACGACAGTGTTAACTGGTGACCATATGACATCAAGGTCAAGTTAGTTAACGTTGCAATTGATACAACACTAAAAAAGTAATAACATGTTTATGATGAGGTCTTATTTATTGTTCAGAAATTTTATTTCTATTTCCTTTTTCTGAACTTTGAATCTTAGAAGTCCTGCATCTGTCATTGAACTATCAATTTAACCATCCTCAGGAATTATTCCCCTGAAATTTAAATATTTATTATTATTATTATTATTATTATTTATTTATTTATTTGTTTTATAACTATGAAGACAAAATTGTAGCTCACAGTGATTTTTCCATAAACTATATCCTACTAACACCCTTTTCCATTTTATTCAACAGCTCCAATTTCTGTTTAAGCATAAGAACATTTTGCTTGCACTTCACAGAATGCATCATGCAGCATGTGCTCCAGCATGCAACTGCCACATTATCACACTTACTATGTGATATGTACCATGAAGTCTCTTTCTGTCCCTTCTTTTCATATTCAAACATGCCATTGTGTTGATATTTCTGGTTATTGGGTGCTGGATTCAATATAATATCATTTACTATACATTAATGGTACAATAGGCATATATTTTCTTGAATTCAAATTCTTGTTATGAAATATTGCTTCATAATGGTCAAGCATAATTTAATTTCTACTGAGATCCATGCAGTTATAATGGCTTTGGTGAACTACAAGGATAGGTCCGTAAGTTTCCGACCTTGCCGATAAAGATTATTGCCTTCTCAAAACCCTTATCTGATGTCATACCTTATCTGTTAAATAAATAATTGCAGCTGTAACTTCTGCTCTGCTATGTTCAGTTGTTCAGATATAGTTGCATAAAGAAGGATATGCGTAGAAGATTGTGACATGTTCAAAATGCAGTATCGAGCTGTTATTAAGTTCTTCACAAAAGAAAGACTTACTCCAAATGAAATTAAACAGTGATGGGACGGTGTATATGGGGAAGCATCCCCCTCATATTCTACCTTAAAAGAATGGGCCAAGCTTTTTCGAATGGGTCGAGAAAGCATTGAAGATGAAGAATGTGCAGGTCGGCCCTTAAAGGTGCTCATTCCTGAAATCGTCATTCTTGTGGAAGGAGAAATTATGAAAAAACCAGCAAATCAAAGTTACAGAAATAGTAGCAAGATTGGGCCTTTCTAAAATAACAGTCCTTTGAATTATTCACAAACATTTAAACATGAATAAGGTTAGTGCAAGATGGGTATTTAGACTTCTTTCCTCAGTCCAAAAGCAGCAATGAGTAATCAAGAGAATCAATGAAGTGGTGTAAACCTGGCGAAGCACCGCTTCTAAAGGTTATGGTCACTCAGTCAACCAAGAAGATCATGGCCACAAACTTTTGGGACTGTGAAGGAATACTCTTCATTGACTTTAAGGAGAGGAAAGCCACAGTAAATGGGGAGTACTAACTGGCCTACTGTACAAACTACGTGCTTCCATCAAAGAGAAAAGGCGAGGAAAGCCTTCTTCTCAACTACATGCCTGTGCACACAGCTCTTGTTGCAAAGGAAGCTGTGAAGAAATGTGGCTTCAAGGAGATCGACCATCCAGCATACATCTCAGATCTAGCTTCCAGTGACTATTTCCTCTTCTCAAAACTCTAGAAGGACTTTGGAAGAAGGAAATTTAAGTGTGACGAAGAAATGATGGATGCTGTTTATGCCCATTTTGCAGGCAAGACTTCCGACTATTTTTGGGAAGGGGGGGGATTGAAATGGTAATTCAAAGATGTGAGAAGTGTATTGCAATAAAGGGTAACTATATTGAAAAGTGAAATATAGTTTTTGTCTTTATCATACCTGGGCTGGAAACGTATGGACCTACCCTCATATATGGATAAACAGGATTTTTATTTCTGAATTATATTCCATTGTTACAAATTTGGCATCTTAAGTGACAATAATAGAAAAAACAACACTAAAATATCAGTTACCAAATGTGTCTTTGTAAATGTAACTTAAAATGTGGGAGGATAAGCAATGTAATGTTTATATGTATTTCCTTACTGCTACTTTAAATTTAAACACCTCTGCAATAGCATTTATATATGCCCTGCTAACTATAGATGAGTAAAAATTGGTATTGAATCCAGAATTTTATTTCTCTTGAACTTTGTTATCAGCAGAAAGACCTAAGTGTTTATTCATCATACTATACAGAGAATGCAAACTTCAGCAATAATTTACAGTTTAAATATTTAAAATATATACAACTTTGAAACAAGACATAATGAGTACATGCAGTTTGACAAGCATAAAAATTACATCTCAACTGCCTTCTTTAATAATACAAATTTATGGTTCTTCAAATATATTGTTGACAGAACAAAGAGAAAGCTGCCCAAAGAAATGTTTGTAAACAAATAAAGAAAAGTTACTATGTATAGTTAAGTTTTCTATATAATTTTATGTCACAATATAGTGAACCTATTTACTTAAACACTGTTAAAGATATATAGTAACTAAAATGGTTTAATTTTCAGGGAAAATGTGAATATACCAGTGATAGCTAATGGAAACATTCAGTGCTTAGAAGATGTAAAACGATGTCTTGCACAGACAGGTGTCCATGGTGTAATGTCTGCTGAGGGTAATCTCTACAATCCAGGTCTGTTTGAAGGCTGTAATCCTCCTGCATGGGAAATGGCTCTAGAGTACTTAGACCTAGCAGAAAAGTTCCCATGTCCTACTTCATATGTGCGTGGTCACCTTTTCAAACTTTTTCAACATTGGTAAGTTTTTTTTATGTTCTCAGACTATACTTGTTTACCACTTAAAAATGACAAAAATGTTTAAGCCTGTTTGACCTCAAAGTATTTCATTAAACTGTTGTTTAATCTTATTTATATATTTGATATTTATTTTATGTTCTATTAATTACATGTATGGAAATTTATCATCTCATTGCTCAATATGTGCACTTGATGCCTTGATCAAGCCCATTGTCTGAATTGTGAAGCTTCCGTGTTATATGATCAATTGGTAATGAACATTTTTTATAGTGTGTATTGCTTTTAATTATTTAATATAATGTTATTTCTTATATGATAATGTGTTAAGTATTTTTGTTTAAAGTATTTTTATAATTGAAGTTTTGAGTTTTGATCTGTTAAACATTATTATTATTATTATTATTATTATTATTATTATTATTATTATTATTATTATTATTATTATTATTATTATTATTATTATTATTATTATTATTATTATTATTATTGTTGTTGTTGTTATTATTATTATTATTATTATTATTATTATTATTATTATTATTATTATTATTATTATTATTATTGTTGTTGTTGTTGTTGCTGCTACTGCTCCCGCTACCGCTGCCACAGCATTATTTACATTAAGTGCTTCTTGATTCTTTATTCAGTTTCTTTTATTATTTATGGTTATGTAATTTGTATCCTTTATTACAAGCCCAATTGCTTCTTTCATTATACCCTTCTAAAAACAATAAAAACCTCCTTAACGTTCTGGGTAAAGTAGCACAAAGGTATTGGTCTTAAGTTTAGTATACAAAGCCTTTTTTAAAAGATTGGGGGGAATTAACAAAAATATCCAGAGTGTAAAGTGAAAAAGAAAATTTATGTGTTGTAATTATACAGTGAGGGTATTTGAGTTACATGCGTGCAAAGTGCAGCTGGGAAAAGCAAGTTATCAAGCCTATATAATGCATTCAGTATTTTCATTGTGTGTAATTGTGAGCTAATTATTCTTCATTTGTTATGCCACTACATAAATGAAGTCTTGAAGAGCAGCTTTTTATGTAAGATACATATACTAAAACTGATTCTTGCACAGAAATAGTGAGCAGATTCGTAATAAAATATCCTGGCAGTCTTCTTTCAGGTATAGAAACTGTTCACCAACTTGTTAAAAAGTTACAGGAGCTCTCAATGAAGGGAAATATGTTCTGAACCATGTTGTTGCAGGAAAAAAAATTAAATAAAGTACAGGAATTTCTTATGCAAATGTTGGCAATATGCTCATGCTTAGAGACATAATTTTCAACATGTGTTATAACATAGTTTAGTGCTTATTATTATCTGTTTTAAATGCAGTATCATTTTATGTTTTCAGTAAAAATGTAAATAATAAAATAAAAATAAAACTTTACATACAGTAACTCTACCTTTTTCTCCAGTAAGGTGCTCAAAACTCGAATAACCACACTGTATCTCTGATACTTGCTGCACCATTATACATAGTGAAAAGTCCATGGATGGCAAACTGAATATTTAGAGGAAAAAAAATTCATAATATTATCTAGAGGAAAGTCCTTTGAAAGTATACACCTTTATGTATGAAATGCAAATTGAAAATAATTGCATTAAATGTATTTGATTTCATAGAATGAACCAAGAGTATGTAATGTTTGCTTCTAGAAGTTAACTTGAATTTTAATCTGAAGGGTTTTAAATTGTGCTACTAAATAAGAAATTATATATATTTATTTTTAACAGTTTGTGTTTGCCAGAGAACTTTGGATTGCGTCAGACTTTGGCAACAGGATCAGATTTGTCTGACTTTCGTAATACAGTACTGCAACTAAAGGAGCGTTACTTACCTTACCATGAAGGAAATAAAACTTGGACAGGCTCCATGGGTATGATTCTATTCATATTCAATTTCAGTTTTATTTTCTCCAGTTGGTCAATAAATAACACAGAATTCTTTTCTTTCTTTTTTTTACTTTAAAGTTTAGAATATAAAACCACAAAATAGTTTTGTTTTTGTAAATATTATAAAATTAGTTTTCAGTTTCATTCATTAATATAATTTCAATAACAATTATATTAAATCTCACTTTTTAGCCATTGGTTACAATCTTATTTTTCCTCCATGGATCTGTCAGCCATATGTCCGTATACCACCTGAAGAACATCTGAAAAAACTTGTAGAACAGCAAAATAGGAATGCTGACATGAATCAATTTGAGGAAGAGTCTGCTTCAGTTGAGGCAGAAAAGGAGGTAAATATGAAATGTTTTAGACTTCCAGATATTGAACTGACATTGACAGTTGATTCTTGCTCTGTTGTTCTAATGTTGCATATTGCTGAAAAAATATAGTTGTTTAATTGGAACTTTATTAATTAAATACTAAATATTAAACAGAATCAAGATGGTGTGGCTCTGAAAAGACCACGAGAAGGCAGTGTGGAATCTACAGAAAGCAAAAACATGTCTAAAAGAAGAATGAAAAAATTGAGAAAATTACAACATAAACCAAATAAAGTCTTCCATGGCCGCAGAGGTGTGGATAAATGCATTGACTGTCCAAATCCAGTGGTATGTATTTTCACTTTATATATAACTTTCTCCTAAACTATATACAAGGGTTGGAACTTAAATACTACTGTAGAGATGCTATGCAACGAAATCTAATATTGTAGCTGATTGCGCACGTTGTTTACATACCTATCTTTTCTCAGAGCAAATGGACTCTCCCTTCCCACATCATCTGCATGCGCACCATCGAGAGAAGCACAGTCACTTGTGAGCTAGTGGTCTAACATACCGGTGTCACTATGTTTTCGAAACAGCAGGAACAACAGAGTTGGATTAAGATTGAATGTGCCAGAGGTCGTACAGCACGACAGTGTCATAAAGGTCTTCAAGAGGCTTGCGGGGAATCTGCATTTCCTTAAGAACAGTGGCACATTGGGTAAAAGCCTTCAAAGATGGTCGGCAAACTGTGGCAGACATTCATCGGGCAGGTCGTCCTAAGAGCGTCAGTGAAGAAGAAGTGCATGCTCTTGCCGCATTACTGTACAATGATCGATGCCAGACGATTCGTGAGCTCGGCCAAGAAATCGGATAAGCGCATACGACTGTACTTCACATCTTGAAGGAATGCCTGTGCATGCGAAAAATTGCATCACGATGGGTTCCGCATGATTTGACGGAAATGGAGAAATGGTTGCGTTACGACGCTGCCACGACGCACTTGGAGCGCTATGAGCGCGAAGGAGAGATTTTCTTACGCCGTATCATAACCCTGGATGAGACATGAGCCAAATCCTATGAGCCAAAACTGAAACGCCAATCCAATGAATGGCGTCAGTATGGGTCACCACGAAATCGAAAGTTCGTCAGAGCCCCAATACGGTGAAAGTTATGGTGATTCTCGTGTACGACTGTGATGGTGTTATCCTAAGGCATTACATTCCTCCACGGCAGACCGTCAATGCTTATTATTACCGTTCGTTTTTGGAGCACAACCTGCGACCAGCTTTGAGAAAGAAGCGGTAACACTTTCTGCAGAATCCACCCATCATTTTGCACGACAATGCTCGGGCGCATACAGCGCAAGCTGTGGCTGATTTGTGCGGTCGATGGGGCTGGGAAGTACTTACTGTACCATCCACCGTACTCCCCGGACTTAAGTCCTTGTGACTTTGATTTGATTCCGAAGATGAAGGAACCACTTTGTGGCATTCGCCTCAGAAGTGTTCCAGAGATTCGACAGGCAGTAGACCGCTCCATCTGCACCACCAAGAGAACAGGCTCTGCTAAAAGTATACTACGACTTCCACATCATTGGCAACAGGTTATATACAACGCTGGTGACTACATTGAAGGACAGTAAAGGTTGCTAACATGCAACTCTTTTGTATCGGTTGTAAATAAATAGTTACCACTATTTAAGTTCCAACCCTCGTATAAGTTATATGTAAATTATTTCTTAGGTAGTGGTTTAACAGTTTTCGCATTGGACCATCTGATGGGTATACTGCTTATGCATCTTACGCTTTTACTGCTGGTGTTATAATTAAAACAGTTAAAATCTTCCAGGCAGTTTCACTATGGCAAAATAGACCCAAAGATTTTAGCTTGTATTGATACAGCAGTAAAATTAATAACCTCACAGATCCCATCTGAAAAGGCAAATGAAAATAAAGGAAAAAACATTTATTTCCTCTTTAGAATGTATCTTGGATATAGCTATCCAGCCACTGAAATTCTGAATGGTTATAAGACTTTTCTTTAAGCAGCAATACAAAAAGTAAATATGAATCAGAATGTAATGAAAGTCACCAAGTGAATTTTCCGTTTTCCATAGAAGGAGAGATCTGACCCATTCAGAAGCTCAGGTGCAAGCTGTGCAGACCCTAAGCATGTGATAGTTGTGAAATAGATTTTTTTTTTTTTTAATGGTCATGGCACTGTAGCTTGAAGATCTATTGTGCCAGATGAAGGATGATAGGTGATAAATTGGTCAAATCAGCTTAAAGGACTTTGTGGCCTAAGTTTCTCAGGCATTCACGTAAAGAACTGAGGAAAATCCTGAATTTTTAAAACTACTCAACCAGGAATCAAATCTGGGCTCACCACGTGGGAAGCACGAACACTACTAGACTACATTAATGGTCTATTTCTGACATTACTAGATGCGCACTGAGCTGAATGCCAAAGTCCCTCCCTCTTGGGAGTTGTTCATAGTTTGACTTGGTATGGTATGTGGTTCAAAACTTACATGATATTGAGGAAACCATTGTGTGACTCATTCAGCATTGATGGGGTTTTGAGCTACTTAAAAATGCTTGGGCTATCCACCTGTAGAGTTAGGGATGTTATGAACAAATAAAGCACAGTTTAAACTGAAATTACATGCTACCTTCATAGTTTTGTTTGTGTTGGTGAACTTGAAGTAATTGTAGAAAATTAATATGCCCAATACTGCTGTGAGGAGGAAGTTATTTTTAATTCTCAATTAAAGCAAACTTTTTTATTCTATGTGTGTAGATTGGGTGTCACCAATTGTATTGAAATACATTAACAATAAAGATGAGCACTTTAAACATTACTTACTTAACAGCAAACTGGCTTTTGTTCCATTCTGTATTTGAAGTATGCAATGTAAATTTACCACATTTAGTTGTAATTTATTTATAACAATATTTTAACTGTGTGAAATATAGAAATAATGTGTGTCATTTTGTAATAAATAAATGCAGAAGCCAATGCAGTGATGAAGTGAGTTCAGAATGACTTATTTAAAAAAACTGAAAAGTTGTGGCCCAAAAGAAAATGAAAATGTAGTATAGAGAGAAATTGGCTTTTAGTTTAACATAACAAATTATTATTGAGGAAATCACTCAAATTTCACTAATTTAGTTCCACTTACTTGGACATGTTTCAAAGGCGGTTGCCTTCATCGTCAGCATCCTGACTTTTAGTTGATTATTCATGACAAAAAAAGGCTAGGTTATGGCTGTAAAATATTTTGTAATTTCTAAATTAAAAAAATAAGTTGCCTTTCTTTTATAACTACAGAGTCCTCATTTTGCTACACAATTGAAAATTGATTTTGTCAACGAGTAGTTAATGTGGAACAGTCTGCCACTAAAAGAAAATCATGTAGAACAGTAAGAACTCATAGTGTGGATGATTGTTTCTTTTGTTATTTATTAATAATAGTAATTAATATTATACTGGCCATAATAGATGCTGGAAGTGTCAGCCCTCTGCTGCAATACACTTTTGCTATTCCTCCTCCTGAATATTGTTAATTGCCTCCTGGATATTTTGTTCAGTACCTCCAAATCATGTGGATTGTTGGAAAACACTGTAAACTTTGCACTTTAAAATTTGCACAGATTAAATCTGGGGATCTAGGGGGTCACAAACTGAAACCAATAATTATAACTTACCAATTTTCTTCACAATACATGTGCAATGCTAGGTGAGTTTCTCTAGCTATGTTGAAGTCATGCCATCATATGAAATATCCATTCTCTTCTTCTGCAGGTGTCAAATTAGTAAAAATGATTCAGTATCTCGTTTATGTACCAGTGAACATTAAGAGCACTTTCATTAAATATGGGCCAAATAATGCAGCTTATGCTAATAGCTCACCATAAGCCTAATCTCTCAGTCATAAAATGAAAGTTCAATTACTTGATCAGGATTGACACTACTCCAGTACCCATTGTTTGGGAGTTCACATATCCTAAGAGAGTATAATTAGCTTCATCTATAAAAAATGTTTGATTAGGGCCAAGAAATCTTTCATGCAACTGATCAATGCACCATTTACAGAACGTCACTCATTTTTTGTAGTCTATGAGAATTATATTAGATAGAATAGCAATTTTATATGGATGAAGCTGCAACAACTGAGTGGCTTTATATGCACTACCAACAGATACACTAACTTGCTGAGCTAATCATGTTAAAGATTTTTCATAAGTATCTAATCGGTAGCCTGTTTCATTAAGCTTCTCTTCCATTAAAATCTGGATTTTTGGTCCTGGCTTCTTCTCAGTCAAAATGCCCAGGATTTGAACTTTGTTCACCAATCTGAAATTGCACTTCATGATGGAAATATTATGACTGGGAGTTTAGCCTTGAATTCTCTCTTAGTCTGTTTGTATTATTTCTTTTGCACATAATATCATAAATAAATATTCTTTGTTCTAATGTATCTCATTATTATTACTCCACACTACACATATACATGGCAAAAAGTCTGCATGTTTTTCCTGCAGAAAACAGCTGATTTGATGAAATGACTGAGGGAGCTCAATTGTCCACAACTTTTAACTCCAGTCTTACTGAGAATCTCACGTTCACTGAAGGTCAACTGGTTTCTACCAGTATATACAAACTGCAGCAAAATGAAGACATAATATATTTACAAAATTAAAAAAAAAATTAATCTGAAAAGATTTGCAGTTAAGTAAATCTAAGAGAGACCTGGGTGTGCAAGGCTTTTTGCATTAATTTGTGACTTCCTTATATCAATCTGAATTGAAGTGGCAGTCAGATTAGTGAACAGGGAACTGATTGGTGAAAATGTTGGCATACAAAAATAATCTTTTACCAAGTGCTCAAGTGGATTTTTAAACCAATTCCTCATCCATCCAAACCCCTAGCAACTTCATTTTCTTCCTGAATATAATAATTTAGCTCAGTAAAAACAATTGTACTCAAATGAGAATTTCTTTCGGTTAGCTGTTTTGCAGTTAGACAACTTATTTTTCCATTGGGTTAAAATAAATTGGAAACTGCTGGAATTAGAAATATTGCCCTTGATGAAGACTACCTATATTGAGAAATGAAATGGATAATTTACAAAAAGTATGGTTATTTATTTATTTACCAAACTTTTTAGTTGACTCATGTATACATAAACTGGAAGATTTTGTATTGAATCACAAATGAACTAGTGATATAGTGATGCAAGTTAGAATGCACTGATTTGAGCTGTATGCTAACATCTGCAGCTTTGAAATTTAAAGCATAACTTTTTCATCTTTTCATTATGCAAGGGTAGCAAAGCCCATGGCTGGCTCAAATGCTAGTGTATTTGTGTGTCTACTGGAAACCTTGGGTTTAATTCCTGACTGGGGTCTGTTGCTTGGGTTCATTTATCCATCATTTCATTCATTACATTATTCTTGAAAGACCAACGGCAGTTGACAGGGTATTAAACAAAGAAGAAGAAGAAAGTAAAAGAAAAAAGACAATCAAAATTAACCCAATAGGTGCTGTCACCACAAAGATTAATTGCTTCATCACTGTTATTTTTCTGTTTCTTGTTCAACATTTACTTTTATTCTTCTCTCTCCTGTATTCTGAATAGTAATATGTCAATTTTATAATTGCATAATTTCGTTATTAAAATCATTTGTTGTAGTCACACTGCATTCATCTTGATTTATATTGTATTAAATCTACATAATGTTTTCTTTGCATACTTAGGGTTCCAAATGTGACTTTCGGTTATGCAAAGCATGTTGTAAAACCAAATGTTATTTGGAAAATAAAGATTGTGATGGTCATCGCATCCTCATTAAAACACACAGAGAGAAGGCACGTGAGTATGCAGCTTTAGAGAAAGCGAACAAGCCGGAGAAAAGTGAAATAACACAGCAAGATTCAAGACTGTTGGAAACAGACATGAGTGTAAGATATAAACTGAATAGGGGAGAAACAGAGCAAACTTTAGGTAAATGTGAAAATAGCTGTGAATAATAAAACCTTCACAACAGTGTGAATCGGCATATTTGTATTATAAGACAAAGGAAAAGGCTCAACATTTGGCTACAGTGAGTGATAAAAGATGTACATATGTATATATAATGATTGAAATCAATGTATATATTTGTGTACATTATCTATTGTAAAAAAATATAAGTGATATTTTAACATGGAAAAGTGTTAATATTTATGAACCATAACAAAATTATAGTAGCAAACCATTCTTTTATGGAAGATTTATTTTTCTTGAAAAGATATTGTAATTTTCAGTTATCAATTCTGAACATCACATAAATGTGTTATTACTGTAAGTAAGAAGCATTTCAAATACTCAGCCACATATGTCTGTGTTAGAATTAGCAAAACTTCCATAACAGAATATGGCATGGGTTTTGCTTTCATTAAATCACTAACGTAATAACTATATGTGTCTTGGTCTAATACTAATGGAAATATAATTTAATAGGGACTATAGAAAATGGCATGTAGAAATGCCTTTTTGTTAACTAATTGATTTCCATATTCCTGCTGTGCATAAGCCTGTGTACATGCCAATAGACTGTGTTATAAGGGTGATTCAAATGAAAACTTTATATGTTTTTTTAAATAATTTATTTAAGAAAAATAGTATACAATTGTATCTTTTTTTACATAGTCTCCTTGACATTCAATACAAGTCCTCCAGTGTTTACAAAGTGCATCAATTCCTCCAAAAATATTTTAGTTTTGCACTTGGCTATTGCCTAGTTTTGGTGATGAGGAATGGCATCATTCCTCTTTTGCTCTCTTTGTTTGGGCTGGTGGCAGTGTACCTAGGTTTCATCTAGGAATCTATTACATTCTGCTTCAAAGCACTGCAAAAGTTCAGGAATCAACATGCCACTGTTTCAATTCTGGAGTGAGCTACTTTGGCATCCCACCTTTCAGATACTTTCTGAAACTGGAGCACATCATAAATTCAGTGTGCTGAGCCATGACTAATGGTACAATTGCAGCTATTTCATTTACCAAAACACAGTGATTTTCCAGCACTATGGCTTCACAATGAAAGATGTTCCTCACTTGAATCAGGCGCATCAAGTAGGATGCCCACAATATATCATCGACATGAGCTGATGGTGCATACGAGTGTCTGCAATACATGTACTAAATTTAAACAAGTAAGTGGAGCTAATAGGAGTGCACAGTTCGACTCAATCATACAATGATCTTATTTATATGATTAGCTTCGTTATATAAGTTTCAATTAGCATTTCAAGATTTAAAAAAATATATTTATGTTATTTATATTTAACAGTTTATTATTTGTGTAATTTTTCTAGTTCCATTTACCTTTGATTTGCTTTTCTGAACTTAGAAGAAACCAAGCAATGAAGCATTTTCTTCATACACACTATGTTTATGTTAAAGTTCAGATACAGCTTCAGCATCATTTATTTAATTTTTAGTTTATTTTCAACATAATCTGTTAATGTTTTGAGTTTGTTTTATTAATAAGTAGTCTATTATTATTATAATTATTTTATCTGTAATAACTAATAAGATTGAACCATTACAATGATTCAACCAAACATAATGCGTAAGTATTACAATGATTCAACCAAATATAGAGTGTAAGTAAGTGGAGTTAGTGTGAACATATTTAATACATGTAAATTATAATTAATCTGTCATCTAACATTTAATACATTCTAATAGGATCAACATAGTGTACTTGAGGAGTGAAAAAAAAATGAATGAATGACTGTGGCTGTATGTACTCAATCTCTATCAGAATTTCTGATAATGTACTGAATATTTCTGAATGCACTGTTCAGATTGGACTGTCACCAATGCATTGCATCTTTTGCCAAACTTAAAGCAAAGAAAGGTATAACAAAACTTATATAGTTTTTTCTGTTGGTTTGTACCAACATTTTCATATGTCCTTTGTGCTGGAACTGCTAGACCTTTTTATAGACAATGAAATTAGTTGGATTTTTATAAAAGAAAAGGTCTTAAAGTATTCTAGACAAAAGTCAATGCTACCTATCACAAATGCAGTGATAGCTGAAAGAAAGAAAAAATGCAGAAAGAAGCATAAAATAAACTAAAGATTTTAATATAGTATTACTAAGCAACAAATGCACAGAATATTTAAATAGGAATTGATGAAATGGTGTGAAATCTTGTGAATATTGTTCAGATGATAATGAATAATGATATATTTATTTGTGCAAGCTCAGGGACCAAGATTCTGTCCATCATAACTTCATAGTAAAATATTGCTTGTTGCTATTGGCTCTTAAATTTAACATCACACAGAAATGTCTACAAACTTAGTCATTATTTATAAGATTTCATTATTTGTTATGCACGTTCATGAAAACATTTTCTTTCTCTGCAGAAATTTAAACTTAACATTTTTAATATTATAAAATGCATTCTTCATACTACAAGTGCTAAAAAGGAAAAGAAAGCAGACAAATAATGGAGATATTTATTTAATAAGCATTACTACTTCATGAGCTAATTTGGAAATAAAAAGGTTAATCACCCAATCAAATTTATTTCTGCATGCTAATAACTAATATCAACTTATGAAGGAAATACCATAAATGCTGTTAATACTCTTCCTTAGATATACCGCCACAGGTGACTGAGATCGTTAAGGCTCGGACTCATGAGCGGGATGTCTGGGGTTGGAATCCCACCAGGACCATGCTCCCTGACTGAGGTTTTTCCAGGTTTTCCTCAGTCCTCATAAATGGCAAATGCTGGAGAGTACCCTAAACTTATGCCTGGAACATTTCCTTCCTTAAAAAAATAAATCCTTTCACAATTTATCATTTCATCTCATGTATCATCAGTGTCCATCACCTGTGCCTCTGTAGTAAAAACGGGCGTTAAATACCATTCATTCATTTCTTAGATATAAGGGAAAGGTCTGAATAAAATGTAGAATAGGAGTATGTTCCTCTATAACTAGTGGAAAAACTATTGTATTGCATTGTCTCTGAAAGTGACTGAGAGCTGATGATACATAGATTGATAAATAATAAAATTCAAGCAGTCCTGCTGAGGAATAAGCATAGAAATAAGTACATTGGGAATTTTTTTTAATTGATGGCTCTTATAACACAAGGCTGTAAAAACCACACTGTCTTTGTGTGCATGTGCAAACAATACTTTCTCAAACTGCTGCACAGCACAAAAGAGATGGAAATCAATAGTTAAAGAGAAGAATGTTCCCATATATTGGGGCAAAATTGTGCATCTGTGTTTGATCATAATTAATGCACTGGTACTCTAAATTGAAAAAGAATAATTTTACAACTTGTTAATAGTTTGTTGATGAGGGCAACTTAAAATAAATTTTATATATTCATGCCTAGTGCAGCTCATAAATTTAAATAAAAAGATTCATGTAAGATTAAGATGAAAGAGTAAGAAATAAATACTTCCTCTGACATTAATGAAGAAAGAACAGTTGTGTAAAGAAAGTATGTTACTTGCACTGACATTTAATACTTTTCAAATATAAGTGGATGAGCAATTAATTGTATGGATAAATATGATCCTGGTACATTGGAGAGAACAGCCGTATTCTTTTATGGAACAGATTAATGATATGAAAGAAACTATAAGCAGATTATTTGTAATTTTGAAACATATTTCACTGTGCTTTTAAGGGAAGGAATGTCCTATTGTAAAATTTTTTGAGGAACCTAAATAGTTAGTTTTTTTACAATTTATGGTTATATTTTACTTAATTTCTGGAGAATTTAAATTTCCTCTTGATGACAAATAAATATTATACTGCAGAAATAAAGCACAACAAATTAATAAATATATATTATATAAACAAATACATAATACACATTTATTTACATTTTCAGGTGTTTTTATTTTTGCAATACCTATTTAGTCTCATTTTATTCTTCTGTGTTTAAAAGCCGTAAAGAAGGAAATTAAAAGCTGATTTAGCCTCTCATTACTGAGCACTTTTCTTTTAGCATTGCATGCCAACTATCATAGGTCTTCAGGACAAAAATCTATGAATAAAATGCAATGACGAGGGCAAATTAATCTTTTAATACTTAAAGCTACTAAGTTCTAATAAATTGCTATCCAGATACAATTTGTTATAACTGGAAATCAAACCCAAGTCCATGGGTTGTTAAGCAGTTATATTATATTGAGTTCTGCCAATATTAAGCAGCACTTAGAAACATAGAAATATCTTAATTGATTAGCTTCACTGTGCAAGTTCCAATTTACATTTAAATAGAGATATCTGTTCTTAAGCAACAGTCCTATTGTTTTATTTACTTTGTTTACCTTTCATTTCAGGAAGAGTATTTTAATGTTTTTCATCATATTAATTATAAAAATAAGTTAGCTGTATTGCAGTGCTTTGGTGTAAACTGCCCTCTTATTCATAGACTGAATCCCTGTTCTGGAGATCAGTTACAGATTTTTAGTGGTGCACAAATGGACAACAGCTAGAGCAGTAATATCTTTTTCTAAATTTCTTAGCTCATCAGTAATTTAGTGGTAGGCACTATATGTGTAACCAAATTAATCAGTAAGCAAGCCTCTAAAGTTTATTAAAAAAATTATGTACGAAATATTTTCAAAATAATACTATTTTATTAATATATCACATGATCTATACGTGATACCCTGTAGGGACCTTGAACATTTCAAAGCTGCCATTGCTACTAGTGTCACAAGTGAGTGCCTGCCATTCCAGATTTTTTAATGTATTTTGACGTACCAAAATCTGTAATTTAAAACATTGTTACCATTTTTGAGAGACATAAATATAGAGCTATTCTGGTATTTGTATATATTTTGAAACACTACTCTTGCAAATTTTTAGATGCTACCACTATTATAATTCATCTGAGTGATATAAAAATGAATTGAAAATTAAAAATATCTTAAGATCTTAAAGGTATACAAAAATACAATTTGTAAACTAATTTTTAAAGAAGCTGAGTCACCTGTAGTGTTCAATTTTTATAAATGTGCAAATTGTATAAAAAAGGTAAACAAATACATCGAAAATGTGTGTCCAAATGACATATGTATTTAAATGGTGAATTATAAAATAATCATAAAAGAGCTTATTTACTAAGCCAAATTGACATTTGGAACTAATGTTTTTTGTTGTATGTCTATGGCTTAAATGTTGCATTGAATGAAATTCATAGCAACTTGCTGTTGAGTATTGCTATAGTTGGTCAGAAAATGTATTTATTGATTTAAATTGCAGTAATTGTGCATTTCCAAAAATGTGAAATAATAAAGAGATACAAGATGGACATTATTGTGAAAAGAAATGGTTATTTTCTTCAAAGAACCTAATTAGGAAATTAATTAAGGTAAATTGGAGTTCCATTTTGAGAACTTTATGCTTTTTTAATTCAAAGTACCTGAATTGATGTAGTCAAAGCAAGTTAAATAGAAAGAAGTATATATGGACATAAAAAATAAATGAACAAATGCATCTAAAATGTATATATGTTTATTGTTAATTAATTGAGGTATTTGTTATTAAATATTACAGCAGTGAAATAAAAACTTCTAAGAATTCTCATAAATAAATTAAAGAATATTTGTTGTAATATGGGAAGCAAAAGATGTTTCATGTTTCATATGTACTCAAAAAAAAAAATCCTTCATATCTCCATAGCAAATGCTTTTTAATGTATACTATCAAGTTTTAATGTAATATCTGGAATATAATACTTTTGTGTAATGTTGCTGTTGATTCAGCTGTGTTAACTTGTAAATTGATATAAATCAACAATTTATAATAAATTCTTATGCTGTAATGTGTAAAGTTATTATCTCCTACCATAAAGACAAGAAAAGGATGGAAAATGGACAGTTTTCAGTATTCAAGTTGTTTTCAGAAAAAACATGTGTTTTTTTAATTAGTCCTCCTGCAAATCATATGCTCTTCCCATAAATGTAAGAATATAAGAATGAATCCATGAGTCATGTCATATGATGCAATTAAAAGTAGTAATCAAAAGATTCAATACAATGCTACCATTCCATAGAATCAGACTCGGAAAGGATTTCAGCTATTGTTTTAATAGTTGATTAATGTGTTAGAGACAGACGGACGGACAAACAGACACACAAGTGCACTTGTGTGTGTGTGAGAGAGAGAGAGAGAGAGAGAGACATAATACATTATGAGATTTTCTAAAAATAACATTGGAACCAGCACAGTGAAGTGAATAACATGTGGTGATTCACATTAAACACTTTTACAACTTCAATAATTTTCTTTTCATTAACACATGTTTGGCAGACCTTTGCCGGAATCATCAGCTACTGATGAACCTAAAATTAATGTTTTTTCACCTGGATATCAAAGTTCATTAGCCAATTTTTGAATTTATGGATATAAATTTTTCCCCATGTGCTAAGTTCTATATGTCCTTCTACTGCCTTTAACAATTGCACTTTTTCTTCAATTTTATGATTTTCTCTTTACCTTCAAATAATACAGAAAAGCAACAGGAATAGAACCAAATAGCAGAAACAGCAGTACATAATGGTTTTTGCAAGGAATTAGTTTAAAAAATGGTTACAAAAGTTCAAGAACTTAAGCAGCTAAAACTTCTAAGCTCTCTTGGCAATAAAAGAAGAGAAACTTTGTACAAAATGTACTAACATCCTTGGGCTACAGAAAAACTTTTAAGTATGCTAACATTACATTTGCATTTTGGAATAATTTTAGCATAAAAATCTTTTAAACAAACAGATATATCATCAGAAAAAAGTCAGAAATCTATTGTATAAATTGTGCAGACTGCAATAAAATATAAATTGTAAAAACAAAAATAAATATGAACCCAATGGAAAGAATATGTCAGGAACATAAAGTATAAGCAAATAGAGAAATTGCTGTGTCAGCTCATTTTTGGATAGAAATCATAAAATTAAGGAAAAATACAATTGTTAAAGGCAGTAGAAGGGCCTACAGAACTTAGTACATGGGAAGAAAATTTATGTCCATAAATTAAAAAATCAGTTAATGAACTTCAATATCTATGGTGAAAAAAACACTAATTTCAGGTTCATCAGATATCCACCAGAGCCTAACTGTACATCCTCCAAGGGTTATGACATCTTTCTGACAGTTGAGAAGCAGCTGATGAAGTGGGCAAAGGTCTGCAAAATATGTTTTAATGAAAAGAAAATTAGCAAAGCTATAAGAGTGTTTAGTATGACTCATCACAACATATTAATAAGTTTGTGAGAATTTTTTTTTATCTAATGCTGCCTTTTTCTCTTGAAATTGGTTATTTCCCCCAGGTTGACAGTATTATAGCTGTCTTCTGAGGCCAGGCCACCTTATAAGGTACAGTTACATTGACTCAATGGGAATGGTCTTACGAGAATATAGTTCAATTTCTAATGAAATTGAACACTATATAAAGTAAGGTGCCAAATGAGTATACTACTACAAATGTTCAATCTACAATGCTGATTATATATTTTATTTATTATCGGTTGCTATTATTGTTATACTAACAATTTGCATTTTGGACAATGGTATTTATAAGCTGGTAATGAAAGTTATATTGAAGAGATGAAAATTTGGCAAAGTGTTGCCCCTTGCTTTAGTTTACTGTTTAGTCTATATTCTGCATTTATGGTAACAGCATGTCAGTTGCCAAAGAGAATTAGAAAGAGGATTATAGAAAAAAATTTGGGAATATTTGTATAGAATGATGAGATTGGAAATGAGAATATTGTAAAATTGTGTACATATGCTCAAGATAAAACTAGAGACAGAACAACATGTGTTTGTCAAATTCAGGAAATTTTAAATATAATGAAATGGGTGAAATATAACAGTTAAAAGAGTTAGATGATTAAAGAAGGTTTAAGCATCACGCAAGGGGGATTGTCTTCTACCGGCCAATGATTGTAAGAATATTATTACTGCATATTTAGAAACATTCTTAGAACATCATTTATTTAGGTAATGATTAAGTTGCGTGTCTACAAAAGCAGTATTTGCACATTCATTTTTTCTCCCTTTTTTTAATTGAAGCTAAAATTGTAAGGATATAACAGAAATAGCTTATTTATTTTATTCATTAGATAAGTAACCATAATGCAGCTTAATAAGGTGAAACGCCACCAGAAAACTGAAAGAATCATGAGGATAAGTAGGAAGAACAATTGTAACTATTGAAATTATGCATTTCTTTATGGGAATCATTTCAGTTTCATTACTAAAGATAATCACAATAAAAGTATATCTAGCAGCATTAAAAGATCTATTTGATGCAAGAACATGGCTTGTTTCCCTCAAAATTTAAGGCATTGTTTACTGCCATTACATATACAAACCAGGAAATGTGATTCTAAGTGCTAAAACCATAAAAAAGCAAGATGTCACTTGAGACATGTGTTTGGTACTTTTACCGTAATGCTGGGTGATTAGAGTCTACAATAGGATTGACAACTTGTTCAATATGGGACATCATTGGTACTTCATTTCTATCCAATTATTAATATTTTGTTCATGGGGGATAAAGTAGCCTGCCTCCACATGGTGTCCCCTGGGTAATGCAAAATAGGCTACAACGTTGTGCAGAGCATGTGGGAGTGATACGTAATGAGAATGCAAACTTTCTGGCCAAAAAGGGGGCAGTGCTATATTAAAAACCAATAAAGCCCTGTGGATTAAATGTAAAATTAAAAAATATCAAAACGACCATAGAACAATAATATCAACATAATATTCAAGTGGAAATATGTAATAAAAATTATTCTAATATAAAAGAAACAGTACAAAAAATAAATCTATCAAGGAAGGAAGTAGTTGCTCATTTTAGACTGGCAACTGGACATGATTGGCGGAACATCTACACAGATTTGGTTTTATGAATGATAACATATCTAAGATCTGCAATACTGACAAGATTCTAAATGGAGAACATCTAATTGGAATGCACAGAACTGAGGAAAGCTGCACCTGACGGGAAAATACACAAATTATATTGACTGGCCAGGGAAAAATTGATGGATCAAAATCCTGCACATTAGCTCAACAACAACATATTTTGTTCATGCATTATGTATTAAACTTGTATTAACAGTGAAGTTTAATAAATAATTTGTATGTATAATAAATGTAAGATTACGTAACTATTGTTTATTTTAAACATTAAATAGTTTTTATAATTGCAGAGAAATGATAATAGCCCTGTCAGCTGCTTGACTGTCTCTTTACAAAAGTTGTAAATCACAGTCAGAAAAAATTTAAACAAATCTTGTTAGTTTATATATGTAAATTGTCTTGCACACTAGCCATGTGCAAGAAATAGGTTGGAAAGAAAGAATCAGACATTAAAAATTTGGGTCACAGCCAGGATTCAATAACGTCCTACATACAGCTAATGTGAAAAAACAATTTCCATACATAATAAATTAAGCCCTATTTAGTTAAATGGTTCAATTAGAAGCCTTGGTCATAAGTACTTGTAGCACTACAAATCACCTCTTAAGGAATAAATCTTTCATAGTGGAGAGACTTAAGAGATGTCTTCGGGATATATAGAATCAGATGGAAGAGGGTCATGGTTCCATGCCTGTAGGACAGGGTACTTAAGCATGGAAGTTGAGGAGCTGTAATTTGAATACTGGCCTTGGCTCAAGTATTTCAAGGGTGATTCTTCCTCTTCAAAACTATTGGACATAGTCATAATTTAGAAATGGCATACAAAATAACTTTCATATATTGTTTTCTGCAAATGCATATATTGCAAATATGTAATTATAAAAGTGATTTTTTTAATTTTAATACCTAGTTTTATTATTGAAATGTGTTGTGCCATTAGTTGTGCTGTTGCATGTGATGCAACTTCTATTCATTAATTCACATTTAAAAATATATTTTGACAAATGAATTGCTACATTAACACAAATAATGTTGCAGGAATTTTAGGCATCCTGTTAAAAGTTAAAAGAATAATTTTTAAACACTGAAATACAAAATGGTTGACAACCCCAGACTATAATAAATTAATTTTCTTTAAACACAATAAAAAATAAGTCTTAAAAATATAATTAAAAAAGAAGGTTTTAATTACAGTTAATCTTATTTTGATTTAAAGTAGTACCTCACGAAACATGTACCAAAATTACTTTTATAAGTGTGTTTGTGAAACTTAAAGAGAGTTTTAATGTGACGACATGATTTTTAGTGTTTTACTTTAAATCAAAATAAGATTAACAAAAGTTTAACTGTGTGGATTCCGACATTCCGTAAACATTTAATTACAGTATTCAAATCCAACAACAACAACAACAACAACAACAATAATAATAATAATAATAATAATAAGCACTAACCTGTGTTATATGAGATTTTGGAAATGATGTTCCTTGGTGGAAATACATTGCTGGCATATGTGCAGGAAATTCCTGTATTTCAATTTTTCTTCACTAAGAACATAGCAGTTTAGAACACATTTTGTGTCATTGAATGATCCTGACACTTGTAACTGTTGGAAAACAGTTACTCTACCTAGAATGCAATTATCAGGATATTTTCTTGTGAACTGCCTTACCTTTTTTGTGCAAGGATTCATTTTCATATATGTATTGTACATAAGAGTCAGTTCTTTAAGACTATATTTATGCATAACTAAGAATAATTTAGCATTTTTCTAAAACTCTATAAATGCAACATTTTAAAATTTGAGCTATACACAGCAACCATATGGTCTTGATCGCATCATTCCATATAGTCAGTTAATTATAAAATTGACATTTTCCATACTTGGAAATAGCAAAAATGTGCAGGTTTTTTTCAAAATCTAATAATTATCCCAAACAGAAAAGTTAAAAGTTGATAAATGCATACAAACCTGTAATTATTTTGAATTCCAATTAATATATTTTATTGTAACTTCCTACTAGTATTATTTAAACTCTTAGACATCATTGTTGTCAACCATGTTACTGACTGGCAAAAAGTTTTACTTCATTGTTCACAATGTTTGAATTTTATTTTTGAGAGATTTGCATAGTAAACCATGTTATATCATTCTGAGTGCACTCACTTTACTGAAAAGAACATGAATAATGAATTAATTGGAGAATTCTAACATTGACATATAAGCTAAGGAATGTTTTGGAGGTAGAAAATGTAAATGCAAGGAGAGAGACCCTGAAGGTCTAAAGACTGGAAAATAAAAAACCTCAATGAAAGCTCCAGGAAAGTACAATGGTCAACATTGTCTTTTAAGAGGAACAGTGAACATTTAATTATATACAGGGAGATCCTGATTAAAGTTGTAATATCAGTAAAAAGTATTTACTTCTTACATACAGAAAGGTCCTGAATAATATTGTAATATCAGTAAAAAGTATTTATTTCAGAGATCCATTCCAAATTGAAGTTCTAAAAAGCTTGGTTCAGCTCAAGTTCAAGTATTCCAAAGAGCCAAAGAAAAATATGGTGAGCAAAGAGAAGAAAAAGGATATTTCAGCTTTACTCAAGAAGTTTGAAATACCTGAAGATGCGAGCTACTTCTCTGTCCTAGAAGACAACTGAAAGTCAGGTAAAAATGTTCAAAATTTAGATTAGGATATTTGTATGATATTCACTTTACTAGTTTACTGTTAAGTTGTTTTTTTACTTTGAAGTATGCATTGTCATGTATGTTTAAGTAACTAATATAACAATATAATATTATGAATATATTTTGTAAATGTTGAAAAAATATTTCATATCAATTTAAAAACATACAAAAAATAACTAAAAATGTATGTAGCAAAAAATAAACATATGTATGAGAGCATTCTCCATTATTAATTATAGACTTTTGAAAAATTCTTCCTTAATTAATGTGTAATTTCATGTAGTTAACAAATAATTTTAAGAATATTGACTACAATAAAATGAAGCCTTGCCAAACTGGAAAAATTAATTTTCTGGATTTAAAAAAAATTGTCCTCAATTTACACACAATAAAACCACCAAATAACATGCAAATGCATAACCATCACTGTAGAAAGGCACAAAAATGGATAATCTGCAATTGTCCAGTTTTTTAGCAACGAAACTGCAACATAGCTTCATAAACATTTAATGATCTTCTCCATGGTCAGGGCAAGGTCTCCATACAGTTAGTTGTCATCCATTCAATGTTAATTTAATTGCATAGAAAAGTACCAAAGATTTCTATCTGTTGATGCAGTACTAATAGTTTACACTACCCCAAAAATCACTTCGTGAAAAGGAAAACTTTTGCTCGGAGTATCTTAAAGTAAAAAATAGTATGAAAAATATGTAAAAAGTTTTAAGCACAGAGTGCAGAAGTATCAGTATAATGAAACTGATGGATATAATTACTCTTCAGATTGTAAAAGTTCCATAAAAACAGCCAATATTGTTCAAGTATTATAGCATATTACATGTTCTTATAAAATAAATTATTGTGATTACTTATGTTGGTCATATCTTTTGAAACCGCCTGTTATTCCTCATTAGTTAAAATGGGCATTAAATGCTATTAAAAAAATCTTTTGAAATGAACCATTTAAGGAGTGAATAACAACAGCTAAATGCCAGCTCCAAATTAAAACCAGTTAGAGCGAATACCAAGCTAAGTATGCTGAAGATGACCTTCGATGTAACAAATCAAAATAAAAAGAAATTGTGTGTATCTAGTGATTAATAAAGTAACAGACAATATAAATTATATGTATTCTCTATGTTTTTCAAAATGCAAAATCATATTTAACATAATGATGTTTATTTATCAGTACACTTTTAATGTGCTTGCTTAATTGAAAGCTTTTAACAAAGAACTTCCACTAAAATTAAATATGGGATCTCTGCAGATTCTTCCGAGGACATTCTAGGTTACCTTGATAGACAGGCTAAACAGTCATTTTAAGGGATCCTACATGACTTACTCTCTTATTTTCATTATCTTAACACCGTAATGAGAAAGATTTTTTTGAAGCACCATTATTCAGCATGGAGTGATATATAAATTAAACATAAATCAATTTGTATTTTCAGTGCACATATATAGACAAGTAGCGGCATTATCAATGTAATACACTTAACATGTAGTTGGAAAATAAGCAATAGATACTAAATATTGATATTTTTATTTCAAAATGCATAAGAAACACTTTGGTTTCAAGATAAGGTAATATTATTGATAATGTAAACTCATAGTCATTTAATTTACATTTTAAATATTGATTGCTACCACATTAATTTCTTATTTTAAGGTTAAAGTCACAATAGTATAAGAGAAAAGTAATATACAATTTGCAATTGAAAAAATATATATATATATATATATATATATATATATATATATATATATATATATTTTAGGTCTTTTTAACAGCTCATTAAAGTTAATTAAGATGTTCAAAGAAAGTATTCTTAAGTAAATGTTTATAGATAAGATAATAAGATCTGGGTTTAATTCTGTTAGAATGAGGTTCATTCTTACAGATTTTAAGCTTTTTGAGCTCTGAATAATTATTACTATTTCATGGGAAATCAGCTGAATAAAGATGTTGTTTGCCAAATTTTAGGCCATTACAGCTCAGTGGCCTTCTTACAGTCTATTCCAACTTTGAGACATGCTTAAAGGTGCATATATATAGATGGGATCTTGACTGTGATTGGTCCAGTGGAATAGCAGAGCTCTTTGGCCAATTACCAGTTGAGCTTTTATTTGTATAAATGCACCTTTTACATGCCTTAACACTGAAGAACTCTAAAGAAGATCGTAGAACTATGATGGCCGAAAACTTGACAGACAAAATCTTCACTTGGCTGATTTCCAATGAAATGGTCATTTTATTGTATGAAAGATTGAATATCAACCAGTAAACTTTAGAAATTCTAGGCCCATTTATAGTAGTTACCATTAATTAAATTCATTCATCATCATAAAGATCAGCATGCAAGTTAAATATTTCCTTTGCAAAAGAACATTTTGAAACTAATTTCCACTTTTTCCTTAATATAAATGAAATTTAATATGCAAGTTGGCCTAAAGTGAGTCAAATAATAATCCATGCAGCATCCTACATTCTTTTTTTTTAAAAATTGGGAGAGCACCAAATGCTCTTCACTGCAAAGCATATGTTTCAAAATTCATGTTAAGACGAATGCTGAAATAACCAATCCTTGTATATTTTGTTATAGCTTTTAAAATAATAACATGCTAAGCATGATGTCAAGATTCTTCTCTTTTTAAAATCATGCAGACCTTTGCATAATAAAAGGAGTTCCAAGTGTATTTTCACATATTTATATGTTAAAATAAAAAAAAACTATATGAATTGTGTTTGTAGTATTTTTAGAGGTATTCAAGGTAGCTGTTAAATAAATGTTTATGTTATCTTTCTAACAATAATAGTACCTCTATTAAAACAATTGCATCCATATGTAAAACAAAAAAAAACTTTATTTAAAAATTATAACACCTTGAGCTTTTAGATATATGATATGTCTGTGGTCCATAAGTTTCTGGCCTGCCCATATTAGGTAGATGATAAAAATACTATTAGCTTTCTATGAAATCTCCCTTTACTTCAATGCTTTTCTTGCAGTGCTAGATAAACATTTTAATTTATTCCCAAAAAAATAGCCCAAATGTTTGCCTGCAAAATGCTGGTAAACAGATTTCTTTAACTTATTATTATTAATGTATCTTAATCCTTGAAGGTCAGTTTCAGTTTTGAAAACATCTAATGGTTGCTGTGGGCAAAGTCTGGGCTGTATGGTGAATGATCCAGCTCCTGGGAATCACATGTGTTCATAGCTGCTCTTTGGACTGATGCATTGTCATGCAACAGACTAATTTCTTCACTCAGCTCCATGTCAATTTTCCTTGATAGAACTGTGCAATTAATGAAATAGCTCAGCATAGTATTTCCCAATCATGATTATTTCCCTTTCTTTGAAGTCTGTTTGCCAGAATTTGCACATGATCTTTTTCAAGGACTGTATGACCTTAGCCTTTCAAGGGGGGTACTTCATCCTTCTGCCACTCCATTGATTCTGTTTTGAAAGCGGGTCATAATACAGAATCATAGTTTTGTTTCCTGTAATGATGGGATTCCATTACACCATTAGCAACTGTCCTATTGTTACCATAGCAAAAGCTCAAAAACTTCTGACAACATTCCATGGACACTTGAATTTGAACGCTGAAAGAAATCAGAGCACTCATCTTGCACTGACCTTATATATGTGCAAATAATTTTACTTATCTTTCTGTATTGTTTTAATTTTTAGAAAATAAAATTACTACATTTATGTTAAACATACCTACAAGGATTTTATCATTTCCTAAGAGAAAACTTTAACAGTAGGAGTCTGAAAAAAATTAGAAAATTGTAGAGCTTACCGTAACTTTGTTGCTCTGCTCTGGTATTATTCTGTCTCTATTCATTTTCATAGGAATAAATCATGTTGTTTAATTCTTAGATATCAAGAAAAATCGCAAATGAATCACTCAATCTTGTCACTAAATAGAAACTATTCTCAACAGAATGGTGGTAGCAATGTTTCGGCCAGTGGCACACTATTTTGGCTGTTCAGAATAAAATGGATTTTGGGAATAAAAGAAGGCTTTGGAGGATAATGAACTTTAAAATTAAGAACAATTTTCAGAGTAAGTACATCAACTTTGGTTACAATCATCTTCCAGCATCTCCAGAAAAACCCCTTCATAGCTGTCGTGTGATGAAAAAAATGTTCACAATAGTGCTGGATCTTAATTATGGATAGACATATACAGTGGCAGCTTGTGATAAAAGTTGGTGCAGCACTACCTTAACATAAGGAGTTTAATTTGAAAATAATTTTGAGTACCTACTATACACAGTATGAATATAAAAATATACTGATATACCAATTATATCTGCTCACTGTTTTAGACTACTTATTGCACAATAGAAGTACTACAGTAAGTGTATAATAGGAAAATGAAATTTAAAAAAGCATATTGATGAATTTACATAAGATTCACCATTTGTATGTAATTTAATTAAATGCAATAATGCATCTTATGCACTGGAATGGCACCGTAGAAAACCAAAGCTACAGACACCAATATAACCGATGCTAAATGCAATAGCAATTATAATAATATGTCAACAATCCAAAAAGTTTTATTTTTGTGGCTACAGACTATAAAACAAGTAACTAAATCACTATACCAGTAAATGTAAAATTTAAAAATTGATGTAGATAAACAAAGTCCCAAAAACTTAAATTTACAAGCTGGTAATGCTGAGCGGCTCATGCATTCTGCATCCTTATGAATTGCTATGAAAGCAGGACAACCAATCGACACACATTTCTCCCTGCTCTAGATGCTGCCAGCTGTTTGATTCTCAGTTTTGACTGTACTTGCTATCTCGGAGCATAAAGCAATGTCATGGTAACTGCTAGGAAGCAGGTCACAAGTGCAGTCAAAGTCATTATGATGAGATTGGGCTGTACCAGAAGATACATGTTTAAGAATCATGCCAAAGCAGCATACTGTTACCAATAGATTTTTATGTTGGCGCTCAGAAATAGTTTAAATTTTAGTTAAAAATGGAAAATCAATCAAATAATGGTTATGTATGTATATATATAAATAAAAGAAAAATAAAAATAAAGAAAGTAACATTATTAACAATGTAACAAATTAACAGTAATTATAATAGTAGGAAAGGATAAAACACTAAGAAAAATTCACACTTGAGATCGCTATATTTTGGACTCGTGGAGCCCTTTTATGACAAGAAGACAAGTCAATACTCCATGAGTCCGAAATATAGCGATCTCAAGTGTGAGTTTTTCTTAGTGTTTTATCCTTTCCTACTATTATAATTACTGTTAATTTATATATATTATATATATATTGGATAAAAGATTGGTACAGCTGAGCTGTACCTGCTACACCTGAAAAGCTGTCCCTGACATGGTGATGCATAATGTAAAACTGTATCAAAAAAGAATAAAAGATCAGCTGGAAAAAAAGACAAACTTATAACATAAGGAATCAAAATGACTTTGTAGCGATTATTGCAAATTAAAGAAATTAAAGCCATTCTAGAAACCACAAGTATTTATGTACTGACATGATAAATGATAACTTTTATGTCTACAATATTGTTTTCAACAGATCAGTTCTAATGGCCTGGTAGAAATTTATCTTTTTTAAATTCTCATGGCCAAAGGTATCAAATAACCATATTGATCCTACTGCAGCATACAATGAGACAAAGAAATTTTAATCTTTATCAAAATGTAATGTCCTCTGTTGCACACACTAAACATTATTATAAGAACTTTTGCACTTTAAACAAGGAGATAAAATACTCTGAGTACGATATGAAATTTTGTTATATGCTAATCAGCATAAAATATTTTACAAATTGCATAAATAACAATATCTTTGATATATCTGAGATGTTCCATGAGCACTACATCAACACCACTTTTCACCCACAGTTAGACGATGTTGTGCTGCCTTTAAATGATGCAATGCAGCAGCAGGTGAATGCCACCTAAGTGCAGCCTGAAGTGAGCGTGCAGGAGGTGGTGGTTGAGGAGCTTCTCCTTTGTGATTACGCTTTGTTGGTTTATGGGGTCCTGAGCCAGGACTAGGACTCTGACTTGGACTAACAGACTGTAAACTTGTGGCACGCTGTAAAGAGAGCCTCAAAGGTTTCTTTGGAGGTGTGGGTCGTTGCTGTGTCCTATGTTGTCGCAAATCTGTATCTAGGTCAAGAGAGCGGACACTGCGAGCATCAATTTGCTTGTCCTGATGCTGCAAAGATGTAATACTTTTTGCACTTTGTAACTGCTGCTGACGATGTACATGATGACGGTGATGATGATGGTGGTGGTGGTGGTGGTGGTGTGAAGAGTCTGAATTGAGATCCAAGGACTTTGCACTGCGAGCATCGTGGTTTTTACTATTTCCTCTCACTGTGGGCAGGTTGTGACGTGACTCCACTGGGCTATTGAGTCCAGCACCAGCCACTAAAGCAGTTACCTGAGGTCCTTTCTGAAATACCTGTAATCAAACAGGTAGAGGAAGTAATTGTACATGACTATCATATAGTTTATATTTATTAGAAATACACAAGTTGATAGATATAAGATGAAATTAGTAAATAAAAATTGCTCATAAGCAAAGAATTTAGGGAAAATATAATATTTCACTATTTTGGTCTACCAGTCTTGTCTTAAATACTGTTACAAGATTTTAGTTAAGTAATTCAACATATTTCAATACTTTTTCATCTACTTTAGGTATGATGCTCTCTCATGATTTCCAAATGTTTAGTACTTTTCAAAATGACTCCTTTTGTCCTCACATATGATCAAATCTCTCTAGCCATTCACCTATAACCACTACTTCCATTAGAAAATCTGCCTTATTGACCACTTGAGCCTCTCAATATTATGTTCCTTTTCTTGCAAACCACATCCTCAAGCACTGACCACAATTTGTAGCCTAGATTCAGATTGGGACTGCTATAAGGTCAATCTTGAGCATTTCTAGAAGGTCTGGGTGGACTGTGCTTTGAGAGCTGGAAACCAATGCCTGTTCTTGAAGAAAGTTGTGTTCTGATTCTGCACCTCATGTTCCAGCAGGATGGTGTACTCTTTGAAGATTGTCTTCAATCACTTTTGACAGAAATGGAGCTTGGTGACATCAACATAGCTTATTCTCCATCAAACCATTACTGAAGCAGAATGGTGGCCTCTTTGGACCTTCTGAACCTTTCACAAGCTTCTTATGAAGTCAAGGCATACAGTCTGTCATTTTGACAGTTAAGGCTTTCTTGCCATTGAATACTTTCAAGTCAGTTAAAAGAATTTTCCAGTGTTTAGCATAAAACTGTAGCAGTCATTTGCATCTCAACATCCTTTGCTGCTTCAGTTTTGCAAAATACTGGGATGAAAAGCCCTCAGCTCAAGGTTTTATCTAAGCACTGCTGGATATATCTTCAGGGCCATCACTGTCTGTTTCTGAACTGGATTCTGCTGAACATAAACCACCATTGCTTTGACAACAGCTATGATTATCACTGAGTGCAAGTGCCTGCATCTTGAATGACCAATATCAGTACCGGTCTCAATGAACTATTTGATGGTGGTCTGCAAAAATCATACTAATTTTCAGCTTTTTAAGGATTTGAAAAATCTTGCCTGGTGATTTTTCAAATCTATGAAGCACTATCACAGCAACACAGTTTTCATATTCTCTCCATTCCTTGGTTCAACCTCGAGTAATGTACTCTTTCTGCTGCACCTGAACTCAACAATGAGGGTGAATATGGCAGAAAAATTGTTATCTAATAACAAAAACACCTAGCACAGTTCCTTGCAAAATTTTGTAGCAGTATTTATGGCAAGTCTAGGTATATTTGTGTTAATATCATTATATTCTCCATAGCTATTATTACAACTTTTAATTTTGCAGTATTTCTAAGATTAATTCATACTTAATTTATGATGTACAAGTAAGATAAGGGCTATAAGTTGAGTGAAAATTGGTCAAATACTTATTTTGCGCCAAATGGCAGTATGTGATAAATAGTTGCTAATCAGTGTTAAAAAAAAAAAGGCTGTTATGCATACATTATGTAAAAATAAATTTTAGATTAAATTAATTTACTGTGATGTGAATTATTACTTATTTATAAACCAGAACTGATATATATTGGATATGAGATATATGCATATAGTGCACCTGAAGAACAGATGAATGGGCTGTGGTAGCAGGAGCAGGGGTTGACAAAGTTTGAGATTGCACTTGGGAAGTAGGTTGTCCATCCTTTTCCTCTACAGCACTTTGTTGAAGTTCTGCAACCTGCTCTTCTAGGTATGAAATCCGATGTGTGAGTCTCAGGTTGTCTGCACGAAATGCTTCCTTGAGCCGTTCAGCCTCACTAGCTCTTGCTCGCAGTTCCTGCTCATTGCTTGACTTTCTCAGTACAACAATTTGAGCAGGATCTGGTGATGCTGCCAGCAGACGTGCCAGGTCATCTTTGCCACCTTTCAGTGTCAACACTACTTTTCCATTCACCTCTAATAGCCTGTGGAAATTATTACTTATGTTTCAAAATGCATTAATCAAAAGCAATGGGCCTGCAAGTGATGTTGGCTAGGGTAGTGATAATTCACTACTTAAATCAGTAGGAAACTCTTTATTGTAGTAATTGTAAGCAAAGTAATTTTTAGATACAATGATTAATGTGATTGAGTTATGTGCTTTTATAGTTCTTTCATACCCTGATCTTATTCTGAAGATCTAGATTAGAATGTTAGTGGTTACCAAAAATATCCTGACCTGTAAATGCTCATTTGCATGTGCAAAAACAATATTAATAAAGCTGCAGTAGTCTCAGATACAGATATTGCTTATCCTGCAGAACTTAAAAGAAATTAATATTAATAAATTTATTGAAAGCCAAGTTAAATTACAAAATAAGGAATGGCTATAGATTCTGGCCCTAGTCATTATCTCTATGGCCTCTTATACATTAAATAACAATAAACTTTTCCCATTCGCCATGTTTACCGATTAATTTAACATTCCTCAGTAACCACTATGTTACAGATATAAATTAAAATTTTTATTAAATAATTAAATTGCATCAAACCCTAGTCCCCAATTAGTCAGTAGTTGAAAACTAGAATATCCAAAGGAATAGACTCTGATGCTAACTCAAGCTATACATACTCTTAGTAAATAAATTAATTTATAATAATACACTAAAATATAATACATATGCCAATCAGGTATGCTGTACACTCGCTTTTATCTTTTACTTTCCTTATTTATAGGCCAAACCTATTTTCTTTTCACTTTGAATAAAATCTCTTCTGTCCAATATGTTTCTGATTATAAAATATTTTTCTAAGCATAATCTCCTTATTGATTTTTAGTTATTTCTCCTTTATCAGATTTTTCCTTCAAGTATTCATTCCATAACAAATGAATAAAATATGAGTAGCATTTTCTATTTCCTTGCATGGACACATGTTTTGAACAGTATCATCTCTGCAACCATTTGATTTTCAAATACCCAATTTGAACCATACTAATCCCTCCCTCTAATTTCCTTTATACTTATCAATATATTCATCTCTAGTCATATCTACTCTTAAATTTTTATAATACATAAAGCAAATTTTCTCCTTTAATATCATCTGCCTGTCTACATCCTCTACTCTGGACATAAACTTTCTTAATCCTTTCTCCAAATATTTCTTGCCTAGCCATACATCTCCCATTCCATTGCTTACTAACTGATTCTTAACATTGCATATTCAACCCTTATCATCTAAGTGACTTTCTTGATGATATACATTCTTTTAAAATGTGCCCAATATGAATGAATGTATATTTATAATTTCTACACATTACAATTACACTTTTATAATGTTTTCTTGATCCTTCAGTGCTTGTTAATTCAGGATCCTATACAACTAACACCCTGATTGTTGTGTACATGGATCCTACATCACTTTATACATTACAACACAAATGGTATATGGTGAAATTATACAATGATTGGCAACTGAAATATAAGCAACGGACTGCTAAAGATGATGCATAGATAAGCCCTGATGGGGGATAAGGAAGACACATAGGAAAATTAAACTTGTTATTCAAGTTTTAATAAATATTATGGTACAAATATAAAGAAATTCTAAATATTAAACAAAAAACTTTAAAACATTAACCTTATAGAAAACCAAAAACAATGGTTTTAAGAGTTTTGAAAACTATAATAACTATTTCATGTCAACATCAATAATCAAGAAATTTTTCTAGGTTATGAAATATAAAAGACATACTTGCATTCCATAAGCCTTCCACTTTTCCATTTATTGCTAAGGTTTTCATATCAAGCAGTAGGCTAGATCATATAAAGAAATGAGTGAAGCAAATGGATGTTCATTCAGAGAACTAATTTTTGAAACCACTCTTGTCTTGTTAATATGGAACATTATTGAACATACAATAGTATTATCATTAAATATTTTAGATTTTGTTTTTCACTTCACTTTACATTATTTTATCCCAATTATATTTTCACTATAAGTTATAAGAACCACATCAATCTTAAATCCCAAAATATTATTTTAATCAGTGTCCTGATTTGAGTAGAATTAAGAATTTTGAAAATACCAAAACCATTAGATGCTAACCTATCTCCCTTAATCATGCCTGAATCTTCTGCTGCCCATTCAACATATAAGCCAGGACTGTCATCTCTTGGACCTGCTCCGAAACGTGGACTTTTTGGATCATAGTTGAGCTCCACAGCATGCAATGTCACATACCCACTGCCACTGACACAACTGTCAATCACATAAACAATAATTAATGAAGGTGAGATTCTCTGAAATCTACCCATTAGAGAGTAACTACACAACACTTTTCTTTGTTGAAATTTCAGCAGCTAGTGGATCAGAACAATAATTCCATACTTGAAAAATAGCCTGTACAGAACTGAAATAACATATTGCATACTTTACATAAATAAATATTTATTCTTAAATCAAGCAGTAAATGTTCATAAAAATATATATATATATATATATATGAGTTTCTAAATAATCTCTTCTGAGTCAAAATATTTAGAACACTCCATTAAATGTACTTATGAAGCTGTTGACAATGGAGTGGTATATATATAAACACTAATGTAAAAATTGTTATAATTATAATTAAAATAATTATTATAAAAACAAACAAAACTTAATGAATTTCGATTTCCCTCCAATGGACGAACTCAGCAAGTTCCTAATAGAACAACAGAGGCTGCCACAAGAACATCAAGAAACAGCCACTACTTCTAACAACAGTTGGTCTACAGGCTGAAGATGGGAGGGATCACTCCCAAAACATATGTCCAGTTTTTATGTAAGTGAATGGAGTTAGTGTGAACAATTTTTATTACATTAGTGATTATATTTAGAACACTTTTTATGGTTTCACTTACTGAGATTTACTCAGGACATGTTTTGTGGACTGTTGTTCCACGAAACATGCTGAGTAAATCTCATGTAATAACAGTTAGTTAGTAGTTTGTTAGTTAGTTCTTTGGATGTAAAGAAGTTGTTTGCTTATTAATCTGTATAACATTAATTCAAACTACAAAGGTTTTCATCAAGTTCACTGCTGTAATTCAGGCAATATGCATGCTTATTATGTAGCAGCCCTCAGTTAAAATCCACTGGGGCTAGTTACATAAATGAGGTTTCTTCTAGAATTATTCTCACCTTTGAAGATCTATACAAATTAATTTTATTGATGACCTGCCTGTAAAATCAATTGTAAGTTTATTAATTCATCTACTTGCTGTCCACAAATCTTAAGTAATCAGACAGAATATTAAAAGCAAAGCAACTGGAAAAAATATAAATGAAAATTCAAAATAACATATTTTAATACAAATTTTAAGAATACAGTTTAGTATTTTTAAGAGTTATTTTTTCTTAAAGCTAGTTACTGACCCTTAAAATAGCTTGCTGGAAAATAAAGAAAGAAAAAAACAAGAAAAAAACTAAAATTAAATTGATAAGAAATAAAATAGCTATGCAACTAGAAAGGAAAGTAAAAGAAAAGTAGATGAACTATTATTGAAGAAATAAAATGGCTATGATTGTATTGCAAATATTCATGTTCAAAATTTAAGCTAAAGCAAGCACTTTGCTTTCCGGTTAAAATTTTCATGTTCCACTCTGTTTATATCCTTCAAATTCTCAACCAAGAATAAAGAAAAGTAATGCATAATAAATACTTTTCCTGTTTAGTTCCAACAAAGAGGTCCTGTCTAGCACATTTTAAAGCCATTCAAAACAGATTCCAGAAGCACTCTGTACCAATTTAATTACTTAACTGACCATCAAATATTGCCTTTTATGAATACTTTACTTCTGAACTTTAATGTATTTTTTTCACAGTATAATTATGAAATTGTGTAAAAGTACTAATTCCAAAGGATACAAGTCTACCACTATATTTACTCTTATTGGTTAATACAATTCATAATTTAATTTAACTAAACATTTATCAAAGTTTCCATTATATAAGAAAACTTGTACTGAAAATTCATTACAAGGAGCATTTGAAAAGTATCCACAGTTTTATAATTTTAAGGAGAGAGAGCAGATGAATTTTGTGTGTTGGGGGAGCTGTAGTGTTCTCTGTGACAGTTTTTATGATTATGCTGTCAGGATGAGATTAACTGCACTGAGAGCAAGATGGCTGCTTACCTTTGAATTTGCATCTAAAATTTATAACATTCTGTCACACAATTTTTATACAGAAGGTGTTCCAGGTGTAGAAATTTATCTTCTTGTGGATTGCTGTGTTTGAGCAATGCTCTTCAATAATGGCTGAAGCAGCATGCTCTGGACATTTGGTCACAGCCATGACTATAATTCACAAAAACAAAAGAATTACTGTCAATCAAATTGCAGAAACAAAGTTCCAGCATTGGACCTGCCTTTTCTCTCAAGCTTAACAGCCTTAAGTTTCACAAAGTGTGTGCCAGATGGGTGCCTAAGGAAATGACAAGTAAGCATTAGCATCAGAGCTTAGAAATTAGTTTCTACACATTGGAATCTCTAAAAGGCAGAACAATTTCATGTGACAATGTTGTGAAAGCATAGGTGCAACAGGGATTATACACACACTTTCTGACAGCATTATGAAGTTAGTAGAATGCTGAGAAAGATGTATTGCAAAGCAGAGGAATTATATAGAAAAATTATGTATTTTGATTGTTAAATAATTAAAAGTATAGTGAAAAAAATAAATTTCAGAAAACTTTTTAAATGCCCCTCAAGTCATGGACACTTACTTTCATACAGCAGAAGGAACCATTTCTGAAAAAACTGCTGTATGGATACTTTTTATTAAACTGTGTTAAAAAAGAACCAATACCTGAAAATACTAGTAGCCCTCAACTCCAGGCATAACTGTAGTCCTCTGCTCTCTTCTAACAATGTCAGCAAGTTCAGCTCTTCTCGTCCTAATTGGTATTCTAGCTCTGCTTGCTGAATACGTACATCAATGTTGCTGCAACCATCAATAGTTTTAAGATTAAAACTTATGTTTTTTAATTAGAAGTATTAACTAAAATGTAGCAGTTCTTTATCAATTATTGTTTCTTCTGTTGGTTTATGACAAAAATTCTGCTTAAAAAGTCTTTTGGATGTTTATCATTTCTATTATTTAGTGCTAAAGATGTCTGAGATAATGTTTTTAAAAGAGTGTTAAGACAATATTTAAATAAGGAACCTTTTTATAATTTAAGTGAATTTATATAAATTTTAATTTTTTATTGACAAGTCTATCTGTACTATGTATGGCAGAAAGGCAATAAATATCTATTTAATTCGTTTACAACACTTATTATTTTAAGCATCAAAGTGTTCAAATCACTGGCACTCATTGCTACTGATATATCATCAGATTAAATAGTAAGACATTCAAAATTAAAATGCTTCTCAAAATCATTTATATAAAATATCAAAATTAGGGAGCCCAAAACAGATCCCAGTGGGACCCTATAGTCACGAGAAAATTTCTTGGATACAAAGTTCATAATTTTTACCAACTATTGCCTATATTTAATAAAGGATAAATTAAGTTGATTTTCTAGATTCTTATACCTAAATGATTTAATTTAACTTTAAGCATGTTGGTTGATTTACCTTCCATAAAACCAAACTGCTTTTTAGATAGAATATTACTCTTATTTAAAAAATTATTAACCCTAAGAAATAACAGTTTTTCAAATATTTTGAAAATGGAACTAAGTAAAGTAAATGCCCTATAATTGCTGCATCACTATAATTATCTTTCTTCATGATTGACTCGATCAATCCTACTTTTAAGATATTGAAAGTATCCACTTGAAATACACAAACTGAACAAATATGTGAGATGCACAATAATACTATAAATCACAGACTAATAATATTTATAGTTATATCTTTTTTATCAGTAGTATTTGTATTTTTAAACTGATAACAACTTGTACAACTTCCATTTCAGTTTCCATGAACAGTGCCATATATATGTGACTGAGGTACTTTGGCTAGACATAGTAATAAAATGGTAATTTAATTTGTTTCTTTATCATTGATTCAAAAATTCAACAAAAATGTTGGCAACAGAACCATTAAAATCTATTCTAGCACTTCCTTGCTCATTATTGATCATCTGCCTGTTATTTATTTTTCATTACCAAGCACAAGTATCTGTTGTTTTATTTATTTGTTTTACTTATGGATGCTCTTTAGCATCTGATGTCATCAACTTTCCATTCAATTCAGGGCTAGAAATGGCCAATAAATGTTGTTCAGAGGCCTTTTCTTTCAAGCTTGAGGTTGTTTCACATGTCGTAAATCTATGACATGGGACCCATAGCTTTACTCTCCTACCAAAGGAAGTCATACTTTGAATTATTATGCTCAATTTTTAAGGCATAAAAAAATCCATCAACTAGGATTGAGCCTGTGATCTTGGGTCTATGAGGCAAGTATGGTTTACTTTATTACATTACATTACATTACATTATACCCATTCATGTATTTCATGTTTTTGTAATCTTCATTGATGTCATTCATGTATTCTTGCTTAAATGTCACAGAAATGAGAAGTATTCAATCTAATGACTCCAATGATTTATGGAAAGCACTGGGAATATAATGTTATTATAACAGCTGCAAATTTATGTTGGTCTGTAATAACATAACTTTTAGTCTATATCACTTAAAAGATTGATTCACTGCAGATTCTTGGCACACTTCTGGCAAATCTGTCCTGCATGCTCTAAACAATAGTAAACTTCACATTCCTTGCAGCAATATTTTAAAAAGCACATTTTCTTCGATTCCATAAACATCACTTATGGAAGAATTAGGAAAACTCATCAATTTCATGAAAAGTTTAAAATGTATGATGCTTATTGTTTACCCATATGTTGTGCAATATTAATATTATTTTTCTTTCATATCTTGTAGTATGACAGTAATAATAATTTATTTCCTGTAATATTATTCTAACTCCAAGGGGATACAAAAAAAAAAATTAAATTATCAAACATCTGAATTAGCAAAAGCATGTGTTTGGTAATGTTTCATAGACTTCATTGATGTTACATTTCTTCCTCACATCTTTTTCCACTTCTTTAAGAATTCCTACCTTTTTCTCTTGTTAAGCTACAACACATGCCATGCTTTGACATTGTAAACAGCATATGGTACACAGAAGCTTACTTCCCCACAACTGTCTTTGAATAATTATAAACCAGTTGAAATCGCATTATTCTTTTGCTGCCTGACTACTAGTACAATTCTTAACCGAGCATAAATTGGAATTAAATAATACATTTTGAATAAATAAAATCCTGCCTTCAACTTATTTAAATAAAAGGTGAAAATTTTGAATTAAATAGACATTTTTAAAATTCTTTTCAGTAGGAATTTCAGTAAGCTTCGGTTTAAATTATCCACTTTTGAAATAAAATGGGTTTTATGTAGAAAGATTTTCAGACAATGTAGAATCATGAATGTAACCAGTATCTCTGAGATATATTGTCTCCAAATGTGTAACCAATAGGTATTGCATCTGAGGGAGGTTTAAGTTAGAATGTAAGAAATAGGAAAGATGGAAAGTAATAAATAATGAAGACTAAAATATAACAAATTATTATTGAGGAAATTACTCAAATTTCACTAATTTTGTTCCACTTATTTGGACATGTTTCAAAGGCTGTTGCCTTCATCATCAGCATGGTTCCACTATAATAATATAATAATTTGTTATATTATACTACCTTTCACTGTGAAAATTACTATTCAAAAGTAATGAAACTATATCAGAAATTACCAAAAGTAAGTGGCAGCAATGACTGAAAAGAATGTTCTAGACAAACATGCTTTTATAATGCTTCTGATAAAAAAGAAACAGACTGCCCATAAAATGCATGTAAAGATACAGCTACACTTTGAGTGGGACAGCAATGATATGTCTTGTATTGAAAATGTAGAAGATTATATTAAGTATTCAAAAAAAAGACTTATTATTCCATCGAAACATTAATTATTCATGTAGTTTTTAGTTTTGTGAATGGAATGTCTAATGATCTTTATTGTAGGCAATAAGTGATTAAATGAACATATTTATTGTAAAACTTTTAAGTAGGCCTGTAGCATTAAGTAAAATAAATTTGTTCTTAACTTTAGAGTTCTATATTTGTACCCTAAACACTGTCAATTATGCAGTAGAGCAGATTAATTTACTAGGTTATATTTCCATTAGTAAAAAAATAATAATTGTTTAATATTATGAAAACAATGTGTCATCATTTCATTTTTCACTATAATCCTTTATCATTATTATTGCTTTAGTTTCTGGAATTAAAAATAAATCTATGGTAAATCTACCATAAAGTATTTACTCGGTAATGTCAAGTCGTTCCAATGCCATTTTGAGGTTTTTTATAGCCACCCGTTTGTTATCCATTTCATGTCGAAGTCGTTGTAGTCTTTCCTCTGCTGCTCTACGTTCTTTGTCAGAAAGAGGCTGGGTGTTACAACTTCCTGTTCCACCAACAGTTCCTGCAGTCAGATATGTAGCAGATAGACGACTGATGCACAGTTGTCCCTTGAGACTGTAAGTGAAAAATAAAAAAATAAAAATAAATAAAAAATTAAATAACAATAATAATAATATTGTCACATTTAGCTATTTATAACACGTTTCATTACTCACCTCTGAATAACATTTTCTTTATCCTTAACAGCATTACGTAATGATTCTAGTTCTCTAGTTAGACCATCTTTGTGTGAAGCATCCTGTGATTGTATTGGTGCTACTGGAGCAGGGATGGATACTGCCACAGAACTGGGAGCTGCTGTACTATTGTGGGTGCGATGCAATGTCTGCACTCCATTACCATTTTTTTTGCGACGTGGTGTTGTAGAAAGGGATACTTCAATGCTTGCCATCTAAAAATGTGTTAACCATTTATATTATTAGGCCTACAGAAAATTCTGAAAATTTCAATTTGCATGATCAAAATAAATTGGTAACATTTCCATATTTCTGTCTAGCTTGGCATGCCATCAATTTTCTTAATGTTTCCCTGAGTATTCATTCTAATTATTGAAGAATGCAACTCCAATGTTTCATAGTCTAGCACTACTCTATTTAGCTAATCACAGTATATTTCTGCCAATTATTTCAAAATTTGGAACTTCTTAAACCACAACTGTTGTCATATTTAACAGTGTAGCACCATCTACCATGTGTATTGTTATGCTATTTATAAATGTTCATTTAAAATATTGCTCAGTTTATCCCAAATTTGTTACTATGTACTATTATGAAGTGGTGTCCTTGCCTATATTAGCATATTCTTGTTTATTGCTTGAAAATAGTCTAACATTTAACCCCTTTTGCTCATTCTGATCTATCTTAATTTATTTGTTTATTTTTTTAAATATATAACAGCATAATCCCAATATATTCTACTTTTTTAATTGTGTAAATTTTATATCCTTGCCCATCTTAATTTATTCTTCCCAGTTTTTCCAGAGCATGACATAATCACTACAATTGTTGTCATGTTTTAGTTGTGCCTATTCTTTCAAAATATGGCAGAATTTCGATCTATATTTAATTTAGTATAGCATTGTTCATCCATCTCCATTTTAGTATTGCTGCCAGCTCTTTAAAAAATATGCAACATGCATGTTGTGACATATTTTTCTGTCTAGTATCACTATGATTCTTATATTCTAGAATATTCATTCAAAATACTGAAAACTTTAAGCCCAAATATTTTACTGTTTATCACAGTCCTCTGTTACTTAACTTAGTATATTCCAGCTTATTCTTTGAAAATACATACATATTTAATCTCAATTGTTGTCATTTTATTTTGTAGGGCTGCATTTTCTCACCAGTTTTTGTATATAATATTTTGAAATATCATGTCTTTCAACCCCAAATGTTGCGATGTTTTGATGCCTTGTTGAAAAGTCTAACCAGGACACACCTCTGAGCCCAAATGAATTTGTTCAGTATTACATTTAATATTACAAGTTAATCCTTTTTAATAAAACAAACAGAGAGTAAAAACTTTGAAATAGTGTATACACAGATGAATAGAAAAACAATAAATAATATTTAATTACAGTAATTATGGTTTATTACTTAAATGTAAATTGGAACTTGCACAGTGAAGCCAATCATATTAATTGATATCATTATATGATTCAGTTGAACTACACACTCTTAAAGCTTCACTTACTTAAAGTTGAACTTTAGCCTGGCTGAAGATGGAAACTGAATATTCTCGAAACCGGTTCTATACATTTATGAAAAGTAAGTGAAGCTTTAAGAGTGTGTAGTTCAACTGAATCATACAATGATATCAATTCAACTGAATCATACAATGATATCAATTAATATGGTTTATTAGTTTATTATAATCACTAATTACAAAGTAAGACATTAACTACATGGAAGCAGTAGGCAAACTTTATTCTCTCCAGTAATACTTTTGGGAAATGCTTGCAGGCTATAGGGCATCTTTTTTGGCATTTATGTAGTGATAGAACTGAATACAATAAAATTTACTGCTCACTCTTACTGTTTTACTTGAAGTTTCAATTTTATCAAGGTCACTGATTTCTAGTGTCAATGACGTCGAACTGAAAATTCTCTGTAGAAAAGCATTTGAGCATGAATGCTTAGAATTATGTTCTATAATAATAGCAAATTCTTGCATCTTTAATAACTTGTCTCCATTGCTCCAAAAAGTCTACAAACTCTTTTTTTATCTATAGCATATGTTTAGACACCCCACAGAAATCTGGATGTCAGTGATACACCTTTTGCTCTCAAAGAAAATGATTTTAAAGTATCCAGATAGTTCATGCTAGTGAAATCAAAGCTGAGTTCCAATAAATTTGTGTTTTAGACAAAAAAGATTAAGAAACTGTTGTTGAGCTTTTCTAGACATTTCAGGTGTTAACTTTTTTAAGAACTGTCATTATTGCATGTTTAAAAAATTAATATTTTTTTGTTGTTCAATTGCCTAGATTTGCTCAATATGTCAAACAAACCTGGTGCAAGAAATTCATCTTTTTCCAGACTTCTGACAGCCTCAAAAATCCTCAACATTTCTGGAGAAACTGCATATAAAGCTTTTGTTTACCATAAATTTCTTCCTGAACCACATCTTCAATATATTTGCATATCACAGTTTGGCATTCTCCTTTCCCCATTCTTTGGAAATATGGTCTTTTGATGGGCAAGCATTTTATTCTTTTTTCAATGGCAGGCATAATAATAGCCACCTGTGGGCACATATCTAATTAGACTATCTCCTTCAGTTTCAATGAAATCAAAACCTTACTCAGGGCTTCAAAATTTTACTGAAACTGAAAAAAGACTATACTTTCATTATGAAAACTTCAATATAACATGCAAGTCTATCACAATTCTTCTTCTTCGCAGCATTATGTAAAAGTATTGTACTTACAAAGCTGTTGACAATGGAGTGGCAATATATCCTACTCTTATGTAAGTAAGGGGAGTTTAGAGTAAAAAATGAATACCTATGTTTAGGATATTATGTAAAAGATTTGCAGGGCATTAGGAGCCAAGATACACATTTTTATTTTCCACCTTAACAAGTTGATATTTACCAAAATTAGCCTTTGCACAACCCACTGAGTATGCAGAGAGATAAGTGAAGTCTAATATGTATTCTGACAAAATATTTATAATCTTTTGTTTTATACATTCAGCTGTTTCTTATGATCTTCCCAAAAGACAAGAAGATGAATTGAAATTCTTTTTTTAAAATCAAATAACCTAAGGCCAAGAAGGATATTTTCTGGTTGCCATGGTTTGATTAACCACTTGAAACATTATAAAAGTAGTAATTGTTTAGATCTGATAGAAAAGAAGAAGGGAATTAAAAAATCAATTTATTAATATATATATCCTTTTATTAAGCTACATGACATTTTATTTACAATCTCTGAATCCAAATAATTAACTTTACTTAACCTTACAGAGCAGTCAAGTGAATAATATTATTTGTGTGGTGTGCCCATGCCTAGCTTAGTGGCAGCTATTTTTAACCTGTCACTTTGGACCTTTATAGGAGACAAAACCTTATTATTGATTTAGAAGTGCATGCTTATCTAATTCCAGACTTATAAGACTTGACTCTATATGAGCACTCACACTTCACTCACTGCCCAATCTCATATTCTTTTCTTTCATTAAGCTCTGTTTTATTATTTACCTCTTGAATCCAGCTATACATAGCCATCCATTTGTTACTAAAACAGCACAATCTTTTGACCATTTTTGATGGTCTCTGTGGTGTTCTGGGCTTGTCACTGTTTGAACTTGTAGTGGAAGATGTACTACAGCTGAGAATACTAAGCACCGCAGTAAAACCACCAACACAGACTGTGTTGAATAGGCAACTCGTGTTCAAAATAAATAAATGGTATCATATCAAATCAATGACATATTACAGAATGCATCAACTTAAAGTCAATATTGCCAAATTCAGAAATTGTATATTTAAAAATTAGAGATTTAAATCTCTATCTTCAGAGATAAAATTTAATGAATGAAAGAACAAATAAAATTAATTTTGCAATTTTTAATGTTGCTCTGTAGAGTTTACGAATTTAGTGATGAGGTTACTGTTGTTTAAGATCAAAATGAACTAAATTTTCTTTATTTTACTTATGAATATATTTTCCCATACTGTTTGTTAACTCTATAGATTTTTGAAGATTTTGTTTCATTTTAAAACTACGCTTAAATAAAATAAAACTGATGATCTGAAATTTAAGCAACTGTTTCAGGTACTTTTCTATGGCTTTCTCAAAAACTGGGACTTTGAGTGTTCCAATTAGGGTTAGACAGGATCATAGGATATCTAAGTCAAAACCATAACTGTTCCAGATAAACCTATTTGCTGTGCTCATCCTTGCCTATCACAGAACATTCTTAAATCATATTTTTGAAGTATGCAACAATTCAGCTCCAGTTGATGCAATTTTTATATTTTTTATAACTGCCTTTTCTTGCCTATCTCTTAAAAAAATTCTTTCGAAATACGTAGCAGTTCGACGTTCACATTTGAAATTCATGCATCTTTTACAATGTTATAGCTTTTCTTTTGAAATATGCAAGGACTTCACATTTACTACCATTTTGTACTACTTAGCACTGACTATTCATGCTATTCTATCTTTGTAAATTTTTGCCTATTGTTTTGATATATGCCTGATTGATATCATGCTTTATTGTTTAGCATCTATTCTTTGCTTAGCTTTATCTATTTCTTCCTATTCTTTCAAAATACACAAGAGTTCCCAAATGTACCCATTTTTACTATCTTGCAATGCCTACCTTTGATATCTTTGTAGAGTCCTACCTTCTTTAAACTACAGAATAATTAAACACATTATTTGCAAACTTAACAGCATGGCTATCTTATAAAATATGGTCCAGTATGAAAATATTATTTGTCAGTTTAATATAATGAATGATAATAAATGTAACAACTAAATCAGTGCAACTATATTATAGTTTTTGCAAGTTATTTTAATTCAATGGATTAATGTTACTGGGCTTTCACTTTTTTTTCTTCTTTTGTTTGCTTATTAGCTTTTCGACTGGATATAATGACATTTTGAGCATATCTGGCTTCCTTTTGAAACACACTTAAATGTTGAACCCAGGTTGAAATGAGGAATATGTAGATCTCGGAATCATGTTTAATAAGGTAATTTAACTCTAAAAGTATAAGTAAAAAATGAAAATGCTAAAAGAATATTGCTGAGTGATAATGCCTGTTTTGTGTTGAGCATTTCCTCATCAGTAGTAAAGACAGTATCGGTCTTGCTATTATTGCGCTTTCCAAAAATATGAAAACAAAATAAAACTGCAGAACATTTAAAGCATAAAACCACTTTTAATTTGTTTATATAATAAATACCTTATTCAGTTACACTGATTTTTCTTTATGTAATAATTTGAGCAATCTGAATATTAAATGAAGTTAGTGTGTTATTATAGATGATTTGCAAAATTGTCAGAAAAAATATCACATGAATCAGCAAGGTGTTCCAGTTTTGGATTTTAACGGTGAAAAATAATTTTATTACAAAATTAAAAACGTAGATAAATGTTGTAGTCCAGTGTTTCCCCCTAACGGGTAATAGTGGCATTTTCCCAAAAATTGTTCCAATTTCAATTAGATGCAAACTACTGTTAGAATTAAATATAATTGGGAATTTTCCGAGAGGATACTAACTAAAGGTAAGCTGAAGTGCGTCGCATACACTTGCATCTGTGCAGCATTATGGAAATCTATGTCAAAGTTCGTCGAATAAATAGGAATTCTATATTAATCCTTTCATTGTAAATGGAGAATATGATAAAAGGAAAATCGTCTCAAGCAAGGAAGGCGTATTACAGTGAACGAGATTCAAAGCAAATTACCGATTATTTGAAAATGTTGTGGATACCACGCGTTAAAATTAATTAGGAACATAAGTACAGTCATGTTATTTTAATATTAAAAATAGTATAGTTTGCATTTATTCCCAGTGTTGTTCTGTAAGCTAGGGACATCTTTCGTCCATAATTATTATTACTCCGCAGAGCAGTTGGAAAGATGGCTACTCTTTGCATTATATACTACAATCTCTCACGCTCACTGTCAACGTCAGGTTGGCCGAGCGGTCTAAGGCGCCAGACTTAAGTTCTGGTTCCCGTGAGGGAGCGTGGGTTCGAACCCCACACCTGACACAAAATTTTTTTTTTCATATTTTTTCGGTAAATGTGTGTTTAGAATACTGTATAATGCACGCATCAAATTTGCAGCTGTGAAAAAGAATGACAGAACACCCCCCGAGCACTATAAGCGCTTAATTTAATCTGTAGTGTTGGAGAGTTATTATAACAACTTTTTGATGTTAAAAAATTGCATTTTATTCCCTTTACTGAAATGCTTCGTTGTTTGGTTTTCTTTCTTTTTTCCCCTTTTCTTCTTCTTATGTTTTTAATGGTGTTTCACGCCCGTTTTTACTACTGAGGTACCACAGGTTTTCTTGAAAACTATGAACCGCCACCTCAACATTTGCTGTGATTTCGCGGCTTGCCATCCCATTGGCAAGCTCACACTTCACTTACAGCGTGGCGCCTCAAGAATGACTTCTGTGATTCGTTCATTTCAAAATTTCGCGGCTTATTATCTGATTGGCAAGTTTATATTAAACAGATCTATAGAAATGAAAGAGATTATTGGATGGTCTGGCTATCGTAAGTACAAAATCTGGTCTCCTGCAACAGAGATAACTTGTAGTGATGCAGTTATATCAACATTTCAACCCTCAAAATACATTCAGGCCTTCAGGACACCAACGTGAAACCTTCAGCACTTTGTAGTGAGCAGATTACACAGAGAGGTCACAAAGTCCCGTTACCTCTATGTAAATTATATTAAACGTACACTTTTGTTTCTGTTTCAGATTGTATGAATTAGATGATGGCTTATTCTTCAAATTACACTATTGAGCAACGAGTTATTTCGAATTGTTGGGTGCATAAACAAGAAAGACTATTGAGCTTTCTGTAGCGTTTCCAAAGGGATCCTCCTCCGAAATTAACACTTTTGAGATAGAAGCATAAAATCTTCCCTACGAATGATGTAAAGGATAAGACAAGAAACTGCAAACCTCCCATCAGTGGAGAACAATATAGACTTGTCAAGGAGTCAGTGGAGAGATCGCTAATGAGTGAACAAGCTGCGAAATGGAGTATACTGTGTTCGACAGTGCAGGAGTATATGAAACATGATTTAAAGACGAGTCCATATTGGTCTACGCTCGTTCAAGAATTAATTGGGATCTCAGGAAGGAACTTGGCAATTATCTTCTGCCATGAGAATGACGGTAAGCACACCCAGCCTTTTGGTAATTAATGGTTTATATCATAGAAGAATATATTAAATTCACTTTCAGTTCTGAATTAAAAAGGACAACAAATAATTTTCTTTCTTTCTTTTTCTTTATCTTTCTTTTTCCTCCTCCTCCTTCTTCTTGTTTATAATAAGAACAACGGGACTTTGTGGTCTTCGTGTAGATTCCGTTTCAGTTTCTATTTCAGGATGCGAAAGAGCTTTAGTTTAATGAATGATATCTGCTCTAAGAAGAGAAACAGTCTTCAGAATTACTAGATTCCCAAAAATGTTGGACCATCGGTGTCAGCATTTATCCCTTGTCTTACAAGTAAGCTTGACTGGGATCTAGAAAGAGGTCTGCTAAAAAGACTGCATGACTTAGAAGAAGCTCCACAAAAGTTGAGCAGTTCATCTGGAGTCTCCTTTGACATAATGGTCGGTAATTTTAACAGTACCCCAAAAATGTTTTTTCCAACTGCAACACTGTTGCATTGCCATATAAACTCCAAAGTGAGTTGCAAATTTTGAACTTGTTTACCTGACGTTATATGTTTTAGTTTATGTTAAAAATACTTTTAATTAAATATGTATGGCTACTATAATCAATAACTTCAATAACCGCTGCTATAATTGCTTCACTCTGGTCTAAGTTTCTTATCGAATACATCAGAGCTGTTTGTGATTTAAATTTGCAGTGTGAGCTCTCGCAATGAAAACAACTCTGCGATCTTAGCGAATAATAAACATGAATTGCCATCCAGAGTAAGAGTATATACTGTGCTGCCATCACTCATTGTGGTTAGAGTTGAACGTTTCCAAGCGTATTGTAAATACCCAAAAGTGGAAAGTTATTGTTAGTTATTGTTTGCAGAAATTTGTCACGGAATTTGAGAATTATTTTAGGAAAATTAAGTACTCTAATATCAAGCAAGTGGGAAAATAATAATAATAATAATAATAATAATAATAATAATAATAATAATAAAGCGCTCTCAAGAGGTGGCAACCATGCAGCTGCAATTCTTACTTAGAAACATCCTCTAATCCAGAGATGGGCAAAGCAGATACAAACTATAGGTTTGTTACTGTGCATTGCTTCTTTCTAAATGGCGGACTTCAATCCAGAGTAGTCATATTTATATCGCTTAGTGTACAGAATGTTCTGAAAATGTCAGAAAGATGCACTTCGCATATTCCCATAATATTACGAGATATGGTACAATATTTGGGGGAGAAAAAAATATTTTATCTACAGGGAAAGCACATGGAATAATAAAGAGAGCAAACAGCATGTCATGTAAAACTTTGTTAAAAGAATACAAAGTTCTACCTTATGCATATATTTCAGAAGTAATTGCTTATGCTAAGCGAACTCAAGATAGCCTAGCAACAAATTAACTAATCCATTATTATAATAGACGTCAGAAAAAAAAACAATTATTGTATATAACATGCTGTCACACAAAAAAAAAATTCCTCCAATTTGATGTGACACATTGAGGCATAAACTTCTTCAAACAAATCAGACAATTTAACCGTTTTACACATATCTTTCTACTGTAGCATCGCGTAATTCAGCAACGAATTTACGAATTCCTGTGCTTTTAACAGATATATTTAATAATATATTTAATTAAATTGTTAAATTAAGCATTGTTTTAAATAAACATGAATCATTTTTATGGCTTCATTGTCTTTCCATTTTATTATTAACTGTTGTAAAGCTCATATATTCATGTCCTGAAGATGAAGTATTTATATATTTTATTGTCACACCAGTTCCAAGTTTACTTGACATATCTTGTATCACAATAAGATGGAATATGGTGTTCCAGTGCATTTTCTTTATTAATATATGAAATTAAATAGGATTTCTTTCTTATGATGTGTATTTGCCTGGAACCTTTATAAGTACTTCCCACGATCTACTTTCCCAGTTTCAACCTTATCACCAACCTCCCACTCAACTCTCCGCTTCTGGTCCCAACATGCTGCGCTCTATCGCCGACTCGCAGATTTTGGCACCACCTATCGGTACCTTTTGGTATTTATCTTTGGTGTTGCGAAAGGTTGCACAGATGCAGGTATGATGTTCGGTTCGCTATGAAAATACGGAGGATATAACAGTTTGTAAAGTGCAAATCAATGGAAGCTTCACCGTGGACCTATTACAAAGCGCTGCTTTAAGTGAAATAATGGGTTTAGGTTCATATAGGTGAGTAACCAAAAAATTATTACCAGAGTCCGGAAGTTTAGGCATTTATTTTGGTTAAATGGTATGCTAAATAAATTAACAAGCACTTATCAAAATTTGCGCAGTTTCTACATCGGGTATATAAAACTCCCACAAACTCAGTTCAAAGTATTGATTCAGCCATGTGTAGGGGTAGAAGGGTACCTACAAAATAAAAATTAATAAAATTTTAGCTTATCTTTCCGAGCCATAGGCACCGATTTTTTTTATCATTAATATTAGGAAAATTACGTCCCTTTGATGAAAAAGCCTAAATTGTGCTTTAGAACCAAAAATGGGAGCATTCCCCCTCTCTATTTTTCGTTAACTGTTGACTCTAAACACTTACACAATTTGCACAGTTACATGTCAAAGAAAAACGACGAGCTCGTATAAAATATATGAATAAGCATTGTCGCTTCATATTAAGAGATAGAGGAGATTTTTAAGGGAAAAGTCCACCAGTATCAAATTCAGTAGGGTGATAATTGTGTTCAATAATAAAAATAACTCGGAATGAAACAGTGTTCATGCGTAATGGCATAGAGGCATTAAGTAAGTTTTTTTTTTTTTTGATTGATTTATTTATGGACGCTCTTTAACATCTCAGGTCATCAGCGTCCCATTCAACTCAGGGCGTGAAACGACCGATAAATTTTGTTCAGAGGCCTCTCTTTCAGGCTTGATATTCATTTCGTGCCGTAAATGTACGACACGGGACCCACGGCTTTACTTCCCTTCCGAAGGAAGCCACACTTTGGATTTTTTACGCCCGAAAAAATCCCTCGGTCCTGGCCGGGTTCGAACCCGCGTTCTTGGATGTAGGAGGCAAGTATAAGAGTTCCTTATTTCACGCAGTTCGAACCCCTAAACTTCAGTCTTACGAAAGCATCTGTTACCTGAGCTCTCTTAGATCTTGTGCCTATGGTCGCAGTAGTACCACCACAGGTGGCTGAGGTCGTTAAGGCGCGTACTCCTGAGTGGGAGGTCTGGAGTTCGAATCCCGCCAGGACCGCCCTCTCTAACTGAGGATTTTTACAGGTTTCCTCAGTCCTCATAAATGATAAATGCCACGTTTAGGGAGGTACCCTGAACTTGGGCCTTGAACGATTCCTTAAAAAAAAGAAAAAAATTCTTTCCCAGTATATCATTGCATCTTGGTCATCGGTGTTCACCGTACTCAATAGTAAAAACGGGCGTTAAACACCATTAAAAAGGGGGGGGGGTGGTTGCAGCAAAGTTTTAGAACGAAAATATTGCCTTGGAATGGAGCGGTGTCCTTGAGGACCGCTATTCCTGTAGCTTATCTTCAAAGAACACCAGTACAGAAGACTTCACGCAAAATAACAGCATTTTATAACAACACCAAAGTGAAACAGCCTTGTCGTCTAGCTGGTCTGTAGTATATAAAAGGTAATTTAATGTTGGGGCGTTTAACATGCAGACATTCCCTGCTGCAAAGTAGCCGGTTAACTGCCAAGAAATGCCGCTAGGTGGTGTGTGCAAGAAATGATAGATGTGAACTGTAATAATATTTTGAAACGTGACAGTACGTTTTAAGGCAAGGAATTACGGTTAAGCAGCTTTATATCTCGTAACATATGTGAAAGTTTAATGTTAGAAGAAACAAAAATTTAAAGTCGGTATTTGGAATTTATTTTTAACCGGTCATTACAACACAACATTCCAAGAAGCTCTGACGTATAAAATTCTAAAGGATAAGGCAAGTGTAAATAAAATTCTAAAGGATAAGGCAAGTGTAAATGATTAAAGCTTACAGAAGTTGGTAATATAGTGTTTACATTGTTTACATGATGGAGGAATATAGTGTAACGCTATTTGCAAATGTTGGCAGTTCTACTTGTTTACATTAGGATTGAAGTCGTGTTTTCTTGTAACTCACCCATATGGACCTAAATGAACCATTTCACGTTAAGGAGCATTTTGTTAGTTCCACGATGAAACTTCCACGGGTTTGCACTTTACAAACGGTTATATCTATTTAGATAAGGACAACATGGCCGTTTTCGCAAAATTAGAGGTAAAAAAAAACTCTCGATGAGGCCAAAATCTGTAAGTCGCCGATAGAGCTTAGCACGTTGGGCCAGAAAGGGGGCTGTTGAGGGAATGTATGTATTTATATATGTATTATTATTATTATTATTATTATTATTATTATTATTATTATTATTATTAAACCTGTAAAATCATATTGATGTACAAAGGACAAGGATAAAGGATACGTCAAATCACTTAATTAGGATATTATCATATAAGATAAAGTTCAGAAATAAATAACACCAAAAATTATAAATTCCGCCTTTACCTTTCTTTCTACAAGTTTATAACACCTAAGCGAACCAAGAAGCAGAAAAAAAACTAAAAAGAATAACCATATGATACGATTAACAATAACAATACGTACAAGATAAAAGGAAACGCACAACTATTACAATCAAAATGTCACCAGAAATTACACATTTCAAAATTGTGTTTTTCTTTCTGTGGGTTTGTAACATCAAAACAAACTGACAAACCTAAGAGATGTTTACATAAAAAGTAATAAATACATGGAAGTTTTATATACATAATTACTCGTACAATAAAGAGAAAAGTGGTTGATAATTATTCCTATACTCTTATGCGTATATGTATTCTTGTATGGTATAAAAATAATGATCAAGCAAATAACCCTTTGGTTTTGCTTTAATTTTTTTTTTTATACTTTTTATTGATTTTATTGAATAAGGTAAGAGCTTGAAATGTCCTTGTACTTGTTCAATTCTTATGTAAATTTGTATTACATCTGGTATTGTAGTTATGTACTTCATTATTGATGACAATAAAGCTGTTTCCTGCAATGTTTTGTTTCATAAAAATGAGTGACTCCCAAATGTAAATACAGTTAAGAGGTAAAATTGAGAGATCTTTGAAGAGGGACCTTCATGAAGATCTCTTGTCCTTTTTATTAATACTTCTCATTATCCTTTTTTGCTTAATGAATGACCTTTTACATGGTGGAGAGTTGCCCCAAAGTAAGGTACCATATCTTAAAATTGAGTGCACACAAGGAAAATATACACATTTAGATCTCCATTGACACCGTATTTACTAATTGCCTGAAATTATAGCACAATGTGCCCAATTTACCGACCAGGAATGTGTGTCCCATTTTAGATTATTTTGTAGCCTAGGAACTTTATCAGCTACATTTTCAAGAACCTTATTATAAAATTGCAAGATAACATTATCTGCCTTAGTATTTTTGAACAATAAAGATGAAAGTGTAGTGCTGCAGCTTTCTTTGTGTTAACAGATAACTTACTGTCCTTAAATCATTTAGAAATTTAACCATTGTTTGTAAAGGCAAGCATTTTTGTAGCTAATACAACGGAATATGCAGAGGACACAAACATTATAGAGAGTTCTGATGGCCTAAATGAGCAATAAGATCGTGGAGATGTTTACAACTGCAAAAAGGGTTTTTGCTTTAAAAACTTATTAAAAGGTAACTATAATTTAATAATTGGTGAGTTAACATTTCAACATTGTTCAACCAACACGAAAGACAGTCTACAATTTACGAAAACGTTTTGAGGATACTGGATCTGTAATGGATTGTTCCAGGACAGGTAAACCCTCATTAAGTGATGAAAGTAAGTCGAACGTTTTACAAGCGATCAGAGTCCTATAAAGTCTACTGGTCTTGTGCTCAGGCTGTTTCAAGAACTTCTCTTCGGAGAATTTTACATGTGGGCAGATTCATGTGTTACATATCTCGTTTTTAACATGCCAATTGAATATGATTCTGATCGTACCATTCAACTTTGCGAGGTTATGTTAAATGAAACGTGGGTTAAATGTTTACTAAGATAATATAGAGTTTTTTTTTAATAGTGTTTAACTGAGGTAGCATAGGCGGTGGACACTGGTGATACACGAAATGAAATGATAAATTGGGAAAGGATTTATATAATATATAGTGATGAGGCATCTTTCAAATTAACAGACATAACTGTACCTATTAGTATATAGAGAAACATAGAATTGTCTTTTAGAAACAGCTGAATTAATCTGGTGTTACTATTTGAGGTGGAATGTCATGTCATGGAGTTATTGGGCCTTGGTTTTTTTTTTTTGTTTTTTTTTTTTTTTTTTTTTTTGTGGCACATTCATTAGAGAGAAATAGCTGGAAAGCGTATCCAGTGCCACTTAATACTTTAACGTTATCACGATAATATGTTTGCGAAACATTTTTGAAATAGTATAGTAGTATTAGAAAATATGACATATGGAGTAGATTGCAATTGTTTCAGTACTATGGCTACATTCGTAAAAGGGTTCTCAGGATAAGGTAGTGTTTTGTTATACTGAGAATTAAAAACAAATACATAAAATAAAAAACGACACCGCTCACTTCCATTATGATAGCACATTTAGGAACATAATAATATATAACATAAGTGCGTTATTCTATAGCGGCCAAGCGCTTGTTCATCTCGGTTTTGTCATAGGAAATTTCCTTGAGAAGAGAGGAGGTTCCCCAAGGTTGCTTAGAATTGCAATTCTAGATTTGAGGTCTTTCCCCAGCGGATGTAATCATATCGGGACAATGCAGTCACGCCTTTCGGTCGTCCGTAACTCAAGGGTCGGCTACACTTTCGCCTGAATGGAAAGAATTTCAAGATCGAGTGGAGTGTGTAGTTCTGTTCGGGTTGGAGCATGAATGCAAATATTCAAATCCATTGTTGTGCTATATCGTAATAATAAATAAAAGAATATAAATACATCGCTTATAATATAGAATGAAGATCGTGACGTTTGAGCTACCCTGAACATCACTAGGTTTAATTTTAAAGCAGAAACATTGAAATCGCAAAGATTTCCTTGGTTACACTACACCCTCTGATTTCACTAGCCGATGCATACATACCTTTGCTTCCAGAGTTTCAAGTTGAGCCATTCTAGGTTGCAGAGTGACTGGTGGCATCTGGCCTGGATGTAAAGCAGTCTGAAACAAAGAAAGAACGCCCCTTTATTTTATTTTGTATGCCAATCCTGCGTTATAAAATATACGAAAAAATTAAACATTAAACCGAAAGTTAATCTCTGGTTGTTTATTGATTTGCATCTGTTTATTTAGCAATAGTAAATTCAGCAGAACTTGACTCGCATACTTTTGAGCGTCGTTATATAAAAGAAGAAGAAAGAAAAAAGACATTGGTTTCGTCAAAACGATATACTATTAACTGAACTTGTATCTTAAGTTTAAGTACGCAATAATAATTGCTAAAGTGCATATATGACAGAATATGACAGTTAAATATATTTATATTCTGTTACAAATTTGCCAGTAAGAAAAAGCCTTCATTGTACTTAAATATTTATTCTCTCAATGCATACCATTGATACTACAATAAAAGTTCATTGATATAAAATTTCTTCATTTTCAGTCACTTATTACCTAATTAAAATTATTATTTCTTGCTTTTAAATTAAACTTCGGTTAAACGTATTTTACCGAACAACAAACTTTATCTTGTGCTGTCGTAGATTCCAAAAAGTTTACTTAAGTACAAATAAGATTCCAAACATATATGTAAAAGCATAGTTGTTTTTTTTTCTTTTTTTTCCCACTAATCAACCAATAGATACAATAATAGCATAGCATAGCTTTTAAGAAAGATGCATTATAGAGTTACGCTTTTTCCTTTATATTCAACGCCACATTGTATATGTATAATGAAGATATATTTAATTAAGACATTAACAGATACTCAAGTATTCATTCATAAGCATGTAATTCTTATGTTGTGTAATTTTAAGTTTCATTATCAATCTAATGAAGCCCGTCTACATTTCTTAGCTATTTTTACCTCACTCGTCCTAAATACCTCCTTATCTTATATATATATATATATATATATATATATATATATATATATATCATTAAACAGTAATTGTAGAAGCTTTAAAAGGATAAAACACTTTAGATAAAGTCACACTGAAAATTGCAAGTGTTTTATCTTTTTAAAGCTTCTATAATTACTGTTTATTTGTAACATTGCCAATAGTATTACTTTATTTTTATTTTATAAATATCTGATTCGTATCCTCCTGCTCTTATCTCCATCAGCAATTTATACCACTTTGGTAAAAGGAACCCTTCTCTCCAAAATTAGTTTGCTCACATTCCAAAATACAATGTCAAAAGTACAGTTCATTACACATTGAACATTTTTCCTTTATCCCTTTTCTATCTCACTTTAGCGTATCATTCTGGATTTGAACCATTATATCCCTTCTCTATTTTACCATAGATTTGTCATTTTAATGTTTTGTAGTTTTAAGGATTTTTTTACATTAAGACTGGTCTATAATTTCTGTTTTTCAATATCCTCCACTCTAATTTTAAAATCCTATCCTCGTGCTATCCCTCTCTGCCCATAATGCAAAAAATGCCATTTTCTTGAAAGACTTTCTGAATTTTATTTATCTAAATTTATTTCCCTTTAATTTTCTCTTGAGGTATCAAACACGCTTGATAATATTCTCATAATTAAACCTCAAAATTCTATAATAGAATTTTAGAGTCCTATTACTTGTATGTCCTAATCTTGCTTGGGTAAACAAAGGATCAATTTACAAAATTATTTCCAAATAGGCATACGCAGAATTTTAACATATATAAACGGGTAAAACATTATATTTTAAAATATGTTTTACTCCTTTCAAATGGACAGATAGCCAAAGTTCATCAAGAAATTGGCATTGTTGTAAGTAAATGTCTTCGGCGATATTTAGGTAAATATGCATAGGCATTCGTGCGTTTTTTGCGTGGATTTATTTTTAACAGCATATGGAAAGCGAGTTACACTGCAGTAGAGAAGAAACTCGTTTGCACAGCTATGCATCGCAAGTTACCTTGCAGCTTGTTAAGCGTAGCTGTTAAAAGAATTCACCAACACCGTACCTGTCTGGAAGCACCATGGCAGTTGTTCGCTTAGGTTACCAACTGCACAAACCTGAACTCTGATCCAAAAGGTTCCCTCTCACAGCAATGAATGTGACATAAATACGTTTTTACTCACGTCTCTTTCTGTCTCTTTTTCTCAGGCCATCTATTATATTTTTTTTTTACATCGACTCTCTTGAGCATGATTATTTGTTAGCTTTACACCCCGATGTAACTCAACATGAGCCATAAAGGTCTGCTATCCTAGTATGCTTTGCTCAATATTGTACACTACACTACAGAATGCTGCTTTTCAATGCGTTCAAATTTTATTTGTTGTAATAATGCATTTACTTGAGTTAAAAATGCATAGAATGAATTATTTTTGCAACGAAATTTATATTTACGGCAACAGTTTCTTGAAATTTCATTTAATTAGCATATTTTGGCATATAAGCTAGAAGTTAAAGTTTTAATTGTACCTATGCTCCGAACGGAAGAGGAAAAATGCCTGGAATAAAGCAACGGAGTCTCTAAAAGCACAAAGCATAATTAAAGGACATACATATTCATAATTGTAATATTTATAACTAACACTATCGCTTACTTCTTAACGTAACTTACTATTTATTTGTCATAGTAAAGAAGTTCAAAAGTTCACAGAATCCTATACTCAACACCAGCAATAAATAACATCTGAGAATTGTAATAAAATGCCATATAATGCTTTCTAACCAATTTCCTTTATAAATGACACTTTCCTCATAACATAATTACCAACGTATTCGATAGCCAAAACTGAAACCATTTTATATATATATTTTTAGAACAATTCTTCTCACAGCACAACGCCATACTTTTGCAAAAGCTCACTCGGCTCTAAGGACTAAGCAAGCGAATAGGAAAGCAAAAAGACGGTTGGCGTACAAAATTACGTAACTGACTGCATCATACCACCTGATGACACGACTATGATGAGGATGTATGGAAGCAGTGAATTCGCTTACTAACGCCCCTTCCCTAAGTCTATCTTAGCCTCTTTTTCGTAAAATAAAAAATTCGTGATACTTAAAACTGACTGAAGAGTTAATAGAAAATATCCTTGACATAAAACTATAACGTCTGTAGTTCATTATGTGAGTGAAAGTACAAAAATTATCCGCACATCTGCTTTTACAATTTTCGATGCACTTGGAGCTAACCCAGATTCTATCCCAAGCCACACAAATAATAGATTAACTTCTTCTCTCTTCTATTACACTTCCTGTTACACATTTAATTTTTCTTATAATAACATAATTATGATATATAAATTTTACAAACCAGTTTATCATATATTTTTACTGCTTGATTTATGGACTAAATCCATTTCCTTCTTACCCTAAGATTGTTATTGAAAGATTTTTTCGAATTACTATTGTTTTTCCCATCATGTCATTTCTTTTGCATTAATTTTTTCCTCCAGTTATCTGTACCTTTGCATTATAACAAAAGATATGAACTGCATCTTCTTTCTCCCGCATGTGGAGCATATACCTTCTTCATTCCTTCTCCTGTAGCTTTGCAGTCTCCATATTCCCAATTTAAACCATTTGATCTTTCTTTCATCTTCGAGGTATATATATATTTCGAATTGAATAGGAAGAAGAGTATTTTTGTACCCAAAATGAGACAAAATTAAGTGCCTTATTTGCAATAAACATTTGTGAGGTGTGTGTGTGCATTTGACTACAATAATAATATCTTTAATTGTTAATCGGAATCTTTCTTTCCAGATGAAGATAAAAAACAAAAATTGAGAGTAGCAATGCTCCTAATATTAAGAATGTGATAAAAGTATCTTGTGAATTGTAGAACTTATCAATAAAGAAACAAATACTTAGAGAAGGCGATTTTATCAGAGAATGGTTCATAACAGCGGCTGAGGGAAAATGCCCCAATTCAGTAGATATTTTTATATGGAAGTCTCGCCTAATGCTGTGACGAGGCACATCGATGACCTGGGATGCGATCTGGAATAACAAAGGAAAGAAAAATACAATTTGTTTTACTCTTGGCTTGAGCGAAACATCATATAGAACTGATAAGGATCGACTAGCCATAAGGTTTAGACGTATCAACAGTGAATTAAATATTACCGAAGAACTTCTAGATATAACATCTCTTAAATTCGTCAGTCTTGGTGATCTAGTAGTAATCAATCATATTTGCCTCGTAGGTTCAATCCCGGCCAAGGTTGATGGATTTTTGGGGGCGTAAAAATCCTAAGCATGGCTTCCTTCGGAATGGAAATAAAGCCGTGAGTCCCGAATCGTACATATGCGACAAGTAACATAACCTCAAGCCTGAAAGAAAAGGCCTTTGAACAAAAAGTTTGGCTGTTTCTTGCCCTGAATTCAATGGGACGCTGATGACCTGTTTAAAAGCAAGCGTGCGTAAATAAACCAAATAAATACAAAATTCTGTAAATCTAAAACCTCTGGAGAAGAAAATTTCAAATCTGTTCATAATGTTGCAAACAATTTAATTGTTACGTTTGCTTGCAATTTTTGGTACCATTTGCATTTGCGAGGAAACGTTTTAAAAATGAACTAAAAATGAACGTTTTAAAAATGCCAAAAAATCACAGTAGATATCTATTTAATATATTTCAAAGTTGAACCGAAAAACAACAGTAATATGTAGTATAATGTTCTGTAAACAGATGTGACTCACATACATTATGATAGCGTTACTAAGTGGCAGGTAAATCAACAATGAACAAATGAAGCCAAGATTATGATATAATGTTCTGTAAACAGATGTGACCCACATTACGTTATGCTAGCGTTGCTACAACAAAATGGAGCCAAGATTATCGTTTGAACAGCGAAAAGCAATTTTGAAGTGGCATTGGAAAGCCGAGAATGTTGTTGTAATTGAAAGGCAATGGAGACGTGTGTACAGAACAGAACGTTCCCCGGATATAACTCCGTTGGACAAGGATCCTGTATACCGTAGAAAAACAGCTACCCTGGCAGCCTTCAGGAAGAAATTGAAACGGCATGTGCTGCAATTGCTGAGGATACTTTCGCAAACGTTGCTCAATCATAGTTCAACGTACTCAGAAGTGTATCGACGCCGATGGTGGGCGTTTTGAGCAACCATTGTAACTGTAGAAGTCTAAAATGATTAGTGCTCATCATTTTCTGTTTGCATGAATTCAGTTTTGCTATGTTAACACAGTTTTTTCTTTGCTTGAAGTGTGTATACTTTTTTGGCACCCTCTGTATATTAAAAACGATATCGCAACATCGTAAGTGACAACACTTGGTTTACCGTGTGAGACTTTGCACTACTTCTTTCCAAACAAATATTATTGAACTAGTTAAAAGCAAGTCATGTCACAGAGAACAATGTCAGAAACATAAACTGGATTAAAAAAATAAATTATAACTAAACGTTTTAGTTGTGAGTTTTTTTCTTTTCATTATCAAGAATTGCATTACAACCTCCTAATCCAAGTTAAGTACGGGAGACTCCTAAAAATTGAACGCAGGTGATTTTTCTGGAAATGTTTGGAAACCGTTGCTATATAATAAAATAAGGTGCTGAGGTATGGAATCGACTATAAAGTGCCCATTCTAACTTTTGCCTCTATTAATAAGTAGATGTAGAAGAATAGATTATTTTTCTTTCATTCGCTTGAAGTTTGTAAATTTGCATTTATATCTACTAGAGCTTAGCACAAATTAAATAAGAACCCATTGTTAGCTTATTGTCTTTTCTAATATTCAATAGTTTTTAATTTACATTTACATTATCTGTAAATGTCTTAACATTTTTTCTTTTTTCTTAAGTATTATTTTTAAATCATTTGCTAATAATCTTGTTTTATTTCGCAATAACATTTTACTTTGCGCTTTTTAAAGCATGCTTTGCATTATCTACATATGGGTTTATAGTAACGCTATTCTACTATTAAATTGTTCTGGAAAAGTTTCTCTTTTTCTGAGGAGCTTTTAACTTGTACAACTTTAAGAAGAAAAACAAAACAAAACAAAATGAATCCGCTATACTCTGTAAAAATTTTGATTTTATTTGCTTCACTTCTAGCTTAGGATAAACTCAACGTATAGTATCATATCAAAAATTATTTCTAATCACTAACATGGCTAAATTAGGAATAATCATTTTGGTTAGTCATAATTAAAGATGGTACATTATTGAATTAAAAAAAGTCAATGGTTCCGCCCGGGATCGAACCGGGGACCTTCTGCGTGTAAAGCAGACGTGATAACCGCTACACCACGGAACCACATGTATTTATGTACTGGCCTAAACACAAACAACACAATAAGACTGACAGTATACGTAATATTTTAGAGACAACATCCCAATTCCACCAAATTCCCACGTTTTTCTCTCCAACCTAGTTTCTATACCATCAACAGCTACTTAAGAATGCATGCAATGATGTTTTTCGGTTGTAGTATACGCACGAAATATTCACGTGTTCTGAGTAAGAGGGGGGCGGGAGGGGAAGTGCAAAGAGAGACAGATGTAGGGCGATGACGAAACAGAAGGGGAAAAGTAACAATAATACTTTGTTAGTCCAATGTGGTCAACACAACTTTACACACATTGGACATAGTCAAACGCTAAAATAATTATTTAAAGTTACAATAGCGCGTAGTTACAAAGATAACTAAATTTGCTAACATATAAGACAAATAATTAAGGGAGCAGGTTGCCAAGCATACATACAACAAATAAAATAAAATGTAAAGCACCTATTTAATAGGGTACAAATATAGGTATGACTATGCATGTATGTAGAAATTCGTCAGTAGTGTAAAATGCCTTGTCTGTTAGTTATTGGGTCTGTTTGTTTTAAATTTGGTTATGCTATGGCACATTGTAACATTAGTACGAAAGGTTTTATAAAGCTTAATTCTAAAATATTTGGGTTTTTTTCACAGTTTTTCAAAGTTAATGACTAGTAGTTTCTCTTTATTTCGAGTTTCTATATTTTATATATTTTTATAACTACATACGATTTCTTTGGTAAAGACAAACTGAATTTATATAAATGAAAGTATACTAAATCTTAATGTCCATTTAATATACTGTCAATGTAGATACGTTCATGTTTTTTTTTGAAAAAAAATGTTTACATTTTTCGGGTTTCAGTAAGCTGATTTTCATATTTCTCTTGCTACTTATTATTATACCATCATAGAAATGTTTTTCCATCAGATCGATTCATGCAATAAAACGCGATAAAAATATATGGACTGTACTCTTTACCAAATTCGTGTTAGGTGAAACGAATATTCCTGAAATAAATGAAAATAAGATTATTAAAGCTGTTTTGCAAACCATATAACAGTTTGTATTATTATTATTATTATTATTATTATTATTATTTAACTGTAACCATGACATAATAAAAGTCCCTAAATGTTTTCATTTATGCATTCGAATCCAGTACTTCATGTAATAATTTTGCTAGAAATGCCTGAAAAGAGCTGTTTTACAGATTACATTGTAATATGAGCCATCTATCAAGCTTTCCTGAACTAAACAATAACCAGCAATAGATGTTATGTACATAATTACATAGCAAGAGAAAGACAGTGAAAATATCGCTTAACTTTATGCTTGTATTAATTTTATTATAAATTTATAACTAATTATTTTTTTAATAATATACGTGCGACTTCTTTTTAAGGTTGGTAGGAATACTTTCAATTTTAAACTCAGGCAGCCTTGATTCAAGTTGCGATGCGAGTGGTGTTACTGCACATATCGTTTAGTTCGCCGTCTGAAGAAGCCGTGTTTAGTGAAATAGACCAAGCATTGACAATACGATACCACACGCGTAAGGAACTGAGTGGACTTCAAGCCAGGTGTACAGGTAAGTCTTACACTAAATTAAACGTTTCTAATACAGTTGTTGAAAGTTATATGGTAGTTATTTGGAAGAGCTACACCATTTACTTTACGAAACTCTTTTAATTGAGGTGATTGTGTTATGTTGGCTTAGCCATTTAATACTTATTTTATTTTTCGACGACTAAAATTAATGTGAAAAGGTGATTTTTATAATGTTGATTTTCGATATTTGTTGTTTATATGTCAGCCATGGTTGGAGTGTTGAGGGTTTTGTGATTAGTTCTGGTTTTAGTAGTAGAACCCTAATTCTTTTCTGGATGGCGGTAGTGGTCTCTCTTCTTCGTATGTCTGTTGACTGTGGAACTAAGATGTTCGGAGTGAGAGTTGTGGTACTTTCAAAGCGTAAACTATAGCCGTGAGATATAATACAGTCTTTTATTCATCATAAGTGTATTTACGGGGCTTATAGATTTATAATTTAAATTAAAAGCTTATAATGAAAATAAGCTTTTATCGAATAAGGAAACTCTAGTTTTTCATTGTGTAGTTCTTTTTCTTTGGATTCTCTGGAGAGCAAAGCTCAAGGACATTGAACACGCCATACAAGTATAAAGCAATCAGCTAAAGATTACATAAATCATCACAATTTATAATAAGTATTCCGCGCAACTTTATAACCATTATAACTATCGCTATATTAGACAACACTAACTTAGTGCAATAACAAGATAAATAAATTAATATTTCCAGATGGAATGAAGTATAATTAAGCCTTTATTTAAAAAAGAAAATAGATGTAAACCATTCAAATACAGCCCTGCATTCTTGCGACGTGCCCCCCACCCCTCCCAATTATCATTAAGAATGAATGACTGCAAATGTTGCTAAGGAGCTTTGTGCTTAACCCATCCCATTCTTGCGAGATTTTGCCTTTAAAGGACAAAATAATTTGGTCATTATCTAGTGATGCTAGATTTTGCACTTTTGGATATGATTCCTGCGGTATGTCACGTGCTATTACGTCCAACAAAGGTCTTAGCCTCAGCTGCAGTTAAGAAATATAAATTAAATGCATTGACAGTTTCATAATCATGACTGTCACTGAAAGCTAATAGCTCTGTAGGGCAGATGCAGCGGTGGGTTACTTTCCGCCCGTTAAAGTGCCACATCAATTGCCTGCCGTGGCCTGTTTTCACAGACATATTCATTCTCTCCCGGTTGCTGAAGGTCGATAGACAGGGACTTGCTCTTTTCCTGCCTATTAAATTTTACATACACACGCGAGTAGCTCCATTTCCATTCAAAAACATTGCCGAGTTTTTATAAGTGCTCCGTGTTGAAATGTTACGCGGAGGAATGGTATTTTGTGAACGCCCTTATTGTCATTGTATTGTTTCCGGGTTAACAACAGTTCACTTTTAGTGCAGTATGCAGTTGTTCTGTGGTTGCATTGCATTTAATTTTGTTTAATGAATTAAAATTCAGATTTCATAAGGCATTCGTGGACGGTTACAAAGATGGATAAATTAAACAAACAAAAAAAGTGTAAGTACTTCATTAAAACTGATTTAAATGTTTGAATGAAATATTCAGCATAGCCATGAATTCTAGTTCCGATATCTTGAACCGAGATATAATTAAAAACTCTGCTAAACGTAAAGACCTCGAGGATATATCAGAAGCACTCTTAGTGAGGTAATTCTTACAAACACAGTGATTAACAACAGATATTACATGCATTAGGAAAGGTATTTATAGAGCCCGGAGGTAAATTCGGCCACCATTTTTCGAAGAGCGTAGTGCTTTAAATCTTATGGATGTTAAAACTTTAAATGGAGAACGGTTTTTGCTAGTGAATGAAACCGATGAGAACATTGTGAGTTTTAATAGTGAAAAGAATTTTACAGTACTAACTGAGATAGTGTATATGCATTAATGAAACGTTCCGGTGTTGTGTGAATTTCTTTCTTCAATTATTTACATTGTACAATTTTGTCAATGATTTTTACATTAGTATTTATATGAAAGAAAACGAATGCGCTACATATAGAACTGTTTTGTCTATTTTAGGGCCAGCTATATAAAATTTGCTAACTGGAGATTACTTTTAACTGTAATTTAAAAAGTAACTACAGGTTAATCATCATTTCCGTTGCATAAAAAATTACTTCAGACCACGTAACCTCCAGTTTTATTATTATTATTATTATTATTATTATTATTATTATTATTATTATTATTATTATTATTATTATTATTATTATTATTATTTTAATAATGTTTAACGCCCGTTTTAACTACTAAAGCATCACAGGCGGTGGACACTGACAATACATGAGATGAAATGATAAATTGGGAAAGGATTTTTTTAAGGAAGCGTTCCAGGCCTAAGTTTAGGGTACCTCCCCGGCATTTGCCATTTATGAAGAGTGAGGAAAACCTGGAAAAAGAACTATCAGGGAGGTCGGTCTTGGTGAGAATCGAAAACCAGACCTCCGCTCACGAGCCCAACCTCAAGTTTGCAATAACTGTCAATCTATGGCAACATCGTGAAATAATGGGGAAATTCGTGTTTAGAGCGAGTTGATGTTCAACTGTCCAATCTAAGAAAGCAATAATTATTCGGCTTTTCCGTCTCCTAGATGTTTTTTTTCCCCTCCCATTCTTTAATATGTCTTCAAACATGGATAAGGAAAAGTCGAAGAGATTGCGAGTGCAATTTTAGCAAACGTGAGAAGAAGATTATTAATATTATTATTATTATTATTGTTGTTGTTGTTGTTGTTGGTCTGGTGCTAAAATATCAGGGAATAATTGAACAAAAATATAGATTACATCTCAAATAAGGATAAAGAACGTGCATGGAGGAAATTGCCAAACAGTATAATAATTATATTTTGAAGGCTTCTGCACCATAACCCCCATGCATGTGTGTGCAGACTTTAGCACGTAAAACTCCAGGAACGTTGCAAAAGTTAAAGAAGCCTAGCATCACTTTCCGTACATCACCCTCTTCGGTTGTCAAATTAATGAAAACTGCTATTGCTCTGGTAGTAGATGGCTCTACCGGTTCTTTTCTCCACTTTGAATATACCTCCAATAACTATTTGTCGCACAGAACTTTAAAGTTAATAGTGTCATGAGCACTGAATTCAAACCATGATTTCGCTTCGTTTGTGAGTTAATCGAAACGTAACATTTGTTCCAGTTCTTCGACATCTTTTGCTAAGCGAAATAGCATTTTGAATTAGGAACGGATTAATTCTCTCGTGAAACACACGAGCACGGTGAAATTCATCTTCGAATGAGATGTCTGACATCAGAAATCTGTACAATATACCTTGTAAAGCCTAACATAACCTACAATTGAACGCAATTCTGTCTGTTGTTATTACGTGGTAATGAAAAGTGAAACCCCCCCAAAAAGTTTATCTACACGAAATCAAAACAATATGTGATTCACCATTTTATTTATATATAAAGTGGTTAAGTTTCTGTGCTCTGAGAAATTTTTATTTAACAATTACTAAACTAGTTAGTACTTTAAATTGTTAAATTTTGGGAGTAAGGTTTAAGACGAAATAATCCTAGTCGAGTTTATACAACAACAATTTCCTAGTTAAGTAAAACTTCAAGTTGACTCATTATACAACTGACCCTTAGTGAATGAATGCTCCAAATAAAGTTTGAACGTTGATTCGTCTGAAATTGTTGCTGGCTTTGAAATTTCTATACGTAGCGCAGAACAAACAGTATAACAATTAATAACAGTGATATTCGTACAGCTGCAAATGTACAGCATTTCGTACGGTGTACTATAGAGCGCTATTTCTGGAATAAAATTTTTAGAAAACGTATCAAAACATAAAGTACAACAGCGACTTTTTTTTAATAGTGTTTAGCACCCGTTTTAACTGCTGATGCATCACAGACGGTGGTGGACACTGATGATAAACGAGATGAAATGATATATTGGAAAAGGCTTTATTTATTTATTTATTTTAAGGAAGGAGCGTTCCAGGTCTAAGTTTAGAGCATTTACCATTTATGAGCAGTGAGGAAAACCTGAAAAAACCTCAATCAGGGAGGACAGCCCTGGCGGAAATCGAACCCCAGACCTCGTGTTCACAAGCCCGCGCCTTAATAACCTCTGCCACCCGTGGCGGTACATCACAAGGAACATAGTGAAATTAAAAGTATCTAATGTTTCTCGTTTATTAAACTAGGCGTTTGTTTTCATTGATTACTGGTAGTTTTAAAATTATATAAAATAAAAGCATCTTTGAAAGCATCATTAGAATTTTGTTTTAGAATACAGCCTGTTTAACATGAACTATACGAGGTCCGTCTATAAAGTTATCGGTCTATCAATTAAGGAACGAGTTTTTTTTTTTCTGGAATATTATTTTTATTTTACAGATAAAGACCCTTAATGGCAAAGCATTTATATAAAGTGGTTTTCCTGAAGGTCTGCAAAACTCCTCTAAAGTTACAATCGTCTCTTGATTTAATGAAAAACTCTGAGCTTTGGGAAAGTGGAGCGAAATCAGGGAGTTAGGGTGGATACTTAATTAGTTAATACTTCAAATCTTTCAATTTCCCCAATTGGTGAATAGGAGCATTGTTATAATAATAATAATAATAATAATAATAATAATAATAATAATAATAATAATAATAACGAAATTTCTTTTGCAAAACGGATTTTTTTTTTCACAAATTTTCATTCAGTTCGTTAAAATTTGATCCTGCACTCTCCAGTTATGCTTATACCCTTCTGAAGATAGTGGATTATTAAACGAAACAAAATTACTGCAGATTGAACCGACTTCTTTGGCATTGAACAACGGGCTTCGGTCCACTGTTTTGACAACTTGATCTTTCAATTTTAGCATGTGAGAATGGATAAAAGTTTCTTCCATAGCTATACGTCGATGCACATCGTCAGTTGTTAAAACCCTGCAAACATTGTTGCGATATTTTCATACGAACTTGATCTGCTGTTATCAAGTGCAGTATCTTTTACGCAAAGCTTTTTCATATGCAATTCATGTAAAATGTAATCTGCACGTTCCTTTGAAATGCCTGGGCCGATATGTGACACGGCAGGTTACTCTCCTCCTTTTCCCCTTCCACTCTGTTTTACTTGTTGGGGTGCTTTGCAGAGTGGAAATGAATGCCATGGCTACCGCTGTACGCGCCCAATACTTTCAGTTTCAAAACAAAAGGCTATCAGTATTGCATAGTTTTCCGTTACGGGCAAATCAATATTTTGTTACTTATTATGAAGGCAAAAAGTGTGTATATATCGTTGTACCGCTGTTATTCAACGAATCGTGGATCTTGCTTTCATGACAGATCCAGGCGATCATCCGAATCAGTTTGACATCTTACAAGGGAAAGATCGCTTCATAATCGACATGATCCGTGCCATTAAAAACTTTATGATCAAATTGAAACTATGGGTCAACATCTTCAGAATGGAGATTTACATCACTTTCCTCTTCTGAAATGTTGCTTTCCACACATCAAACGAATACCAACAAGTTTTGGAAAACCTTTATTCCGAATCCGAAGACAGATTTCGGGATATAAAGAGGATGTATATGCAATTATTAAATACAGAAGAAGGGCCATCATATTTACAGCTGTAGATTATAAATATGCAGCACGATATACATTTTAAAAGCTGCGACAAATCTGGGCTTTAACTATACAACATAACTAAACAAAACATTTATCCTATTTTAAAACACCTCTGTGGGCGCATGGTTACAATGTTTGCAGGAACCTACAGGTGTGAACAGTTTTTCTCAGGCCATGAACAATACCAAGAACAAACATACAAGATTAGTGATGTGAATTTAGCCCTACAGTATGTTTAACCGTAGTACCCAACATTGAGAAGTTAGTCGCTAAGAAGACTTGCAAATCGAATTAAATTGCTAAACAACGATTAGTACTTATAAAACATATTTATCATTATGGAATTAATAAGTACTGTCTTTATAAAATGTCTATATTATTATTATTATTATTATTATTATTATTATTATTATTGTTGTTTTATTAGTCCGCCTCTGAATCCTCCCAGCACCCTTCCTTATCTGCATATATATATATATATTACGCACCAACGAAGGGTAACAAAAGGGGTAAACGTAACCAACCCATTTCCCCTCAATGACACCAGTGCAGCAACTTCATGCACTTTAAATCGCCGATTATCTGATACCATATCATATATTTGTTTAACGAATCTACTGTTGCACTGTTTTTAATGTCTCGGACGTTAGTCATTTTCAAGACGTGTTTAAATTCAGCAGCCCAGTTTTTAATATTTGAAATTGAAGAAGTCTCCATAAACTTTTATAAATTTGGTATGAGTTTCCTTTGGCTTTAAACCATGTTTTACAAAAATTTATAGTTTTGTTCTGTCTACGATTCTCTATCTATTAAATTATACATGAGCGCTAGCGGTCCACGAGAACAAAGATACAAAGGTGTCATAAAAAGTATTGATATTGAACATTTTGAATCGTACAGGAGATGTACATAAAATAATACCGTTTATTCATTTAATTAATGCCAACTTTTCTAGCATCATGAAAGGTTTAAACAACATGACGACGAATTAACGAAGCTTTGTGTAATTTAATGCATTTTTTAATATTTAACTCTGAAACTTGGTTCATTTCTTTAAAGAATATGTTACGGTAATGATAACTTTAACTTTTAAGAAAAACGTTATGGATGTGTTTTTTATACAAATAAGTGAAGTTTGCTCTTTGAATGCTACAATTTTCCTTTTTTTTTAAATTTTTAATTTAATGGTTTTAAGAAAAAACTAAACTGAAGTATATCAAATATAGACACAAAATTAATAATCATAAATCCCATTCCTTCAACAAATTGAATAAAATCACAGCAAAATGAAAATTTCTGGATAAAAAAGCCATAACTTCGATTAAGAAATTAAAACGCTTTGGCAAATGAATGAACTTTCAGATAGTTTACTTTTCTATAATAGTGTTTAATGCCCGTTTGTACTGCTTAGTCATCACGGGCGATGTATAGGATGACATGAGGGGAAATGATAAATTGGAAAATTATTTTTTTTAATAGAAAGGAAACGATCCAGGTCTAAGTTTAGGGCACATCTCCGGCATTTGCTATTTATGAGGAATGAAGAAAACCCGGGTAAAACCTAAATCAGGTAGGTGATTCTGGCGGGAATCTAACCCAAAACCTCCCAGTGACGATTCTGTGCCTAACGACCATCACGATCCTCTGCGATTTTATTTCTGGTAACCATCGATAAATGCATACATTTTATTTAAAAATTTGGTCGAGATGTTTCATTATAATAACTGACGTAAATCTTCACTGTTTCTGTTGTGGTCCAACAATGTACCCCGTCCTCATTTCGCTACACAGTCGGATTTGATATACACTAGGCGAAACCGGTGGACGCGCGATTCCCGGTTACATTGGATTTAAAGTTTGCTGACGCATGTAATTGCGTTTGTTCAGTCGTTTTTATCACGCCAATTGTTTCAGTTGCACTTCTATAAGTGCGTTTTAAACTTTCTACTGTGTACTGTGTCGAGAATGAGATATACGCTAGAACAAATAATGCTTATTTATGATTGTTGTGGACAAAAGAAATCGTACTAGCATTACTGTTAAAGAGAATTTCATGCTAAATTTACCTGGATAATATTTTCATCGAAAAGTGGATTTTTCAGATTAGGGAACAAAGCTCCAACCCAAAGCGTTTTCACTGACAAACGGTGACGAAATAACTGGAGAACAGAGGAGAAACTTGATAAAATAAACTATCCATCAGAAACTTATCGAAAGTCTTTAACATCATTAGCCCAGCAAGTTGGTATACACTGAATTTCCCCAGATAGTTGTTCCATAAGTCATTAAGTAAGCATAATATACTGCTTTAGGATGATCTTATTTATAAAACGAATTAATGATCTGATCGCAAAACAGGTTAGGCTTATTTCGGATAATATGTAATTAATATGGTTTTCCAATTCATATTATTGCCAATCATAAGACCAAAAAATTGTATCTTGCCAGATTCGATGATTTCATTGTCTTCATATTGTATTTTTGGGCGAGTTTATATAATTTTGTTACTATCAAACCAGTTATTTGGTTGCTGAAAATGTTATTGGATTAGTCGATATATAGTAAAAGTAACAATGGACCCAAAATACTGGTAGAATCTTGTAGTGCTGCTTTACTACATTCCATTCTCAGTACTCCTTTAGTTATCTGAATTATTTATTATACCTTTTTGTTTTCTGTTTAGTAAGTACGGGGCAATTCGTTGATTATCTTTTATCATAATAGGATAATTTAATAAGTATATGTTATGATTTATACGGTAAAAAGCTTTGGATAGATCAGACTATTCCCAGTGTATTACATTTATTATCAAGAGATTTGAAAATTTCATTAGTTAGTTTGAAACTATTATGGTAGTGAACTAGCTTAAGTATGGGTTTATTGGAATGTTTCAAAGGAATTTCACAAGTTTACTTAATGTCGTACTTTACTGTTAACGATGAACGTGAAGCTATTCATTACATGCTGTTTTGTGCGTAAAGATTTAATTTTTTTTTTTGTATCATTGATTTAGATTTAGTCCTGTTGCTAGTTGAGCTTTTACATTATGCCACTGTGTCTATGTGAAGAATTGTTCTATGAGATAGTTCTGTAGGTTGCCTTTGATTACAATTCTCGGATGAATTTATTGTTGCTATTGATGACATTCTGAAATGTATTATAAGATGAATTAGTGATTTGACTTCATTATGTAGCGAGGTAATAAGCAAAGATGTTTCGCGTACATTAACAGCAAAGCATTGGAGTACTTCTTTTATTCATTAAATGAGTTTTTTTAAAAATAACATTAATAATATGTATACTGTCTGAAGTTTGCTTTCTTTTTATAACTATTATTATGTTTAGTGCAATGTTATCGAAGTTCAAAAAAAGTATTAGGTAGTTCATTTTAAAAATTGCAACAGGTTATCAAAATTTATTTTGCATTCCAGCATATCAAAATTATAACTTCGTATATTATAAGTAACTGTCTGCAATTTGAAATTTTAAAGTCATTTACTCGCATTATCCAAGAAATTTGTGCCTTATATGATTTATGAGGATTAATAAACTACTACATACATATGTACATGAACTCTTACCAAAGATAATAAATTTTCCGATTTGTTTTATGAGGATGGTGTGAAAATTTCTTGGCTTCGATAACAAGTGGTAATGCAATTGGCAAGATATCTGTTTCATACGTTGATACATTTGCCTTAAGCTTTTGTTTAAAATATTATCATTGTTTTTAATATTTTATTTTATAAAGTTTTGTGCATATTCCATAAAATTGAGTATCGTGCATTATTTGGTAAAATAATTATAATTAATAAGGATGTGATAACCCCTGTATTAACATTTTGAAGTTTTTATATTTAATTGTAAATGCACCTCTAACATCAGACAAGAAACATGAAAAAGACTGCATTCCAGAGAGAATGTTTTTATAATTTTATCGTTAGCAGTCTAATACGAAGCACATTGAAAGTATATTTTAACACAGTAGTTCTCAAATGATGATCTCCGGACCACAGAGGCCCTCCAAAGCGATTTACGAAGTACTAGATTATTGTTAACATATTTATTCTTGAATATATAGATATATAAAATAAATTGGGAGAAAACAAGATATGACACAATTTTACGATAAGATTTAATGAAGTGAAGTAAATTAGAGTGAAATTGAAGGCGAATTTTTGTTCCGGGGAGAGCCTTTCAAAAGGTAACCCAAGAACATGGACCAAACAGAACAATCATGTACCAGATGTACAGTCATAGTTCCCCTGGGAAGAGCACGTGAATAGACTGGGGCTAGCCTGCCTCTCTGGACAGGCACCCCAGCCCGACAGTTAAAGACAAAGTATTAATGCCTTGCGTAACAATTTACTCGTGTGAAAAACAACTTTCTGTATTAATTTATCTAAAAAACAAATAGTTTGAAAAACAATTTTCTGTATTAATTTATCTAAAAAACAAATATAAAACAGTTGAAAAACTTAGAATTAGAACTCAGAAACAATTTCTTCTGTTACGCTCGATATATCACGGCTTGTAAATGAAATATAGCACCATTCCTATCTTCCAGAAACTGAAATTAATGAGTTATGTTGTGCCATCAGATATTGCTGTTAGTTATTAAAATTAGTGATTTATATACTTTCGAAAAGATTACATTCATTTAATGTTATATATATATATATATATATATATATATATCTTTAAATCTTTTAAACAAGCGATGAACATATATGGGATGCAAACTTGGCATTTTAAACTTTCAGTTAAATCTAGCTACCCACATCAGCAAAAATCCTAAAAGTGACTTCGTCTTCAAGTAAAGTTACAGAATTGCTACCTTGGCACATAAAAGTATACTGAGTTATACTTTTATGAGCCCATGTGGAACCAAATGGCAATGAGCTCTCTGTGGAGTACATAGCAGATAAAGAGTTAAGTTTTATAGAAAGCTTATCGAATAAAGCTAATCCATTATAAAAACTACTGACATGTCAATATCTAAGAAGGCAGTAAACACTAGTCTACAAAGTTAAAAAAGAACAAAGTCAAAGTTGATGACAAAACGTACGTATTAAGGAGTACCCTAACAGAAAATCGTATGCCTACATTTTTTTAAACGGAAGAACTGGTCCAGACCCATAGCATTCTTCCAAAATTGGAACACGTGTTATGGAGCTTTGTTCTTTTGAACAACGTCAAGTTTTTGCTACAGAGTAAAGGAAATGTACTCAGCAAGCTGATTCGTTTACGGACAGGAATGTCTCCACTAACACGCAATCAGGATTGTCCAAACCAGTGCCTCCTATAAGAGTTGTGCTCAACTAACGGTTTCTTGTATTTTCTAGTTTGCTAAAATAGAACACGATTTTAATTGCAAAATTTATGTGCTTTCTTCGGAGAAAAAATCCCGAATTTATTAGTTATGGTTATAGAGATTTTTAAGTGTTGATCAAATTCTGATAATATTATAGAGAGATGTAAAAGTTTAGTCACTCCATTAACTGACATAGTAAATCTATCATTATCAATAGGTTATTTTCCGGGCGGAATGAAAATAGCAAAGGTGAAACCTCATAAAAAGGATGGAAACCAAGAGGAAACTTACAGCCAGTTTCTGCTCTTCTTTTATTCTCAAAAAGCGATAAAAATATATATTATATATATATATTTTAATCTGTGTTTTAATATATGTTTTTTAATCTGTAATGATAATTAATGAAGCTCTAGAATTTATCTTAAAAGCAGCGGGATTTCGAGTTGCATTCCTTTTGATATTTAGCGAATAAAATGATAAAAATAAAATAATATACTCATAAAAGGCGTTTACAATTATGAAAATCCATTCTGGCGTTTTAATTTCCGCTAACAATCTAACAGACGAAGGTCGACATTAAAACGTAAATCGTTTTAATTTTTCGTTTAAACACACATTTTGAAATCAAATGTAATTGGTTAAACTGGTTCCACACACTATTTATATGTTGGGAGATTTATTGCCTTGAACTTGAGTTAAAAGGCTGATATGTGCATGCGGTTTCTCGCCAAAACTTTTTTAATTCCCCTCCACGTTGATTTCTAGTGCACACTGATGTTTCGGCCAAAGAAGTTATAAAGATATTTCAGTGCTTCTTTCTTCTGAATTTGCACAAAAACAATTGCACATGGGTGCAATAATATGAGAGAGATAAAACGGAAACGATAACATGTTGGCGATAAGCGGCTTTGATTTGTTGGAACTTCTGGTATTCTTGTACGGGATTGATTGATTTCAAAAGCTAAATAGTCATAATCTCATAGCTCATTGTTTTTAACTGTTTTTAGATCCATCAAAAGCGCTCGATGTAGTAGATAGCGATATTTTATGAGAAAATAGCATAAGACGAGTAACATTTAGTTGATTTGACTTCTATCTAAAAAGTAAAAATAGGGAAATATATTAAATTATTAATTGCTCATCAAAGAAAAGGTATGTTGAATAAATATTCCACATTCGCGGCCATGCAGTTTTCTATTTATAATAATATGCACACTAGTTACAAGAAACCAAAGTTCTTCGCAGATGGCACAAGTATAACAGCTGACCATGACATTCACATTATTCAATCACGCGCCAATAATACTTTTTTCAAATACTAAAATGGTTACAAAATGTAGTCTAGTGATCAATAAAGATAAAACAAAACCATGACATTTCACGGTACACAAATTACAAGCTCTATATATACAATAAAAATTGAAGCTAGAACAATTAGTTATTATTACCACTTAAATATAGAAAACGGTTTTATTGCCATAAGATTAGTTTGAAAAGTTATATACGCTTTAGTATGCACATTGTCTTTTCTCTTTTAACTTATGGGGTGATGATTTGGCAAAATGCATCTAATGTTGAATTGATTTTTAAACAGAAAAAAGCAGTTACAATTAACATATGATAAACAAAAGTGCTAGTTGCAGGCCGCTCTTTCATCATTTACGAATATATCTATTCTCATGCATACACACACATGAAACTTTCGCCTTTATAAAATACATTTTGAAAAGAATTTTAATTTTTAATTCTGATAATACATTTCAGCGATGCAAAATGAAAAATGACACGTTTGTTACATTACTTGATACTTTTTCGTTAAAAAAAAAAACTCTTATAATATCGAAATGTATAACAATTGGCCTAAGTCTCTGAAAGAACTGCATGTATTACAGACATTTTGGAATGCTCTCAAAAAGTTATGATTCTTTTCACAATATTGATGAATTTATGGAAAATATTGCATAGGCATTATTTATTTTGTATTATTGTTTTACAGAGTATTCTAATCTAATTATATGTTACTGTGTCGATTTTATTTGATAGTATAATAGGACAATAATAGTGTAACATTGTATTATATTTTGTGCAATATTTAATTTTATTTAGTATTGTAATTCATTAATAACAATAACATGTCCTATAAGTGTGTGCTTCGTTGGACGCAATAGTTATTAAATATGATTATAACATTTGCCGGGAACCTGAAGGCATGGAATTATGCCTAGATTTTCTGTATTCAAGAAAAACGTTTAACACAAATGCTAGACTGAAGCCAGTGACGTAAGTGATAAATAACAACGAAATGGATTTATGAATTATAAATAAAATATCTGGATTTTTACAATACGTTACCTATACAAAAACGGGTATTTTCTTTAATTTTTAACTCAAATGTTATGAATTAAATGTATAAGCAGTCAAGAGAAGTATTTTAATTATGAAGTTTAACTATTCGAATCTCAATTTTACAGTTTTCTCTCTGTATAATACTATATCCTCTGAAGTAACATAACCTCACTTTGATAAAGTTTTTCATTACTTGTTAATAGCAGGTCAAAAAGGATTTTTAAAAAGATTTATTGAACTTGTAGTACCGAGAGAACTTTTTGTACCTTTGGGTGGATTTACAGCAAAGAGACGCCAGGTTTACAGGTTTTTAGGTAGCCACTAGATGTAACTAAGATACGGTAAATGCATAACGAAGGAAACAAAGATTCAATGAGTTTTCAGGTGATCAATATTTTGATCAATAGTAATTTGGATGGCTTTATATTATTTATTGCATAAATAAAGAAATTCCAGTCGCTTAATTTTAATATTAACGCTACACCGGTAACGTTATAGTTTAAAACCTCTATTTAGATTTATTTGTGAAAGAATATGGGTAAAAACTACACCAAAGTACCTAGCTAACAGAATGTTCAAACTTGAAAAATTTTACTTAACTAATAGCTTAGAATCAGATTTAAAACATTAAACCTCCTGGAAATGTGTAAATAATTCATTTCTAAATAAGTTATATATACTAACCAGCTTTTAACTTCTTAAAATTTTGCTAATGACTTTAGCTGTTTTGCGTCCTTTAAACAATAATAGCATTCTTGAAATTTTCCGCGAAAAATTACAAATACTAGTTCTGATCCCCAAATAATTGGGTATTTTACAATACTAACTCAAGTACAGTTTTTCCCATTTTGCTCCCTTTTGAGATATTAAAGTCTCATATTTAATGCCTCATCTTGGAGAGGAATGACTATACAAGTATCAAACATTCGCTCGGCATTTGTTTTCTGAGAGTTTAGCATACAAGGTCACGCATGTTACCAGTCAATTACCAAGCGATTGTTGTGTAGGAAGGTTCATAGATTGCAAAATGTGTGAATGCAAAGTGTTTTATTGCTCAAAATAGCAGGAAGATTCATTCTGATTCATATTCATTGATAGAGTCCGTTTGTCCAGAGCGAACAGAATTTGAGGGGGGGGGCTGCATTATTGTTCTAGTTGTCAAATTATCCATTGTCTAGTCAATAAATGTCTACAAATGGAAGTGTTTGTTATAGGAAAACTACTCCATTTGTTAACAAAAAGACAGGGAGTGATACGGTTTTTATTTATTTACTAATTTTCAGAGTCGACAAATATATGTAGACAGTGAAGCCGCAATTTCAGCATCGGATTCCACAGAATGGGTTGCTGATTATATTCTCAAGTGATTTTAGGTCATAAATAGAGTAATTACTTTATTTGTCCTAGCGTTATCGATCCTTAACTCGAAATTAGCAGCGCTTCAGTCGTATAGTTATTGCCTTCTAAACCCAAGATCGCACGTTCGATCCCGACCAGGACCGATGGCTTTTTGGGCTTAAAAATCCTAAGTATAGGTTCCTTCGGAAGTGAAGTAAAGCAGTGGGTCCCGTATCGTACATTTGCACATGACAAAGAACCTTAAGCCTGAAAGAAGAGGCCTCTGAGCAAAATTTGTCGGCCGTTTCACGCTCTGAATTGAATGGGACGCTGATGACCTGAGGTGTTAAATAATCCAAATAAAAAAAAAGTCTTTCGAAACGCTAATCGGAAAGTAGCATTTCTTGTAAACATCAAACTATATGAAAGGACCCGATTTTCAGAAGAATAAACCAGTTTTAACCAAGATATGGAACTTGTTGATTTGTTTTATTTACGGACGCTCTTTAACATCTCAGGTCATCAGCACCCCATTCAACTCAAGGCGTGAAACGGTCGACAAATTTTGCTCAGAGGCCTCTTCTTTCAGGCTTGAGGTTCTTTTTCGTGCCGTAAATGTACGACACGGGACCCACTGCTGTACTTCCCTTCCGAAGGAAGCCATACTTAGGATTTTTACGCCCCAAAAATCCATCGATCCTGGCCGGGTTTGAACCCGCGATCTTGGGTTAGAAGGCAAGTATGGTTAACATGGAACTTGAGAGATTTGAAGTAGGAATTGTAGGCAACTACTATACTCCCCAGAGTTGGCTTCCGCTGACTGCTATATGTTCCCAAAGCTCAAACCTTACCCCTCTGATCAGCAATTTCATCAAACCAAGATTGTAATTTTAACTAAAGATGTATATTTTTCAGACCTTCCAAATCACTCAGATGTGGAATAATGGCAATGGAGTAACGCTGAAATAAATATATTGACCTTATGGGAGACAATGTTGAAAAATAAAAATAAAATACAAATAAAACACTCGTCCCTTGTTAGACCAAGAATTTGTCATACTATCATATATGGGATCTTCCTATGTTTAATTAAGAGGAAAAAAAACTTTCCAATAATGCACCGAAAGTTATTTTAGTATAATAGGCAAATTTTTAGTAAGATGAGCGAGATGCTTTTCGTAGTTAGTAAGCTGGGCATTCATTTGTCTTGAAGCTCTTTTAGCATCCACAGGGATGCTAAAAGTTGAAGCAATAAAAATGCTGGTTTTCTGCCTTCCGTGCCTGTTGATACCTATATAAAGCACATTTGATCAAGCGAACCTCTAATGCGATGAGGTTAATTGACATTTAAAAGCAACTTAATGGCCTACCTTGTAGCAGCAATAGTGCAACATTGCACCAGCTTCCTTTTAAGGTCTTAACTTGTTTTCATCGTTTTGTAAAAGACATTTCAGAGCAAGGCAAGTGAACTTCAAAACACAAGCTAACGTGTACAAGATTCTCGTTTGCCGCACAGGACTTGAAGCAAAACGATGCAAGTTTGTGATGCGTTACTGACGAAGCGGAAATAATACAGTAATACAGCGCTTGGGAACTGGTGAATTTTTCAGGATAACAATAGCATTCCCGTTTTAACTGATCTATGATGCAGCTCAGAAGAAAATATTATATAAGTCATTGATATGTTGCAATTGTGTGGTTGAGCTTAAGGGAGCCACTAAGTGTAAAAATGTTTGTAACATTTTATAAAGATGTACCATAAAACAAGCCTTGTTTCTTTGATACATTCAAATAAACTAGTTATGTATGCCAATGCAAACAAAAGCCCCAAAACAAGCAAACATGTAGGGAAAACTTGTTGAGTTTAATTTCCGGACATTTTGTCCCAGTAAATGAGTAGGAACACAGATAATTTGTGATATTTTCTTGTCATGAAGAAATAAGTCGCGTGGTTTTAAACATCATACAATTTGTTATTGTTTCTTAAGGCCTGCCATATAAAAACTTCACACAATTTTTAAAAATATATTTCAGTTTCATTTAATTTAATTGTTGTCGCATATAAGGCATGTGATACTAAATTGTTCAAGAGAATTAATTTGTTAGATTACAAGTGGGAATACAGTGTCACACTATTTGGTTACCTTGTACCTTTCCAGATTTCGAATAGACACAGTTTCCGGTGGCCTATAGTTTTTGTAAAGACCCTTCCATCGGGATTTTGACAATAGTCTCACTTGTTGTTTATTGAATTACAAGCAGTTGATTGTACAATGGCTATAGCATTTTATTGAATTGTTCTTTAACTTTAGCATCTTCGTAAGAACTCCAGTCCGGTACATGACTTCGTTCCCGTTCAGTACCCCCATTTTCTCCCAAGTGGTGATGGCAGGTGTGCATCTGTCTCTTAAGTACGCATCTCCAAGAAATAAATATTTACCTTTTCTATGCTGTAAATACATGCATCCTTTTTATATCACTTTCTTTTGGTCTTGAAATATTACTACAAAACAAATTTTTGGTGCCAGATAGAAGCGTGACACCATTCGATACTTAATTTTCCGTCTTATAGAAACATACTCCAGACAGATATGGGTTACTAACTTTTATAGAGATTTGTAACAGATTCTTATATCCTAAAAATTCTCATATACACTATATAAATTGACCGGTTTTAGTAAAAGGATTCTGTGACCTAAAGCTAATACACTAAACATTTGTGATCAGTGTTTATAATACAATTTTATACCCTAAAATGTAGGATGTACGCTATTGATTTTGATCGGTAATTATAACATTTATGTAACTGTACATTTTGAACAGAAATGTACTAGAATGCTATGTATTAAAAGTTAAGACATACACTATACATTTTAATCAGCATTTGTAATAGAATGTTGTATTACTTTTAGAAAATATACTACACATTTTAACCGGCATTTGCAACGGAATTCTGGATTCTAAAATTTAGCTACATGCTTTAAATATTGTTCAGTATTTGAAACAGAATGCTGTATCCTATAATTTAAATTTTGATCAGTATTTATAACAAATTGCTGTAACCAAAAAGTAAAGGAATACACTATAATTGTTACCAAGTATTTGCAACAGAGGCAAGATCCTAAAAGGCATATAAGCCAAACTTTTTGATTAGCGTTTGTAACAAAGTGTTGTATCGCAAAAGTTAGGGAATGCACTGTACTTATTGATCAATATTATAAAAGAAGCTTGTTGCTTAAAACTAGAACATACACTAACATGTGGTCACACTGTATCTCCAAATCAAGGGAATGGAATATAAAATTGGATCAATATTTGTAACAATGTTGTGTTATATAAAATGTTAAGTGTTTAAAGAGAATGCTGCGTCCCGAAATTTAGAATAAACACTATAAGATGTTATAATATTTTATAACACTGATATCCTAAGAAATGCAATAATTTTATATATGCTATTTGCACATATATCTAAAAGTTACTTCATTATATACTTTAACAGCGAATTATTTTTGGGACAATTATGAACTCGTATTTAACAATTTGACCTCGGTTAAATTGAGTTTATCCAAGAAAATCGCGCGAGAGCTGAACTTGGGGGGGGGGGGATATCAACGCAAAGAATTTTTATAGAACACTTGACAAATAAGATTTGTATGTCTTATTGATCTATATAAATATTATATATTTAGATTCTGGATGACCGATAGGGTGTATCTCAAGTATACATCGTGGGTGCTGAAGGTGGAGGCAATTGGCATAGGGTATTAATGGGTACTACTATATAAATAAGCATTTCCGCATTACTTCGCCCGAGTTCTGGGCGGATAACGGGTTTCTAATCATTACTCAAGACATAACAGAGTTTACTGCTTAAAACTTTCTGTAAAAGCAACTCTCAGCGGAGAATGTTTATGCATTTCCGTTAAAAAGCAGCTAGGCCTACCCAGGAGAGACATGCTTTGGATGTAATTTTTCTTGTTCTAGGCATTTTGTGCAAATTACTCTGAAAACTCGTGGGAACTGTTCTTTTATGTGAGGGGGTTCTAAAAGTTGTCAGCCTGACTTAAAAATTTCGTGAAGATGGCCATATTACTATGATAGTTTTTAAGTATCATCCTGTAAAGTTTCAGACGCGTAAGTGAAGTCACTTGTTTGCGACGATCATGTAAACAAATCAGTTTACATGTTCTGCAAAATAGATGAAACTGAAATACAAGCTGGGACAAAGCACAATGTTTTGAAGGTTTTAACCCCAACAGAAATACAAAAGGAGTTATATTTAATATTAAAAATTCTTCTCCTTAGTAAGTGGGCTGCTGAATATAAGTATGATCGTACATCCATCCAAGATGATGAGGGCTCAGGGCATCCCAAAACTGTTACGACCAACGAGATTGTGACAAAAATTCTTCAATGATCGCCAATTGAAGGTACACGAGTTGGCTGACATTAAAAAGATCTCGCTAGCTCGTGATCACTACATTTTACACTAAGTTTTGGGCATGAGAAATCTTTCTGCTCGATGGATGCTGTGTTTGTTAACAATATATCAAAAATGCATTCGAATGAACATTTCGCAACAGTGTTTAAACTTGTTTAAAGCCAATTCCAATGAGTTTCTCCGACGTTTCATAACAGTAATGAAGCATGGATTCGTCATTAAAAGCAGAGTACGAAGGAACAGTGCCAACCAGTGGGTGACAACAGGTGAAAGTACACCAAAGAAAGCAAAAACTATTCCACCTACAGGAAAAGTCATGGCTACGGTTTTCTGGGATTCTCAAGGGGAATATTACGCTTCACTACTGAACCAACTGAAGAATGTTGCACACTTTGCGAAAAAGAAAGTTCTCTTTCATCACGATAATGCCTCTTGACACACGTCTGGGATTGCTGCTGCAAAACTGCATGATCTTCGCTTCTAAGTGCTTCCACATCCGCCATATTGCCAGAATTTGGCTCCCAACGATTATTTTTTGTTCCCAACCTTAAGAAATGGTTGGGTGGACGAAGATTCGTATCAAATGATGAGGTTGAAGCTGAGACAAACAATTATTTTTCACGTTGGACAAATCTTATTTTACTGAAGGTATTAAACATTTGGAAAATTTTGAATTAAATGTGTTGATTTACAAGGTGACTATTTTCAAAAAATTAAAAAAAAAAAAAATCATTACAATGCTACATCTGGCGGTTTTTTTTCCTCCCCACTTCAAACATCGTGTACGACTGCTCGGGAAATTTCTTCCAGAATTTTCGGAGTATTGTTTGACTATTGGATGTCATTTCAGCCGAGTAGCCTGTCACACCTCGGAAATTCACAAGGAAGCTTAACAGTTGTTGCCTCACCTTCAAAGACTGCTCTGCCGTGATGACCTCTGAGTTAGCCATCAACCTTTAGCGTCGGAATGTGGTCATTATCAGGCTACGTCCAGTGAGAGAAAAATAGTTCCATGCTCTACACGCAAAGAAGGCTAGCGAGGAAGAAGGGAAACGGGATAGTTAACGTGCGTGATAACGAAAGAAACGCACGAGAGCCTTCTTTTCGTTTTCCAGTCTCACGAGCAGGAATCCTGCTTGACCAGCCTGAATTGGTCGAGGGAGTTCATGATGAAGAATGTACTAAGCTAACATAAAAACAAACCAAGTTGTTTACCGTGGAACAAACATCGTTTAATCGAATTATCGTAATTGCCGAAATACAAACCGTTTACTCCTGTACGAACAAACAAGTTAAAAGGAAATATATCTAAGTATAATAAAATATTCACATTCAAACAGATAAAGAAACAAAGGAATTATGACCTGTGCAACCTCACAAGCTATTTCTCAATTATTTCAAAGCATTTGCGACGTTGTAAGAGTATTTAGGTGTCAATGAAAAATTAAAATTAATAGGCTATTTTGAGAATGGATGTTCAAGAGCTAACTTCAGTTTAAAGCAAACCTCCAATTTTGAAACTGTGCTGCAAGAGGAACATACAATAAGCTGAATATCGTACGGAAATGTAGCTATTAATTCATTTCACTTCAGCGTTAAACGGGATAATATAAAACAACTTTTTCAAATTCTTTGTAAAATAACAACTGAAATAGTTTAGATTGAGACTGATTTACATTCCGCTGGTTGGTTCTTGTACAATAAATGAAGGTGAAGCAAGTCAAAATGTATAAATTTACATTAATAATATCCATATGAACATTAAAATATTTCTAAAGTATATAAATACGCAGGTTCAGCAATTCTATACTTATAATAAAATTTATTTCAGCTGCAATACCATAACAAAAAAGCAACAATTTTCATACACTGTCATTGCTAATCAACGACTGTTTCACTTGTGACGTCGTCATAAACTTGATCAATGAAATGAAACAAATTTTTTTAATGTTGACCAATCACAGCCCGATGTCGCAGTGAAATTACCGTAAAATTTTATGAAATCCCGTGCTAAGTGCATTTGTCTTCTGGTCAGCGTAGTCAACTCTATATCCCCACTATAATTCCTGAGCATCATACCGATTAATCAAGAATATCATTCTGCAATATTAAATAAAGTCTGAAATTCTAGTTCCACATCTTCATGTACTAATTCTCAAATGTCTTTTGAATCCAATAAAATTGTAACCTTTTCATTCAAGTCTGATAACTGTGTTTTCAATAATAATTGTATACTTAACTAACTTAATGCATATTCACTCAACTGTTTTTGCGTATTTAGCCAAATAGTCTGAAATAATTTTTAAAATTATGTAAAAACGCCTGCGTAAGCAGCCATAAATGTTAATAAACACGTTGTTCAGAATGGTAAAATGTCATCTGTTTTTTTTTTTTTTGTCAGTTGGTATTAGTAAATCGAACTGTAGCAACTGCAACATTCTGCTTTCGTCTCTTTCACTTTCACGGCTTCTGAATAAGAAGGTATGGAAATTATACAAGTGTTCTGTGCGGGAATTTAAAAAATAAATGCTTTAACTGCAAAAAAGTATAAAATTATATGTATTTGCGCACCTTATGATTACATTTACCAGCAGAATTAAATGTGCATTGCCAAAGTGTAATTTTAATATTCTATATAAAGACAAACAGTGTTTGTTCTGACACTAAAAGCTCATTATTTTTAAAGTGTACAAAACGATTTCTTCGTCCGACACTTTTTGCAATCGTTGTTTTACGACATTAATACCAAAACTATCATCGAATTTTTCTCACAAATGTAACAGAAGAGATTTAAGTATCATTCGCATAAAGATTTGGTATCCAAATTGTATTGTACAATACAATTGTACAATAAATAATTTGTGCTTTCTCAGAAGTTCCATAATCGATGGTTACATTTTTCCTAATTATTGAAATTTCCATGAACGATAATGCGATTCGTTGATCAAAAGATAAGAATGGTACATCCTTAGGACACCAAAAAATTAAAAGTTTAAAAATGTCCTGTCTGAGGACTGTAAAATATCATGTTCAATAACTTCTTCTGATCAACAGAGATTACGTAAAATTTCAGACTTTAGACAATGTCACCTCCTAATTGTAAATCACAAATATATAATATTAGACTTTCCATTTTATTTTTGTATATTTTGAGAAATTTGCACCTGTTGTATGATGGTACAATATCTCCCAAACTAATAAATAAATAAAAAAAACACAAATTAAAAAACTGGCATTTAATGAGAAAAAACTTATTAGATTCTTTTGTTCTGGCTATCTAAGTTTATATTGACAGTGTAACAACAACTGTTTAATTTTAATCAAATTATTCAATAGTTTTAGGGCCGGTTGTATAAAAGTTGCTAATTGGAGATTATTTTAACTGCAATTTAAAAAATAATTAGAGGTTAGTCATCATTTGTGTTGCATAAAAATAACCTCAAGACGTAACTAGCCGTCAAACCTATGGCAACAATAGAGAAATTCGAGCGAGTTGGTATTCAACCGTTTTAACCGGAGAAAATGAATAATTATTCAATTTTTCCGACTTGTCTTAAAACGTGGATAAGGAAAAATCAAAGCGAATGCGAACGGCAAATTTTAGCAAACTTGAGAAGTACATTATTATTGATCTGGTGCTAATAGTTGCAAATAAAAAGAAAACAGACGCGATCTCAAATAAAGACAAAGAAATTGCCAAAGGGAAAATTGAGATTTCTGCATGTGTGTGCAGTCTATAATACCTAAAGCTCCAGGAATTATATAGAAGCCTAGCATCGCTTTTCTTACCTCACCTTCTTCAGTTGGGATTTAATTAACCGACGTCTCAAAGTTGCAATTGCTCTAGTAACTTTATGAATGGTTCTGCTGGCCGTTGATTTCTCCACTTTGAATGTATCTCCAATAACTATTTGGAAGTTCCCTGTAGCATAAAGTTATTAGTATCATGAACATCGAATTCAAAGCATGATTTCACTTAATTAGTGATTATAATCGGGGACGTAACATCTGTTTCATTTCTTCCACATCTTTTGCTAAGCGAAACCCGAAACCGCATTTTGAATTATTTGCCATTCAGTTCTAGGAACGGATTTTTTCTCTCGTGAAATATACGAGGAGCACAGTGAAATTCATCATCTCTGATGTAGGAATAATCAGAGAATTTTTTTAATTGCTTTATTTAAGGACGCTCTTTAATATCTCAGGTCATCAGCGTCCCATCCAATTCAGGGCGTGAAACGCCCGACAAATTTTGCTCAGAGGCCTCTCTTTCAGGCTTGAGGTTCTTTTTCGTGCCGTAAATGTACGACACGGGACCCACGGCTTTACTTCTCTTCCGAAGGAAACCATACTTAGGATTTTTACGCCCGAAAAAATCCATCGGTCCTGGCCGGGTTTGAAACCGCGATCTGGGGTTTAGAAGGCAAGTGTGATTACAACTACACCACCAGGACTGACCCATGTAATCAGAGATCTACACAATATACTGCTCGTAAGGTTAACCTATAATTGAACGCAACTCTGTCTCTTATTAATGTGGAAACGAAAAGTAAAACATTGAAGAAAATTTATCTACATAAAATTAAAATAAATGTGACTTGGCATTTTATTTATAAATGAAGTTGTTATACCTCTGTACTCTAGGAAATGTTTTACTTAACAATTACTAGACTCTAATTAGTGCTTTAACTTGTGAAATTTCGCCAGTTTGTTTTAATTTGAGGTTAAAACGAAATTACTTTAGATTAATGTTTATACAACCAATTTTTCCAAGTTAAGCATGACTGATGGTTAATTTTATGCTCTAAACTTGAGTTAACTCTTTAAACAACCGGCCCATAATAGATTAATCGTTCTGCAAATATTAACAAGTAACGGACCAAATCTACAGCACTGGTTACAATGTTGTTGCTTTTCCTGGAAGTATCCTGTTTTATTCTTTTCACATAGTTATAAAAGCAATAGAAAAATACAGATGTAAATGATATGAAAAGCTTCGCGTAATTAATAAAAAAATCTAAATACAAGTAAATTCAGTTGCCATAGAATTCAGTGTAGATCTTTCACGATATGTACGGACTGACAAAATCCGCCTTCAGAATACAATTCCAAGCGTTACTGCCTGTCTGTCCTTCGTAGAAATAGCATACTTGTCTTCTGTAATTCTATTACACGGCTTAGACTGTTTGAATAGCAATTGTTAAATGCAGCATTCAACTGTCTAATTTTACGTGTTACAGGCGAGAAAAGTTTGTACATCGCTGCAGCCGTGAGAGCTTATATTCAATTGTGTAGTAGCAAGGCCAATGATCTTTCTTATGAGACAAATTTGTGTGCTCGGCTAATAGTGCCGGAAGAATAATCACTTGAAAGCTGACAAATGGTTTCGGACGCGCATGATAACTTGACATTAATCGCCTCGCATCATTCTGACGTTGCAGTTCTATCTCATTATTCCAAAGATGTAGGGTAATTTCCAGGAGTAGGTGGATGTTCTCAGCTGAGGGCTTAAGACCGTCTGTTTTAACATGTGATTCCCACCGCATAGCCATTCAAGAAACCACATTCCTTTAGGAAGCCGCCATCAAGACAAGAATGACCAAGCCCTTAGGCACGACCTTAATCTTTTCATCAACGGCACGAAAATTAACTGTTCGCCCCAGGCGGTCTACTTAATCAAAACAGTAGCAATGCAATGGGATTCTTTGTGAAGTCCATTGTCGTCAACAAACGATCTGGTTTGGTTAAAAAATGAAATCACTTAAAGCTGGTTTATTTCACATAAAAACGAAAGAAAAAGAAAATCAAATTATTGTTAAAGTATTCACATGGGCTCTAAGGTAATTTATGAAAGCTACAAAGCAGACAACTCGCCGTTTTCATAGTCTACATTGTTATAAGAAAATTATAGTGCTCTTTAGAGTTATCCGATTGCCAAAGTGAGAAAAAAGTACAGTTACAAACAACTAAAACCCGAAAGAAAACCTGTAACATTAACGATTGTCGTATTTTTTTTTAAAAAAAAGAAAGAAGGTAAAACTAGAAAGATGGTATTATTTCACTCGTGATGCTGTGAGTCGTGTATATCTACAGAGCATCGCTTCGTATTATTAGAAAAAGATGAAAAGTCATGGAAATTCGAGCCCTAGCATTGGCTCATGAGAACTTGATCGATTGAAATGTTTATACATTTCACAATTTTCTAATGATTTATTACTAATAACATTAACAATGGCAAAAATGGCGATATACACTTTTTTATCAGAAATAATGCACCTGGTGCGTTGTATCAGGCTCGTTTACGTCTTCTATGACACTTTCAGATTAATGGAAACTTTATAAAATATAACAGAAAACACGGAAAATATTCGTAAGCTATCGAACAAGGATGACGCATTTTCTCTTTCTTTTCCATCTTCGTTCGTAGTTTAACTGTTTCGTTTTTGCCATTTTTGTATAATCACACTGGGCAGTTTGTCCTGAGAAGTTTCTTTTATTCAGTTGATTCCTGACTGTTAGCATTCATTTTTTTTTCCTAAGTATATTCTTAAGCTTTTTGGATTCAAAATTAGAGCAACTATTCTTTTCTTGCCTGTATTTGCATTTAAACTTTATTTAAGGGTTTAATTATAAGCTGTACCATTGCAGCACGAAAACTTACCGCCGATTGATATTTGAATGTTTAACTTTATAGGTACTGTCACATGAGTGTAGTGACGTCACTTTTTAGTTAATTTTATCATACAGTACGCGCCGCTTTTAAACGCCCTTGGTAACAGTGCAATTTAGTTTTCTCTTCTGAGCTGTCACACTGATGAGACACAGGTAAGAAGTTCCCGGGGGAATGGGGCTGGTTTAGGTTTTCTCTTAGAAAATAAAATGGAACTTCTTGTTTACTGTGTGGTCCAGGTTTTGCTCTTGGATTTTAGATTTCTGTTGTATATTTATAATTTAAATTATGCAGAGGTTTCAATATTAATTTTTGAGAGAATTTATACGCGCCCGTGCATTATCATGGTGTAGCACCAATTGTTGAACAGAAATGTAATTTTTGGCGAATTGGCCTTGAAAACCTTTCAAGATATATCTGTATTATTGCCCATTTAAAGTTATGTGTAAAGGTACAACAGACTGTTAATCATTCCTTGAATATCGAAAAATGAGATGACCATAATTTTTCCAGAACTTTTTTTTAACCGCAGGGCTCTTCTGTTCGCTCTCAAAATCGAAACAATGTAGCCAATTTTCATCAGCATTGATTATTTTTGAAATAAATTGCGCATATTCCTGTAATATCGTCTTCAACTGCATGTGAACGTTCTTTTTTTTCGGGAATCGGCAATCTTGGAACCCATCGTGTACAAACACTTCTGAGCAATTTTCAGTTACCACCCAGTGAAATTTTCAGAATTTCTGAAAGTGTCTTAACGGTATTCGACTATCCCACCTCACAATGATGGTAGCGGTGTTCATTTTCTGCGTTAGAGCACAAACTGGAGGGCCGAGTTCACCTTCCTTTGAAATGCATTGCCTCCTCTCTGTAAACCATCTTCCAGCTGTACTTTAGGGAAGAAACTCTCCATAGACCTCAGTTGCAGATCTTTTGAGACGACAGTAGAATTTCACAGCAGCACATTGTCGCATTTCACCTTCATTTTGCTATAGATGGAACTGCACATTTCCAACTTGTACACCTCTATGAAACTAGTACCGCGTGTATATTCCGCATTGGGCTAACAAAACATTGTAAATTTAATTTTTGTGCCAGAAATTATGTCTGTAAAATTATAAATATTCTTTATCGAACAGCCTTCCTATAAAGGACGTTCTGTTCTATGCCAGGAGATGGTAGCAGTTGCTCAATAGCTCAATATGGGTTTCTGCAATATATGAAGACGAAGTTATAAATTTTAACCCGATTCATCCTTACCTACCCTACTTGCTCTTAGTTATGAAGTTTCAGTTTGGTAAGTGAGTGAATTTTTGCAATTTTCTTTAGCATTGACAATTAAAATTGTGTGAGATTTTGGGGTTGATTGGGCCTCAGCTATTAGTATTAAAGGCTCAATTAAAATACTAAAATCAATTGTATTCATTTAATCAAATGACATTGCAAACAAAATACCTACTTTCTTCTTTGACATTAACAAGACATTCAGAAGCAATTCATAATGTTGTACATTCTGACCCATGTCTCCCCTTGTTAGCATTATAAATTTATAACAATAACATTTTGCACTGGACTTACCTCTGCTATAGTTGTTAGAATTTCTTCTGCGTTTTGTAGGTATGCAGGTATCTCGCATACTTCTAATACCATAATACCATATAGCATTGTTAAGTGCCTTTGGCGCTGATCATATCATATAAACTAGTGTTTCTCAACCTGTGGGTACCGACCCACTGGCGGGCCTTGAGGGGCGAGTCGCTAAATCCCCCAATTGGGCAAAGTGCTCACAAAAATAACAGGTCCAGCCGTTACATTAGTCAGCACAGAATGTTCTAATAACATTTCTGAATGCATTTAATTATAATCATATAATTTTTCGAATAACACATTTAATTTTTCGATTACAGTGTACTACTTTAATTTATGAGCATCGCAATGCTTTATATCCTTGAAGGTGACTTCAAAAGTGGAGAACTATTGGTATAAAGAATGGCTGCGTATTTCGCCATACAGAAGCTCTCGTCAGAGAAGCGATCTACTTAACGACATTACAGAGATGTAAGCAATAATGCAGGCACTCTGAAGATAACGACGTTGTATAAACCAAAACACCAAAAAGTACAAAAACGAGTATCTACTTGTTTATCTGAACTTACCAGGGACACAGAGCGCTGAGTGGAGACCAAATGATGGGAATCTGAATCATCCCGTTCGTCATAGTAATCGGAGTACAAAGGTGTACTCTTCTTCCTGAAAGACACAAGACATCTGTCACTATCTGGAACACATCAGCACTATGTACAAAACTAGGCTTCTAGAGAGAATCCTGGATAATTTTCAAATTACTTTGCTCAGCTTTTGAGCATTATAAAATAATATCATTGTCATGAACCTCAGTGTAGACTGCGTTTCCGGTAATATAATACATTTAAAAGTGGCCTTAATAAACTGAGTAAGTTCTTAGCACTTTAATTAAAATGTATAAAACTAAAATAGAAAGTTACAGTGTTATTATGTGCAACTTCTCATCTGAGCAGGATTTAAATAGACAAATAGGAAATACAAGTTTTCTTCTTTCGGCACTACAATGTTGTACAGGTTGTATCAGAATAACTTTCTGATGTGACAGAGCACATGCAAATAAAAAAAAATTTAAACAATGTACAAAAATGCTTCGTTTCCAAGTTATAGTGATAGGAAAGAAAAAATGAATGAATCTCAACTTGGAACATCACTTTATTTATTTTCTATAGTTACACGGTCACTTTTTATATAATACCATATATTAAGAAAATGATATTGACAAACTATAGGAACTGTTCAAAATTGCAGCCGCCATTGTTGACAGAAAGTATAATGCTGTATGATTGAACGACGAATCCTTAGAAATATCTATGGTTGAGTATGAAGATCGTCAAAAGCAAGAACAATTTCAGCAGCTAATTCTCCTCCTGTGTCGTTGGATGCTTTTTTAAACAATATGATCCCAAACACAAAAATCAACTTGGTCATATCGGAGAAACGTGCGGGTCAAGCAACTGAACCCACACTCTCTATCCAATGTTTCGGAAAAAGACACTTAAATAACTTCCACAATTTAAGATGAAATGTGCGGGTGCATCGTCGTTTGATTTGCCTTATTTACGGACGCTCTTTTCATCAGCATCCCATTCAAATTGGGGCGCGAAACGGCCGACAAATTTTGCTCAGAAGCCTCTTTTTCAGGCTTGAGGTTCTTTATTGTGCCGTAAATCTACAATACGGGACCAAGGCTGTACTTCCCTTCCAAAGGAAGTCATACTTAGGATTTTTACGTCCGAAAAAACTCATCGGTCCTGGCCGGGATCGAACCCGCGATCTTGGGTTTAGGAGGCAAGTATGGTTACCACTATACCACCAGGACCGACAGTGCATCGTCGTGATGACAGACCATGTTTCTCCAAATATTAATAGGGACATCTTCAAGTAGCTCTGGGAACATTTCCCCCCCCAAAAAAAATACCTAAACATATTCATCGTGCAGGCATAACATATGGTCTCACTAAACAATTTATAAACGAATCCAACTGAAATATTTACAGAAAACTTCCATTGATTGGGGAGAATCTCCACAGATTTAAGATTAGTGTCACTCCAAATGTGATTGTTGTGTGTATTGTAAAAGCTTTCTCTTGAAAAACATGCCCCATCTTCCATAATATGCGTCTAGCAAAACCAGAGTGTTTGCTGTTAGGATAATCATCTGGGGTTAATGTTTGCACTGTTTGGATATGAAATGGATGCTTTTCATACAGACATGTGAGCGGTGTTCATCGAATGGACAACAGCTCAAGTGCTAATTCATGAATTCTTTTCAAACTTCTGCAAAACCTCACATTCAGAGTATAATGTCCCCATAGTTCGATTCGCTCCTGAATTTACTTTCTTTACCTGGAACTGGCCACCACCTAGAAGACGTTGATTCAGTATTGAAAATGTTGCATGGTAAGAAATATTGCACTATGGGTATTGCTCCTTGTAGATTCATTTGTCAAATTAACATTCACTTAAGCTGCTCCAAATGCCTTGTGCATAACTGCAAATTCAATATTTGTAAATCGATGCGTTGTAATATCAAGGAAAAAAAAAAAAGCCTTTCCTCATAAAAAATTTTGTGACAAACAATAAATTAAATTCAATTCTTTATTATTTCTACAAGAATAGGACCACCTCCTTGGTCTAGCAGTTAGCGTTGCTAGACTGACTGCTGGCCGGGAGGTTTGGGTTCGCCTCCCGGTACCTACTTAGGAATTTTCCTAATTTAGGGAGGTCTGGAACGCGGCCCAACCAGCCTCGTGAGGACAATTGGGAAGCTGCCAGTTGGAGAGATAGTGTTCTACGATCACGAAAGCCGCGTTATAGGCTATCGGCGGGGTGCTGATATGCTGATCACACGCCCCCCCCTCCCGTAATACTGCCCTCTATCAATGAAGTCGCAAGACGGAGATAGAGGATGCAGAGGTCGCTGCGGCAGGCCAAGGCTCACCTCGGGCTGTAGCGCAAATGATAAGAACAAAAATAACTAACAGCTGAAACCTATAATTTCAATCGTTTATGGTAACAAAAATACCTGCAACATAAATGAAGCCATACGTTCAGTGATGAGCTCTGTCCTTTTATATTGAAAACAAAGCATATCCGGACACTACTTTATTACGAAAAAAAGTTTATTTTAATTTCCTCGTCGGAAAATTAGCGGAGTTATAGATAGTTGTTCTGATACATTTTGTATAATTCTCGACAATCATTTTCCACTTCTTCCATTAATAGATACATATTATCTTTAAATACTTTAATGTGTTCATAACCTTTATTATATAATTTGGTCTGCCAATTTCCCTAGTTCGTAAAGCTTTAATTTATATATATATTGTGGCGGTTTTACGTTTTTATATTTAGCTGTCTCGACTTAATGAAGATTTCTTACCACGATCCTCCGGCTGATGTTAAGCTGGTATTTTGGAAAACAAAATAAATTGTTTTCGAGGGAAAAGGAGATGGAAAGGTGGCTGTTAATATAGTATGCTTGTTTTATTAATAACAGCCTCGATTTATTGAATTGCTTTTTGGCTCAGAAATACCATTATAAACTTATAGAGAAAGTCTTTAAGAATTGCCTAAACTCACACACACTTCTCTTTTTCCAAATCTTCCCATATGATACTTTTGCTATCCGCTCGCTATGAAATCTCGCGGTCAACTTGTCTTTCCTGATTGTCGTTCCCGGTTTCTCCGTTTCTCGCGCCAAGCGGTTTTTCTATATTGTCGTCACGGAGGCTCTGTTCTTAACCTTCTTTAAAAGGTTTCTTAAGCCTTTCTCACCTATATAACAAAAAACAACAAAAAACCCACAATACTTAATATGCATACACTTAACTTGCCTATAGTATTAGAGTCCGGGAAATTATCGTCTCAATATATATATATATATATATATATATATATATATATATATATATATATATGGAAATTGTTCTTTCGCACTAGTTGTTTGTAAGGCATTAGTGGGAAATGAAGAATCAGAATTGAAAAATTCAGATCACGACCGAGATTCGAATCACGGATCTTCAGTGTTCTGGCGCTCTACCAACTAAGTTACCGTGTTCTCCAAGCACAGAAGCTCTTTCATCTGATTTTACTGGGTGATTTTCCCTTCGCGGAATCCTCAACATATAGCTGGCCATGAATGTCCGAGCTCTGAAGTTCTCATCTCGTTCCCACGCTTGAAGGACGACCGGGAAGCCGGAGGGGAGGTCAATACTCTAGGAAAGTAGAGACGTATCCTGGTGTGTTTTGTGACAGTTTATTAAGTATTCATTAGACAGCCAAATAACTATAACATATTAATTACGTTAATATGGCTCAATTCAGTTATTCTGTTCCCCAAAGATTATTTACAAATCATACGTGCTTGCAGAATTGCTCGTGATGTATGGAAATTGTTTCAAGAGAGATTCCCTGATATTCAACTCCCTAGTCGAAGTTTGATTCACAGATTGGTACATACATTTCGCGAAAAGGGAAGTATTCTTAATAAAAAAAAAAGCGTACAGTCATGTACAGCACTCGTAGAAGAAACTTTACATAACATTTGACATGCTCTGGAATGTTCCCTAAAAATTACTTCGTCTTTCTCAGCAAACGGGAATTTCATATTTCACTATTCCAAATGCTACAAAGCTACTGAAATTAAAACGCTTTAAAGTTACCGAAATGCAAGAACTAAAACCGGGTAACCCTGCATTCAGAAGCGGACTTTGTAAATTAATTTTTAATAATGTACACGATGGAGAACTTGACCCTAATCTAACTTTATTTACGAACGAATTCTGGTTCCACTTAAGTGGGGATGTTAATTCACAAAACAATGGATATTGGAGTTCAAAAATACTTAACCTACTTCATGAGAAACCTGTGCATTCTCAAATGTTAGTATGGTGCACCGTTAGTGGCGAGAGAATAATAGGCCCTATTTTTTTTTTAAGAAAGAATAGTAATAGATATGTGCAGAATATTTTTCAACCATTTTTTCTTTGAATTAACTGCCAGAGAACGTAAGTTTGCATGTTTTTATCCTCTTTTCAATTTTGGACCCTTTGAAATTAGTTTACTTTTAAATAAAATACTGGTTGACTTGAAACGCTCAATTTCCTAGGATTGTAAGCCAATGTCTTCTTCCATAGAGCTATTATAAAAGTAAATATATATCATGCCTTTAAACAATAGTTTTATCAAAAGTTTTTTTGCTGTGGACATCCTGAATAGTTCACGTCTAGGTTGCAGTTCTAGCTACAAGTTAGCGTAGTATTTTTTATAGTGTTTAGCGCCCGTTCTTACTGCTGAAGCACCACAAATGATGGGCACCAGTCATAAATGAGAAAAATGATTAATTGGGAAAGGATTTTTTTAAGGTAGGAAGCGATCAGGCCTAGGTTTAGGGTACTTCCCCGGCATTTGTCATTTATGACGGCTGAGAAAAATCCAGTAAGGAAGGACTGTCTGGCGAGAATCGAACCCCAGACCTCCCGTTCACAACGACCTCGGCCATCCGTATCGATAGTTAGTGTAGTGATTAACTTCACATCTCACTTGATGGTTGCTATGGAAAAAACCTGTGTAATGTAAAAAACTTTACTCAAGTCCTCAATCGGTCAAACTTGACTTGTCCCTTTCTTATATACATAACAGACCCTACCATTTGTTTTAAACAAGGTTTGTATTGAGGGTATTTCATTTACAAACTTAAATTCTTAGGACTTGAAAGCGTACAGACATTCTTTATTATAGTTTAGAGCAACTTTCAAAGACACGCTGTTCACTAGAGGCTCCGCAGTCTTCAATATGGAGAACAATACCTTGCGATTTTTAGTCGTAAGTGTGAATTATAGCTTTAAAAAAAAGCTGCCTCTCTTTTCTTCGGGTTCTTTTCTTTGTGCAGTAAAAGTTTTTCACGTGTTTTTTTTTTTTTTTTTTTTTTTTTTTTTTTTTTTTTAATAATGCTGCATCAAGGTGAAGTCCTTGATTATTCTCCTGCGGGTACAATTCATCAGTCCTTTCCCAATATTTTTGTTGTTGTGGGAATAGAGCCTGTATGCCATTTTTTTAATGATAATTACCATTGTCCAGTCCTCATTGGGTATCATTATCCTTGATCTGCCACTTCGAGGCTTGTCAACAATGGAGACGGCCTCTTTGTACTTCTTGAGAGTTACTCTATTCCAGTTTTATTTATCCCCAATTGCCTTGAAAGTTTTCAATAGGTCTTAAACATTTATGCATGCTTGTTATCTGCCTATTAGCGTTCTCTTCCCATTCTTTTTGGAAGGTTCGTATCTCACAATTGAACTTCATGAAGCTACCAAAATAAATTAATAATATTTCAACAATATATAAACAGCAATTATTCTCCACCCTTCAGAATCACGTGGTTCAACATAGGATAAAGTTACCGTATCAGAACTCGTTTGATCTGTTAGCAATTCAGCTTGAAATCTAGTATTTATAGGGATAAACAAAGATATATTATATTTACGTTTTTCTTAATCTACAGGATGTATCAGAATAACTATTCTTAATTTACTAATGTGATAGGGGACATGAAAAGAAATAGTTTCTTTTTTTTAAGTAATGTTCAAAAGTTCTTGTCAAGTTATATTGGTATGAAGGAAAAAAATAAGGAATCTCAACTTGGAAAGTTATTTTATTTACTTCCTATGGTTACACAGTAACTTTTTTTGTTTTGTTTAAATCTAATACCAGATAATCCTTCGAAGTATCTGGTAGACTATGAAAATGGTCAAAAGCGAGAATAATTTTAGAAACCTTCTTCTGCTGTGTCGATAGGTGTTTTTTAAACAATTGATTTAATTTGATCCTATACACAAAAATCAACTGGAGTCATTATCTGGAACGTACCGGCCAAGCAACTAGACCTTTTCTTCCTATCAAACGATTTGGAAAATGTATATTTAAATAATTTCGACAATTTAAGCCGAAATGCGCGGGTGCATCGTCGTGTTGAACGATCATGTTTCTCTAAATATTCATTGAAACATCTTCAAGTGGCCATTTCCGCAAGAAAAATATCATAAACATGTTTATTCAATCGTCCTGGTATAGCATATGGCTTTACTAGAAAGTTATCAATAAATCCAACCCAAATATTTACAGAAAACTTCCATTGATTGCGAGATTCTCCACTACTTTAGGATTAGTGTCACTCCAAATGTGACTGTTGTGTGTGTTAAAAAGTCATTTCTTGAAAAACATGCCTTATCTGTCCAGAATATGCGTCTAGGAAAATCTAGCTCATTGTTAAAGGTATGTAAATACCACTCAGCAAATTGTTGGACAATCATTTGGGTTTAATGTTTGTACTTGTTTGATATGAAACAGATGCTTTTTATACTCACTTAAGATTCTCCATACAGACCTGTGACTGGTGTATATCGAATAGTCAACAGTTCGACAGCTGGTTCGTGGACTATTTGCAAACCTCTACAAAACCCCATCTTCAAAATGTTCTCAAAGTTCGATTAACTTCTGAATTTACTTTCTTTACCTGGAACTGGCCACTATCTCGAAGACGTTCATTCAGTCTTGAAAATGTTGTATGGCAAGCATTATGGCACTAACAGTGTTGCCCATTTGCCAAATTAGCATTGTCGTAAATTGCTCCAAATGCGTTATGCATGTTTGCAAATTCAATATTTGCATACCGATGCATTTTAATACCATGCAATTAAAGAAACAGATCTCACAAAAAATATCCGATGACACACAAACCACCACGGGTGGCCGAGGTCGTTTAGGCGCGAATTCGTGAGCGGGAGGTCTGGGGTTCGATTCCCACCAGGACCGTCCTCCCTGACTGAGGTTTTTTCCAGGTTTTCGCAATCTTCATAAATGGCAAATACCGAGGAGGTACCCTAAACGTAGGCCTGGCACGCTTCCCTCTTAAAAAAAATCCTTACCCAATATATGATTTTTCATGCATTCACGTTTGTAATGCATGAAAATGGGTGTTAAACACCATTTAAAATTACAAAAATATAACAACAAACTTCAGTTGTTTATTATTTGCAAGGTAACAAGAATAGCTTCAACATAAGTGCAGTCATAAAGTGAGTGATGAGCTTTGTCTTTTATATTGAAAACGAACCATTTCCGGACCTACTTTATTACGAAAAAATGTTAATTTCATGTCCTCTATAACATCAGAAAAGTGGGAATTGTTATTGATACATCCTGTACTTAGGATTTCCAATTACTTCATAGTCCAGACGAATTGATATGCGTTTATTACTGGGTGAACTATTTAAGTGGGAACCAGTCGTGCAGAATTTGTTACAACATTCACTAGAAGCATGCTCACTGAATGTTTAACAAGCAAGGTCACGTTAGTTGCGTTCGGCATTAACTTTGAAGTGTATTATGACTCAAGTACAAGTTTTCTGTTGCACAACACTGTAATCTATGAATCCTGTATTTTGGACAGTTAAAAGAAGTAGGGAGGTCAATAATAGGTGTGGTAGCAATCTTACGCAACTGAGTGGAAATCCAAATCCACCCTTTATCGATAATGGAATTACAAAAATGTGTTTGCAAAAAACAGAAAAAAATTTAAAACGAGTATTTTTTTTTATTTTAATTTGGTTTCAATAAACTTTAAAAATCTGGCTTATACTTTATTTACCTCGCACGTGGAAAATGTTTTAAAATGGAATTCTAGCAGTCAGTGTCAACAAATAATAACTATTTGCAATTACCTGACTGTTTTGCCATAGCGTCGAATGTTGCTTTCGCTGCGATGTGTTGGCGAGCTCATTCTGCAATATCGTCACATACCCTGCAACATATAAGAGGAAATCTATTAAATTCTCTGACATAATGATGTAACCAAAAAGTACTGAGCTAAGAGGCTGATTCTCTTTTTAAAAATATTATTAGGCGACATTTTTTCCTTAAGATATTCCAAACAGTATCTAAATAATTCAGGACTAAGGATTTTTAAGAGTAGCTGGGAAATTATTGTAGCATTTGCTTACTGTAAAGAAAATATATGAGAAAAGTCATTATTAGCTATCTATTATGAATAAAATACTACAGGATTAATACAATAACTTTGCGTATTTATTATAAAGAATATATTAATTTAGGAAAAAGTATGAGATATAATGGCAGGAAGACACACAGTTACACCAGCATTTGTTGAGGGTTGCGCACATATTCTTAAGTTCAGCCAGGAGCGCTATCTTAACCTAGAACGTAAGGTGCGCGTGTGCGCGTGCTGCACACGGATCACTCGCTCGTAAAGCTCACCAGTTATTAGTGTTTACAACCAAGCTGGGAGTTCACATGGCAGAAAAGCCTCAATCTCTAAACCGCGAATGGGGAGCTACATTCCTTTTTAAAGATGAAAATTGATGAGAGACCCAATGTATAATATGCAAGAAGTACGCGATGTGCATGAAAAAATAGAATTTAAACACCACTATGATTTTTACATATAGATAAATAAAATATATCATTATATATTCTATATAATAAATATACAAAGCTATTGCATTAATCCTGTAGTATTTTATTCATAATAGACAGCTAATAATGACTTTCCTTATATATTTTCTTTCCTGTAAGCAAATGCTACAATAATTGTCCCAGCTCCTCTTAAAAATCCTTTGTCCTCAATTATTCAGACACTGTTTGGAGTATCTTAAGAAAAAATGTCGCCTAATAATATTTTTAAAAAGAGAATCAGCCTCTTAGCTCGATACTTTTTGATTATCCCACAGAACAGGTTTCATACATCTATAACGTTTCGGATATTTTTAAATGCCTGTCCTCTTTAAATCCACTTCTCTTGGTCTTTAATTTTATGAATCCAACATTTTCTCAGTTTAAATTTTTAGTATGTACCTGTACTAAAAACCTTTAGTTAACATACATTTTTAATAAAAAAACTGAATTTATTAATAAAAAACTTTTAGTTTTTTAATAGTCATTTAGCATATTTTATTTTTTAAAACAATTACCAACAGTAATAATTAAAAAAGTACGATAACTTTTATATAAGACAATATTTAGAACAAATTAACAAATGATGTAGCAAAATTTTAACGTTTATGGAAGGAGGTAGATTTTTTGCAATATCTTTGAATCTAAAAGAAAGAAAAAGAAAAATGAAAAAAAAAAGAAGAGTTTAAAATAATAGTGAAAAATCGCCCAATTATGCAAAAAATGTGTACAAGCAATACTAAAAACCTGAACAATGTGTGTGCAAAATAACATGTCTTATGTTTAATAGTTCATACTTGCACTTGTGTACCCTTAGTATTGCACACTGTAGGTACGGTATGTATTTATTTCGAAGAATAAATAATTGTATTCGTACGAACTATGATTTATTTCGACTACTTAAGTATTGAAAAACCAACTAGACAGGTTCATTACAATATAAAAGTTTTTCCTAAATTCTGACATGGATGATATTTCTCTACAATTGTTCAAACCTTGTTCGCTACTGCATCGTCCTTAGCACGGGAAACGTTAACAGCGCTTATGGGTAGCATAGCGTAAGCGAGTCTTTGCCGCTGTTGCCATAAATATCTATATTAGTAAACTAAGAGAGTTTTCCTATGCATTGTACTTCTATAATATATCATTTATTTATAATAAATATGCAAAATTGTTCCATAAATTTAGAATAAATTTAGAATAACTATTATTATATAATAATAATAATAATAATAATAATAATAATAATAATAATAATAATAATAATAATAATATGGTAAATGAAAGCAAAACATTGAATGATAAAGGTAGCATGAAGAATAAAGAGAGAAATACAAGTTTATCTTTATCTCTGATTTCTCATTTTTTTCTTCCTCTCCTCCCTTTATGATGGAAAAAGTTGAAAAGAGAGTAGAGCTGTTTTATTTATTTTCTTATTTGACATTATTATTCTGTCAGTAAATGATGATTATTATACAAGGAAGAAAGTATTTCCTCTTACTTCTTTGTACGATAAAACATTTCTCATGATGAAACATTTGTTTGAATGTTGTTGCAGAGAGATGATAGGTTTTTTATGTTAGTTTGTAGTGCGTTGATGTTGGTTATCAACTGTCACTGTCTGTGGACGACACAATTATCGGACCATAATCCCCTCCCTCTTTCTCTGAGGAGTTCTACCCATTTCTTTGTATGTTTCTTATCTTTTCTTGGTAGGTGGTTTATAGCATGTTGACATTTGTTACTACTTAGTTATGTGATTTTACTGCTTACATTAACTCGCAGATTAATGCCTGGCCGGTGTCGTGAAGGAATTCAGCCAGTTTTATTATTTTGTTCCTGTTTCACCTGAGGTTCGAGCAGTTTCTGATTGATACTCAAGAAGGACCCTGTTAACGAAATTAGACAATTGAATATCACGTATTATATTATTGCCATCTCCGTCTAGTCACTGCTTCAAGTAAGTTATTTATTCCTGCGCTCTTGCCGTTCCTATTCCATTTCCTTTCTTGGACATTTTTTAAAAATCTTTTTGTAGCTTCTGCAAATGTAATCCGTTTTATTATGCAATTGCAAAACCTGTAAAACGGCAAGATCAGTGGAAAAGGAAATATAATTATTTATAATGAAATTATAACACAGTACAATAAAATATAAATGTAACATAATTATTCTTATTCCAGTTCATGAAATAATGTCAACTAAACTAATGACAACTCCTTATGCTCCCTATCCATCATCTACAAAATTTATATAATCTGTTATCGGTTCGTCAGTACTCATTATTGGAATTCCAGAGGAGAGGTTCATCCATTTCTTCAAATAATTCTTTCCTAGCATCAGAGGTTTATTTACACATTCTGTTCTTTATTTATTTCCCTCGTTATTGCTTGCTTTTAAACTCAATTCTGTTTTTCTTGAATTCATCAATTACTAATTAACAAATATACTATACTTTTATTTCGATATATCGAATTTATTTATTTATAACTCCCGCCAGGCTACAATTTATATAATATTTAACACACTGCTTTTACCATCTGATTCTATCACTAACTATTATTATATTCATTTACACAGATAAACACTAATTTCTAAATGCAGAAATTGCTGACATTCATGAGTTGCTAATTAATCCAGTGGCCCAGAAAACTTCAACCTGCTGGTTTTCTGCTGACGGGAACGCTTTATACTTCTATACTATTTTCATTTCTATTATTAATTTCTTATTTTATCCTGAGAAACATTCCTCAACCTGTTGCTTTTTACTTTACCTAAATATCATCAACCTGCATCATTCTCTGATTTCACATTCAATATTTTTCTCCCTACTATTTATATTGGTACATTGGCTCAATTCTCCATCCTTAATTTTTCTCTCATTACTTTACTATTAAACAATTATCTTTCATTTCATACATTGGACATGCCTCTAAATCCCTTTCCCCTCTCAAACCTTTCAATTTCATTACACCTGTTCTATTCCTTCTTTCGCCATTCTGTCCCCTATTTCCACACACTTTTCCTCCCCAATCTTGCTTTATTTCTCTGAAAATCCTCAATGACTTTTATATTAAAAATGCTAAATATTTCAAAGGTTTCAATTTCTTCGATTCATAGTTTACATTTCTTCCAAAAACTTCTTGCTTTTAATTCGTCTCTCTTGGTCATTCCTAAGCCATTTTTTCCATAACAATTTTAATTCTATTGACCCAAATATATACCAAATAGTATTCTCTTGTAGCTTTAAGCATTGTTTCAACCATTTTGTTCATCTTAGTTCTCTATTCTGAACCAATATTTTCAAATTCTTAACATTTTTTTTTCTTTTACTTCCTACTCTTTCTAATTCTGTTTGTACAAAACCATTAGATGAAAATTAGTATAAAATGCAACACAGTGCAACATCGCCATCCTCAGTAGATAGCACCATAGCAACTCTTCTTCTGTAAATTGTACGCTTTAAGTACAACTTGTGTACCTTTAACCAATATGGCAAAGCTGTTTTTCATGTTGGATTAAAAAATGAATGTGATTACAAAGAGTAAAAGAGAATATATTTTTTAGTTCTGGATCTCATTGAAAGGATATAAACATTTTGTTGTGTTCCACATCATACGTTTCAAAATATGACAAAACCTGTCGTTTATACTCCAAAATACAATATAGAAATGCAGCACTTTCCAAAATATGATACAGAATAAGTAACTTAATTGTTTCAATATATATGATTATTATACAGATATACTATTTCACAATATGGTGCAAAAATGACGGCAGCCAAATGGGTCAACAAGCGAAAGTTAGCAAAAGAATTTATTTTTGTTTTGTCTTTACGGCTATGGTCACAGTTTGCTTTTTCTGTGAACTAACATCAGTATATAACATCCCTTATTCCTACTGCATCTTCCAGAAATTTAACTGTAGCCTTAAACCCCCCCCTTTCATATTTCCTGAAACATACCTGCAATTACATAATGACATTACAATACTCAACTGTCAGATGTTGCACCTTTGACTTCCTGCTCCCAGTAGGTTTGGGTTAATAGTTGTTGGGCTTTACTAGAAGACCACTAAAGGTTGCCACTTGTCTGTCCATAACCAACTCTGTTAAAGATTGGGTTTGATGTCCTACAGACCTAGAGCATACTAATAAAAATCACACATTCGTGTGTCAAAGTACTTATGTATTACTATGCAGGATAATCCCACACTTATTTCATATTTTGAAACAAAGGGAGTAAATTTTGTCTAATAATTATTTATGCGTAATATATATTTGGAATTATATTTATTTAAACACTGTTGGGATGTAATGGTGAATTTATTAAGTGTATAAATTAATTTATCTCGTGCCATACATTCTTTTGCAGAATTTATATGCTCATTTCAAAAACTGCTGAGACTGCTATGAATAAGTCCTTGTGGCACACAAATAGCTTTGTTTAGAAAATAAAGATGAGCACCATGGATGGCAACCTGTAGACATCAGGGCTTATGATAGAAGTGAGTTGTTGAGAATTTAGTAGTTATATATCATGTTTTTCAATAGCATTAATAGATCTTGTTTATGTAGCGATTTTCACTTAAATGAGTTTTATTATTTATATTGGTGTGTGTTAACGTCATAAAAGCAGTCAACGCTAATTTTTCCCTGTGTGATTTGTATTGCATTTTCCATTAATTTTTCATGCCTGCACTTTTTTTTCTCTTACCTGTTGTTCACATTACAGATGTTCATATTGTCTTGAAAACGTACAACTAACAGGGACATCATTTGATGTCTGTGCAGAAAAATTACTGTGAAAGCTGAAAATAGTTTTATATAGCTGTACAGCTGAGAACGAAGATAATGTTGGGCAAAATCAAAGCTTGGTATATCCTCAATGACCACTCTCTCATTCCTTAGCTGTCAAATACTTGAAGCTTCCGAAGGGAGTGAAGTATAACTTGCACTGCATATAATGATTCACCATCACCTCAGTTGGCTGATTTGGTTTATTTACAGACGCTCTTTAATATCTCTGGTCATCAGCGTCCCATTCTATTCAGGGCGTGAAACAGCCGACAAATTTTACTCAGAGGCCTCTTCTTTCAGGCTTGAGGTTCTTTTTCGTGCAGTAAATGTACGACATGGGACCCATGGCCTTACTTCCCTTCCGAAGGAAGCGAAACTTAGAATTTTTACGCCCGAAAAATCCATCGATCCCGCGGTCTTGGGCTTACGAGGCAAGTAAGGTTTTCCATCGCCTCAGATCATTTCAAGAACTTAATGTCCATATCAGGAACTTGAGTGTTTCACAGATAGGAGTAAGATATTTTGAAATTGCAAGTAACACGTGATTTTGAACGTCTTTATTTCTTCCTCCTACAAAGTTTAATGTAGTTATTTTAAAGCATTGGTTGGTGTTCATAACTCAGAACAATTATAATGGTTAATTGGTTCCTCCAAACTCAGTTGTAAGAATAGTGCTCCTTATGTTCCAGTCGTCTATTCTCTTCAAAGAAAACGGGCATTATGTAACTGATTTAAGTTCAAATGTAAAATGGTGTGACTTTAAGATGTTAGGGACTGTGGTTCTCTTGGAATGAAAGTTCGCACTCCAGGTGTTATCACAAAACTACTATTGCGATTTGCAACGAATTCTGGAATGCAGTCTGTTGCTGAAGGATATTGCTCATAAAATTTCTTTCCAATGGGTACCTGCGCACTGTGGTATCGTGGGAAACGAACACGCTGAAAAAGGAGTCTTGCTGATTCAGAGACCCACGAGGACAATACCATTTCATTCCCTAAAGATTATGACAAATAGCACTGTTAAACATAATTTTAAATCGGAAGCTACAGTGGCAACTAAAAACAAAAATTGGGCAATTGTTGATGAGAACACGACTTGTGTACCTGACGGCCCAAGAAAAGCTGCTGTCACTTGCTTTCGATTGTTGACAAAACATGTCTGTCTGAGGTCCCACCTTTACTCTCCAAATTGTACCCTTTGTGATTCTCGTCACTTATGATTGCCGAACATTTGGACATGTGCTCTACATTAAGTGGATTTAATTGTATATTTGAAAAATAATGGAGAGCCCCGTGTACTAATGGCATAAGTGCTAAAGTGTATGTGGCATTTGTTAAATGAAATAAATTATTTGATACGCATCAGGTTAAACTAAATACTGCTATTTCTGTATGGGTGGGGGAACCGTAACACTTGTAGCCTCAGTGACGTTTTCATAACAGGAAAAATAAATGCGTTATGGGTGCCATTTCTGAGTCCTCAAGATGTACATATTCCTTCTCTGTGCGTTAAACTTGAGCCTATTCAGACGTTTTAAAATATCTGGAATCGTTGGACATGCCTTTGCATACTTGAGGATTAAATTCTTCAAACTCTGCGAGACTAAAATCAAAGAGGCATGAGAAATGATGTAGGATTCAAAAACCTTTGAATGTTTTCAATGTATGAAGTGCAACAAATCACTAAATTTACATTTCCTCGATTTTCACTTGACTTTTACTCTCAGAGTCTAAGAAGGAAGCGATAAATGAACAATTTCACCAAACGATTTGCGGGTGGTGGAATTATGGAATTCTTTCAGAACATTTCTTCTCTATATCGAATGAAACTAAAGCTCATGAGGGAAAGGAGGGGGGAAAATACTGCTACTTGAAAATATTATGTAGTAGGGTATTTTACCTACTCGATTACCTGCAATTCTTTAATTCAAAGACAGAATGTATTTGTACTATCTTCTGTACAGTGTTAATTGACCCCTACATAAGCAAGAATGAAATCATGTCTTTTAATATGACAGAAGGCAAGCGCACAATATATATCTTACCCAGAGAATTTGAAACTGTTACACCCGCCGAGTTAGCAAAGCAAACTTGTTTGTTTACTGGCGTGACTTCATAAAATGGGCTGTACACCGAACTCGTCTGACCACCAGAGCCAATTGCTTCGTCAGAGACCTACTTTTAAAGCAAAAATGTCGAATTATTGCAACAGTTGCAGTTTACGGCACACCACCCAGAAACCTAAACTGGAACACTTAAAGATATGATATGATTTTTAATGAAACACTTTTAATATCCTTCATGCTAACGGGTTATCTTCCCATGTGATGCCATATCATTGCTGAAGCTTCTGAAATGGAAAAGAAGACACAACCATCACGTTTGTTGACAGCTGACTATTCTGGTTTGTTGGGGAAGTAAAAGACAAAAGAAATCCGGAAGAACCCACCTTATCTATGATAGAGGTAATTATATGCAATGTTTGGAGAAGAACAGAACCACCTTCGCACACGTCGATCTTGATGGTCTAGTGGTAACCATATTTGGTTCGTAGATCCAAGGTCTCTGGTTCATTCCTGACCAGGATCCATGAATTTTTCGGGCATTCAGAAGGGAAGTAAAGACATGGGTCTCATAGATTTACGGCACGTAAAAGAACCTCAAGCCTGAAAGACGAGGCCTCTGAGAAAATTTTATAGGCACTTTCACGCCCTGAATTGAATCGGGCTCTGATGATATGATATGTTAAAGAGCGTCCGTAAGTAAAACAAGGCAACAATAAACTTTCCAAGCAAATTAAAACCCAAATTCATAAAGACGATCGACTTTATTGGATTTGCAGGTTTTTAGTTTTTATTTATTTATTTTTTAATATTTATGTAACGCTAATTTTAACTACCTTCACAGGCAATGGACATTAATAAAACTTTTTAAAGAAAGAAGCGCTCCACTAAGTTTAAGATACTTCCCCGCATTACCATTTATGACTGAAGAAAACCTGAAAAAACCTCAGTCAGGGAGGACGGTCCTGTTGGGAATCGAACCCCCAAACCCACCGCTCACGAGTCCGCACCTTAACGACCTCTGCCACCTCTGGCGGTAAGCTGCAGCTATATTTTGCCACAGGTATCCGTCCATAAATTGCAATAATAATGCTTGAGAGAATAACTTCCAAATACAAACAACGCTTAAGAATGGAAGGTTACCACTGATTTTGACACCATTGTTGTTTTCTATGTGTGTAGAAATGTTTTTTACAATTTGAGACTTAACTTGGGTTTGTACAGTTAAGGCTTAGAATTCTGTAGCATTATTTATGTTAACATCGTTCCCAATATCAGTTCGTTGAAAAATTTGCGGTATTTTGCACATATTGGAGTCCGTTCCCAGATTTTCCCTGGTTATAGAAAGAAAGTTTCTTTCTTACCAGGACTGGACACTCAAACAGCATATGCGAGGCAGATTCCTCATTCTGTTTACACATTCTACAAATGGGTTCATCTTGATAGAGACTCACTTTTCTTAGGTGTTTCCTGAAGTAACCATGTGTGGTAATTAACAAAGTTACTTTCCTTATTCCTCTTCTGTCAGTTTTAGAAGAGATGTGGAATGAGTATTGCTAAGATCTAGGATAAATTTCCTAACCTGTATTTGTCAAGGATAGGTGTGCCATTTTAGTTGATATTTATCCCTAATCCATGGTTTCACCGTGGTCTTAGCAATACGTGTACTGATTCCAACCGCGGGCTAAGGACCAAAAAGGGGTGTATCGGAACTCCTTTCTGCCGAGTGATCTGCCATTTCACTTCCATAAATGCCCTGATACCCCGACACCCACCGCAGTTCAAGCCTGTTGCGAGATGCCAGGGCAGACGGAGCATTTTGACATTCCTATGTCAACTTAGATTTCTCCTGATCGGAGGATAGTGCTTTTAGGACACTTAAACTCTTAAGAAGATGAGAATCGTTTTTGGTGATAACCCTTCTCAAGTCCTCTATAAGTATAGTTCGGAATTACAAATACTTCTGCCTGAAAAACTGTGCAATATTTGCTAAAGCTTGTACTTAAGTTGGTCCTTGGAGTTAGGCCATATATGCCTGCACCCGATTGTATTCCTTTACGGGATTTATCGGTAAACCCTACCTTCTTTTGTGTGCATGTTCCACCCAGTCTTCTCGAGATCCGAGAATTACCTTAAATGGAGGGAAAGTACAGTATTGAGTGTTCATTAGGTCAGACCTCATCCTCAGTTCTGGAATATCCAGGAAATTTCGAATGGAATAATAAAGCTTTGTTAAATAGACAATGTTGCGGTGCTTACTGAAAAGTATCCAGCGTTATATCGTTCGCTTCAATTGCCCACAGCATTAAATCTATAAGCTGTCACTGTGGCATCTGTTTTAATACCTCGTACCTAGGTCTATCAAATTAATATTTCCAATGCAAATGTTGATGTGGCGAGTAATCGGTAATTGGAACATCATGGATTGGAGTCACAACTAGGGCATACTGACTCCAACATAATGTCCGTGTTTAGTGTGATGGTTTGATCCGCACATGCCTTAGACCTGATTTCAGCAGTTTATGGATATGATGATACATATTAAAGGAAACCAATTAATCTCTTTTTCAGTTCAAACCGAGGACTACATAGCATTCTTTTAATTTATTCAAAGTGAATAGCCTGCTGTTTAATTAGTTAGTAATGTAATATATGGTACACATAAACTGTAATGTCTAATTTATTTTTGCAAAGATATCCGAGCTGGATAGCTGAAGCTATGCCACTGTAGTTGTACATGTTTCTTTCATTTGATGCTACTGCATGGCTTCTCTGAAAGATTTGTAGGTCTTCTAGTTCACAGTAAAATAGGTAATGCTTTGTAGAGTTACCTGACATCGAGAAAAGATAAAAAATGTAAAACGATAGCTGAATAGGAAATAAGGTGAAGTTCAAACTTGGAAATTTCTAGAGAAGTCGCCCCAATGAGCAAGAGTGTTTATAATGGAAGAATTAGGTTGCTGCTTTTTATGACTGTCTTTTGCACCAAAGCTGAAAAAGCTTTTTCAAAAAAATCTGCAGAGAACGTAGTCATCTTCGTGCCAAGGAGATACGTGGTTGAGCATGACACCTTCGCTATCCTAAAACTTGGTCATCTTCTAAACGCTAACGGAAATCCGAATTCTTGATGGTGGTGAGTCTTTGAATTTTCCTTGCGCTGATTGTTCTTTAGTTTTGGAAACAAAAACAAAAATTTTGTCGCGTTTTATTGCTGCAGTCGTTTAAGTTGAATATCATCTGATGCCTGCCAATATCGTTCAGTGTTCGCGGAAACCATTCTTAAAAGAGGTTCGTAATTTTCATGCAGGGGTGTACACAGATTTTAGGGAAATGCCTACTTGGAAGGCGATCTCCTAAACAGCACTCCAGCAGCACTCCACAATAACTTTTTCTACATATGCAATACTACTGAGAAAATTATTGCCAATTGGCGCCAGGAGCTCTATGAGCCAGGCGATGTTGTTAACTTTCTCGAGGATGTTGGCGTATTTTCATATATCTTTATCCACTGCCATTGCCCAGAAAAAATATTAGAAGAAATAATATACGTGGTTAAAAATGCATATGTTTTAATGCTTTGAAACTTAACACTTTGTACACAACTCTTTTGTTTTTGTCGTAATAAAATGTGATTAAAATGTCTCCAAATCTTCTTTGGAGCCAAAATAGATTTAATGACAGCTGAGCATATCCTGAATGCACCACTTGCTTATGCAAGCTGTGATTTTTTAGTTAAATATACTCGTAAACTTTCAAGTAATGTAAGAGTGAAATTTAATCTGATTTTAATTTTATTAACAGATGAAAGCATTTGGTATTGTTTACATACTCTTAAGTCAATTACCTGTCAGTTAGTTAAAATACTTATTTTAGCATGGTACAAAAACATTTCTAATTTATGCCTCTACTTATCTTGAGCTTTTTTGGGTTCAACAATTAAAAGATTTAGTTTAAATTAAAATCACAGGTGGTAATTTTAAGTCATAGTTGATGCTTGTTCATACCTATTTCATGCAGCTGCCTTCGGCTCATTGAAGTGACAGAGCTTAGCTGGGTTCGTAACAGATGACTACTTTGTCAAGTACAGGTAATGCTTTTTCCATGTTCATCCGCATTCCACCAATCCTTCAACTTCATCAGCATTATCCATTCTCTAGCCTCACTGAATGCATAATGAGGTTTCAAAGAAAACAGACACGAACTTGGTCAAGTATGTCTTAGTAACTTTTTAATAGCTTTTGATTGGCTCCGTCTTAGAGTAATCTTAATGCCGCTAATACACAAACGTCTATTTATTCGTGGATATATGTTAAAATGTAAACACAGAATAACTCTGTAATAAATAGCTTTAAGATTCAATAATCTTATAATAGATTGTTAATATAACAGCATCCCTTGAAATTCGCGCCAAAGAACAACAGTAGTTTGTCATTTGTTTCCTGAACATACATTTGTAAATATGGTCTACTTTATCCATTTAGAAAGTAAACAGATAGGGCAATACATTCATAAGTGGCAAAACAAACATTACTGCTACACCATGATAAAGTTAATCACGACTGGAGATAGAGCCTGGATTGAGCATACATTCAAATATCAAAACACTTATATTACTGTCCGTAATTTTTTCATAGAAAAAGTTTGAACATAAACCCGCTAGTTACAGCATCAGTTAAAAGTTTATAAATATTTAGATCTAACAATTTATTTAAGTGGAAACTTCTTAACTGAAATGGATTTATTTTTAATTTATTTTTTACATTTTAAGTCACTTTTTTGTATTTTAATTATTAATTCTTATTTTATTGCAAAATTTTTAAATTATATAATAGCTTTAGCTATTAGTGCCCGGAAAAATTGCAAGTCTGATTGCAGACATGTTAAAGCAGACTTAGCTGTCCAAAAATTAAAGACTGGACGCTCATTAATTTAAAAATGGTATTCTTCAATGCTATACAAATCTGTCAAATTGCACCTACTTCAGCTGTGATTTACCATTTCGACAATGGATGACACTAAACTTCGACACTGAATTGTAAGCAGGCATGTTGTTTGCGGGTAATTCTAATAATCATTTAAATTACATTATCTTTCACATTACACTTAAATTTTTCAGTTTTTTTTAAAATGCTTGTTAGTAAAAGGATTTTAATAATAATAAAAACACAGTAATAATAGTGTTTCAATTAGCTGTTAATGCACAAAAATAAAGCGTAACTTAAAATATGAAAATATATACGTTTTCTTAAAAAAGAAAACTGGGGAAAAACCTATTATAGTTTGATATTGTCCAATTTCTTGAGGGTGGGGGGTGTTTCAAGGCATGTAAGCTTTTGTTAAAATTTCTATTATTCTTTAAAAGTTTACCTGAAAAAAAAAAAGAAATTCTCCGAATCCAAGCTAATAGAAAGGTGGTCTTAAACTTTTATTGACACTATATATCTATTATGTATTTATATATCGTTTACTAAAGCATTTTAACCCGATCCGCCTTGAGTGTGAAAATGCGCAAAACAAGTCTAAAGGTGTCGCGGCGCGTTCAAGCCTCGAATTAGTGCCATCTCGGTTTCCTGATATGTTATATGTATTTGCGCGTTATTATTTTATTATCGCATGAATTGCATATTGTGTTTATTATAAGAAGCGTAGATCATTAAATAACCGGAGACAAATTGCTGTCGAACAAACAAGTGCTGGCTGTTTTATTTTATAACCAAATTAATCGTCAATGAAGTGTAAATCTTGTTTTTCGTGAGTGAGTGAATGATATTTTGAGGAAAAGAAAGAAGTCCGTCAAGAGCACTTCATAAAAGGCATTGGCTCATATTTTTGTAAAAAACATGAAGGACTTTTACTGCGGCAGAGAAAGGCCGGAAGAAAAATTTATCTTGCAGGTGTAGACAGAAAACTCGCCGAAAAAGAAGAAAGGGAAAAGGGAAAAGAAATTGGCAGAAGAGAGAAGACTGAAGAATGCAGAAAAAAAAAAACACATCAGATTGAGGTATCAACCTCTTTAACTGCGCATCGTTTCTCCTTGTTTGAAGATTCAGACAAAGCGTGCTCCAGTTCAGAAGAAAACAGTTGTAATGAGTTATTTTCCTCTTTTTTTTTTCCAAAGGGTTTACCAATGTACGGTTCTATAAAATGAGGTTACATAATTTATTACTGCAAAATCTGTGGCTGCATTAAACAGTTGTCAATTAGAGCGATTAGAATGCTCACTTCTCATTAAGGCGATCCCATTTCTATACCAGAAGCAGCAAGTGGGGTTTATGGGTTTTCCCCGCCATTGCTCCATCGCCATTTCAGTCCCCATGTTCATCTTCATCATTCAGCGTATTAGTCCGCCAGTCCTTGGTGCGCGCATTTCAAATATGCTATTGCCCTCAGTCGCCTGCGTGCGTAACTCCGGCCTGGCTGGCATTAGAACCCAAACTCATTGTTCAGGTCACAGCAGAAGCACTTAGCCACAGTACCTAAGTTTCCTATTTACATATCTAATGCGATAAAAAATAAGAATGAAACTTGCTTAAGCTACTGGACTAAACGGCTCACTACGATCTCGAAATACCATGCCGGTTTTAGGGAAGGATGCTCCACTATTGGACACTTTAAATAAAAAGCAGCTTAAAACAGAAAAGGGGGAAACTTCACTGTACATTTGTTGATTTCGAAATAGCCTTTGACACTGTGGACAGAAATTGCACAAGAGACTCTCGGATAAAATGATAACAATCTATAAGAAAAATATATAAAAATGTTAAATTCTGTATCAGAGTGAACAAGAATCATATATCTGAAAGTTGGAATGCCTATGAGGGGATTAGAAAAGGCTGTTGCTTAATCTGCCAGTTCTTTTATATACCTAGCACTAACTATCAAGGTTTGCAGAAAGGGCGGATTACTTCAAAAAATGGGGGATGATTGTGAATTACGCCAAAATCAAATCAATAAATTTTAAAAATGGATCCGTGGATAGTAAAAATGAGGGGTGGAAGTATCATGGAATAGAACTAATAAATATGAAATGTTTTCAGTATTGGGTGTAACATTCAGAATGAATGGCAAATAGACCCAGCGCATAGTCACAGCACTATATATAGCTCGAGGAAGTACGGCAGAATTTCTACGTACACCGTCCAGTGAGCATTATGGAAAAAAATCCATGAGGCCATGTGTTACTGATGCGAGATTATGGCGTGCGGTACAATGGAACAGTTAGATATTATTCAGAATCATTACTTAAACAGCTCCTCTGTTTGGGGAGGGGTACAGTAGCGTTTTAAGGGAATGTGGGCGCTTTGTAGATAACATTCTTTGTTAAACTGTGGCTGTAAAATACTGGTTACGAATATTAAAGGGAGAACAATCTTCACTAACGGAATACCACCAGGTAAGAAACTGGTACCATAGTTCCTGGGTAGCAGGGTTAAAGAGGGAATTAGAGAGAATTGAAATGAGATGGGTATGGGGGAGGAACAGTAATTATGTATGGTTGCAAGTCAAAAGAAAGCTAATTGACTTCAACATACAGGACATAGAAGCTGCATGCTGAGAAAAAATATCAGTAATGAGCTAAAAATAAACTGGGAAAGGAATTATAAGTACATAGCTTGAATTTTAAGGACCAATCAGTATAGCTTAACTTATACTAGGGTGCTTGGATAGCCAAAAATTATCAATGAAACAAGCTACAGAATTTGCCTTCTTTGTGGAAACCTGAAAGACTGGCTGCACGTACTGGCACATTGTTCAAACACAGAACATTGGCAGGTGAACTTTGGAGGTAAGTTTGCATACTCGAATAGGGGTAGGTTAGCATGTTGGGACTTGCGTGAGCAGGAAGAAAAATGATTAAAGATGATGAGTGTTTATGCAAAGTGTGCCAAATAAGAAACTGTGTGTGTTTAAGCAGTGTATACTTGTGATGTACAAACGCATGAAAGGGAGAGAGTGTACTTGATGTGTACGTGCTAGTTAATTGTTGTATATAAATATTTTCATGTAACATAATTATTTTGTGTTAATGGTTTTATATAAATGATATTGTTAAGTAATAGCATATACATTATCCAAATCCATGCGGTAGATATAATGTAAGAGTTGATGTACATATATATTTTGTAAAAATAAACACCGTTATCTAAAAAAAATAACCCTTTAAAATTGCATTTATGAATGATAATCCCTCAATTCTGAAAACCGTGTAACATAACAAATGGTTCTGGCAACACTGACTAAGCTTCGGTTGTATTGAGTTAAATTTGTTCCTAGACTGTGGTAGTACTGGCCAACGAAACTGTAACATTCTGCACGCAAAAATGTATTCAGCTTATTACTGTCGGAGACAGGAGCACAAAATTTATGTTTTGAGTTTTGCTCGCCATTAAACTTCGTTTGATTAGAGGGCGGAGAACTTTTGTGCTGATGTTTTCGCACATAATCCCGCCGTCAACTAATCGCTTTGAAGTAGCCAATCAGTGAAATACATACAAATGAAATGTGTTTTAAGCGAATAGGTTATAATGTTGTGGTTAGTTTAGAAATTACATTACAAATTTGAGTAAGCATATACCATAATGACATGAGAAAATATTGTGAAATAACCGGTATTTAAAATGTTATGTAATGCTAATTTTAGAAGTAAAACATTTAGAATATATTATAAATTAATGTTGTTCTCTTCAGTGTATAAGGCATCACTTTGGAAAACACTCTCCCCACAACTTTACTATCAAATTCCTATCATTATATTCTTTAAGAATAGTATTATAAAGACCAGGTCTTTATCTCTGTAATTAATAGTTCAGAATCAAAAGAATCGCGCACAAAGCCAAATAGCCCAAGCAACAATGACTACCGACTTGTGTTTTGTACTGCAGTTTCTGATGCTTTGTTGTTACTACAGCTCTTATTAGTCCCTCTACAGACATATTTCACACTCACACTTAGTAATAATTCTGTTGCAGCGAAAAACGATTGCATCTTTTCAGTCGCAGCTACTAATTCATTTCTCCTCTGCAAAACTCTATTTAAAAACGAGTTTAGCGTTATTTTAGAAGCGGTAACCCTTCTGAACCAGCGCTTAATCTTAACCCGTGATGCTTTACTTTCTAAGTACGACCAAGAAAAACTGAATCCGTTTCCGAGTACTGTTATTTGCAGGCTAAAAACATAAGTGTGTGCGAGTTGAATATTCAGGTGGTATTGTTGGTTACTGCTCCGTTACATCATTAAAATTCGGTACCTACGACTGCTTAAATTAATTACTTGAAAATGACAGAGGTATACATTATATGATACATTAGCTGAATTTATTTTCCATTGAACGCCTCGCATAACCTTCTCTTCTACAGCGTTGATACTTCAAAGTTTCTTATGCTTTTATTTGAAATGTGTTTCAATATTCCATAAAACGTCCTTTCGAAAACCCAAATAATGGGAGCACCTCCTATCCCGCCTCGAGTGTCTGAGTTATCGAGTTCAGGAAAAGATGTGGTTTACTCGTTTCTAAAGGGCCAAAAACTGCCTGGCCTCTAGTTAGGTTGTTAATTATCTCGTGCAGTAAAAAGCAACAAAAGAGACAGCCACCTCGATGGCTCAAGGCGTCAGGAGCCAGCTGCATCTCTGGCAGGCGCAGGTGGGAAAAAACTGATTGGATCAAACCTTCTAGCCGAGGGTTTTATAAAGAATGTTTCCCCAGGTATTCGGGCGGCTTTGGTGCTTTAGGCTCCAGAAAATAAATAGCAAATGTTATTCAGTCTTTGTAATTAAATGACTCTTTCGAAAATATATCTGTTTGTTGAGACACGGAATAAAGTTATCAAGGAAAATCAAGCAAAAGAGTTTTTTTTTCGATGAGGCTAGCGTAGTGAATCTTTCGCCTGTCATTTGAAACGCTTAATAGGACATGCATTAAGGGGGTACGGAGAGTGCTATCATTACAATGTTAAAATGTGTTATATGTAAGAAACATTTTCTAAGTAACTAAACAACCTAGAAATTTGAACTTTACCCAGTCTATAATATCGTTATGATAGCTCAAATAACAGTTTTTTTTAAAAAAATGAATTGTTTTGGAAAAATATTTTTTGTGACAGTTGCTTTTATACATTTTATAGTACAACTTTTTTTTTAACACTTTTACCAAATGTTAATTATTTTGAAAACCATAATTTCAGTGTATGTAAAACACCTCCATAAACTACTCCTGAAACTTTCAGCCCAAAATATTAATTAACAACTGAGAAAATGTTCCTTATATAGGAAAAATTAAACTTACAAGAAATGAGCTCCAAAGATGAAACATCAGTAGAGGCTTGCAGTGTAGCTTAGACCATGAGAATATTCATTTTCCAGTTATAGTTGCCTTTTGGCATCTCTTTTGAACTGTTTTGTTTGATTTATGAATTTATTAACCTTATTTTTTTGCATTCCTGAACTTCTCCATATTTTCGCTGCATTGCCTCAACAGAATTTTAGCAAGCACCTAAACCTAACAACTGCAGCACTTAACATTTTATTATATTTTCTGCATTATAGCTGGCACAACATTTTAATAATTAACATACTTCTACATAGATATTGAGATAATTCAAACGAAACAATGAAAAGTAAATTTCATACTTTCATATAAGACAATAATAATAAAAAAAATCGAAATTTTTGACTTAAAACCAATTCTGTACCCCCTTAACATTCTAAAGGTTTCGAGCACTAGAGAAACTTCAGTTTTTAAGCCCCACTTTTACTTTGAGCTTAAGTGAAACTCCGCCTGCAGTGCTTCAAAAAATGGGAAGTAATTTCAACTTAGCCTTTTAGTCTTCAGCTATAATATTGCACATAAAGTCTAAACTTATGTTGTGTAAAACATTTATTACAAATATATTGGAATTATATCCATTTTATCCTTTTCTGTGCTACTAAGTTCATCATCTATTGTTTGCTTCTCAGTTGATGGCTTATTTTCTAATTTCTTTTGTTTTTCATCCATGTTTTAAAATGCCACACATTTACTGATCGATTTTAATGCTTTTCTTGTGGGTATCATACACATGATATTAAAATTACATACGTTTAGAAGCAGAGAAGACTTGAGAGCTACAACAAAATTTCATTAAACAAAGTTTCAAATTTGTTTTAATCTACGTTATCTCAATAAATTGACAAGAATGTAAACATATATTCAGTCCATTGAAGGTGTTAATTAAACAGGTTTACTTACAGATGATGTCATGCAAGGAAAGGAAAGATTTCAATTACAAGGCTTTGTGACTTCACGATATCGTTTTGTGTAGTCAAGATCATGTAGATGGGGCTTTTTCCTAGTCACGCGAGAAAGGCATTACTAACAACGGGTAGGAAAACCACAGCAATGGACTGGTCATAAGGTAATGGAAAAAGGCAATATGTTGATATTTTCATGAATAAGACTATAAAGTTACTAAATGACACGTGAATTTGTCAACAGAATCAAACATGTGCCCTACAGGAAACCCCACAGTTTCAATAACTTTTAAAAGTTTGGCTTAGCATAGCAACAATAGCCTAAAAGCATGCTCAATTATTAAAACAAACATCTCATTGTAGAAGGCAAAGGCAATTTTTGGAGAGCTACTTGTTTTGTGTTGTATCATCGTATGCAAATACCATGTTTAATAGCACAGAAGTTGATTAAGTAAAGTAATAACAGGAACCTCAAGAACTAGAAACACTGCACTTGACAAAATTTATTGTACCGATTAACTGTCGTTACACGCTTGTAAAGTAAAACAACGAACAGGGCCTAAGGATGGAGAATGTTGTTTCTGAGATTCATAGCCAAATATCTTTCTTGAGAGTAGAAAAGAAATGCAGATACAAGCGTCTGTTGGCAATTCTTAACGAAAAGATAGAATCCAGAGGTAGATACGCTGCTAATACATTATAGAAAACTCGGAGATTCGTGATAGATAAATGGTTATGACATGGACATCGTAAGTAGTTCTGTATGTAATTCTTCTCAAATGCTTGGTTATATATGACCCTAAAGCGAAAAATCAAAATATATATATGGTTAAATATAGTTGCACCGAAAAACACTTGTGTTTAACATTTTTTCAGGAACATCCTCGGGTTTGAACTAAGAAAATCGTCCAAAAACGTTGACCAGTTGAGAGATCTCGGAAGATAAATGCTAGAATATACAGGAAACTAATTATATACGGGGGATAAGTCATAGCAAGTATTTTTTTTCCCTCGGGAACAAGAGACAACAAAAACTCTTAAGATATACGATTGAAAGATATGGTATTTACTACCCAGTGGTGTCACCAACGGAAGGCCAGATGTATGCGGCCCTTGTAGGGGAGAGCAAAATACAGGCAACCGGACAACGTTGGCTTATTATGGCATGAGCAAAAGTAACATACAACTATTTACACAGGGTTGCAAATCCGTCACAGGACGTTTAGCAGCTCTTTAAGTGGTGTCCATGTACATTGACGGTTCGTTGCCAGTGGTGGGGAAGGCGCTGAATGTCATATTCGTGACCTCCATCCTTGACCACTGTCGCTCACCAACTGAACTTCGGGGCTTGCTGATACATGCAGCTCTGCTCACACCATCTGTTGGCTTCATTTGAAAATACATTCCATACAATTTCAATCGCATATCTTAGATTTTTCGTGTTGTCCCTTGTTTGCGAGAAAAAGAAAAGTATTTGGCATAACATTTCTTATCACTGTTGGTTGCTGTCACTTCATAATGTTTAAGTGTCCAAAGATTAATGCATGTCGGGGCTTTAGAATCATCAAAGCTAACCTTCCAGACCCATGGCGTATTCATGTTGTACTTTTAGCTTAGTCAATCTCAATATATTAACTACCGTCGAACCAGGATATCTCGCTACGTATACAGACAAATATGGCATGCGATACTAGCAGCTGCATCATCTCCAACGAGAGGAGAGTGGCTGAACGGAGCCCTCTACTGAGCAACTGCGGCACTTTACAGAAATATTAATATCACGTTGAATTCAAAGATAAGTAATTGGACTTTTAATTGAATTTCGATGCAGTTTTATTTGTTCGAGTCCGGAGGTATTTCTTGTTAGATTCAAGTTTCTTGGCCGTCTCAGACCATTAATATCGGCAGAGTAGTTTGACCCGAAGCCGAATTTTCCCGCCTAACTCTCCTTTTAAGCTGTCTAGACGTTTGTTGAAGTGGTTAGGTTGAAAGAAATATTAGAGCTTTACTTGAGAACAGATCAGACTGTAAGAATGAGTATAGGTTTAAGAAGAAAATAAAGGGCAAATATGACGTTGAATGCTTGACTTCGTTTATACTTTATGATGAAAAAACACTGGCGAAATTGAGGCTTACATTCTCTTAATAGAAATCAGGTTTGTTACCTTGCTGCTCTAGATGACGCAGAAAATATTGTAATGCTGAGTATTTTAAACAAAACATCATTTATTTATATGTACTATTTCGCAAAGAATTGGTTTTTTATTTGATTAAAAATATCTTACATCGCACATGGAATACTGTTATTGGGGCATTGTAGATTTTCTCCCACCACTCATTCCAGTTTTTAAAATAAGCCGTTTCTCCTTTTTAAGGATAATCATCAGCTGCTTTATTCTTCATTTCATCTACGGTTTGAACCAAAAGCCAGAAGTCCAAAGAGTCATTTATGAATTTGAGAAGAGTTGCCAACTGGCTGAGGCAATTTCCTCTTTAAAAAAGTTGATAGGCAGTTACGACTCGATATATCCTTTGAATAATTTTTGCGTTTGTATCTTTTAACATTTATTTTATATATAACAATTTGTTACAAATTATTAGCCAAATATGTCAACTTTAGCTCACTTCTGATTGCGGATACCGAAATTGTTTTATCCTTAATCTAACTTTCATGCGAAAATCTACAGAGCGACCCTATTAATTGTGAATCAACTTGTCGTTTTTTATCTTTATTTTGTTTGCAAAAGTATGCTGATGATGCTCTTTTTTTGTACGGTGTTTCATCACACATCCTAAGAAGACACCAGCAGTAGTCACCCATCATCGAGGGATTTCAATGCCCTTGATAACGATGTTCCATACTAAGGATATGTTGGTTAAAGAGCTCACCCTGCTCATCGCTTACGGTTCTCAAATTTTCCGGGAGGAAGTCGAGGTGTGAATGTAAAAAGTGAATTTATAGTGATCTTCTGCATCCTGTGTTCTTGTAGTTCTCAACAGACCATTCACTAAGGACACACAGTTATTATTTGTTACACAGAAAGTCATTAACAGTTGTTTTGAAAGAGGAACAAGCAATTGTTGTGAAATTGTAACCTAGGTTGGATATTTAAATTGTTTTTCTCTTTTGTTGTCCAACAAATGTGCCTTGTTTCAGCTTTGCTTTGCTTTGCTTTTTTTTTAAATCATTGAAGGGCTATCTTCTTCATCCAGGGTTTTCATTAGGCTTATGACTGTTGGTGTCTCGACTGTCCCATAGGCACAAAAATATTTTATGAACTCTCTCTGTAAGCCTGTAAGCAGATCAAATACTTTTAAATCACAGCAATAGTCTTTATATTTGATTGCCTCTAGCAGCAAAGCCATGTTTTCATGTTTCTCTCATTTCTACTATATAAGCCAAATGCACACACTATAATTTGTTGTCATTACTGTAGTAGTACTGCTTTGAAGCTGGTTTTACTGGAGTCAGTAATTTAATCGCTACTTCTGTGGGTTATGTTGTGCACTTAACTGCATTATCAAACCAATGACATCTCTGCATACCTATATTGAATTCGGCATGTCGAAATATTCAGCGAAAGGGTTACTTCTTGATCTAAAGCGAAACCTTTGTTCCTGAAGCTAGAAGATTCTATTATTGCTATTTGATCCCAAGAGTTCAGATAGTTGAAGACTATTGTTTTCATCTGTTCTATAAGATGTGAAGTGTACTGAGATTGAAGGTTCATATTGTGATTCACTTGGTGATGTTGAATCTGATTAAATATTTTAACAGTTACAGACAGGGTCAGGCAATCCTTCACGATAGGGCACTGGCAGATGCGATGAAGACACATTTAGGTAATTTATTTTATGTCTAGTTTTGTTTGAACACACTGCAATTTTTTTGAGGCAGAAGTAACAGTCTTTTGGCTCACACTATACCATCGGAACAGAAAATGGCATGCCTTGACGCTCTCCTTTCAACCATTCCATTAAGGGTAGTGGTACAGGTTATAACATGAGTAGCAAACTTTTTATTTTAATCACGAAGAGAACAACCAAAATATAGTTTATATCTCTTCTTAACTAAAATCGATGATTGGCTTTCTTTGAGTTTTTGTCGTGAATTTCCCGCACACCTAACAAAAATTGCCCGGGTGGCTTGCACATTAACTAAGTTAACCATTTGCCATTTGTACTGATTTCTAAACACCACAAAGTTTCACTATCTCTCACAAGAAACACAATAATGCAGATAAGGACAAACTCACAACATACAGGTTAGGCTGAAGTAACTATGAATAAGAATTTCATCATGTGTTGCAACATGTGCTACACCATAAAGCCTCTTTTGGAGAACATCTTGTCATCTAATGACTAATCTTTAAAAACCCTGTCACTCCTTACATCTAGAGATATTTTTTAAAACTTCTAATACTATAACACTTCTGTATATTATAAAAAGAGTAGCGAACAGAAGAACAAAAAGACAAATAAAACATGTAAACAAAACACAGGCAATAGCGAAAGACTTAAAATAAAATATCTAAATTACTCAAAACCTTACATGCTAGCACATTTTTAAAAGGCAGATTCGGGTTGTATGCAAAAAACTACGTACTAATTTTTATGCTAGATGCAAATTGACTGTTGACTGGTGTAATTTATAGGAATAAAATAAAATAAAATGCAATAAAATAAAATGATTGCATATGCGCAAAGGAGCAAGCTGTAACTGAACAACGAATCACTGTGTGTCGTACCCCAGTTTAAAATGTGCAAGTGCTCAGTCTCCACAGCGCATGCGCGCCTTTTACCAAAACGGTTTGTAGTGTGGTCGAGTTCAGGTAGCACGCGTCTTCAAACTCCCCTAACCCTCCGTACATCGAATTCCTTTAAAAAATTACGATTTATACAAGACAAAATGCTAACTTATAGCGAAACAAAGCTCTTAAGGAAGAAAGTGAGAGCAAAAAAAGCTGACGAGTGTATTCTATAATGTCTGTCAATATGTCTTGTCGTAATCATTGCGTATTTGCATTATAATGTCATGTAAAGTAAGCAAAAAAAAAAAAAAAAAAACTTTTATAAAGGTCTAACATGTATTATATTTCTTCATGTATCTCTGCATATAACATAATATCCTTGGTTAATGACATTCGGTGACTCGTATTGTGTAGCTTTTTGAGCAATGTTTTTCATTTTTCCTATTTCTACAGTAATTTTAATTACACTTTTTCTTTTCCGCTTATAACATACTAAATTTCTTATCTTGCTTATTACTAAGAACGTAAGAACATTTCATGATAAAGTTAAAAACCATTACCAAGTTCAAAACGAATGTGTTTGAAATTTCTTTAGATTATGATCTAAAGACTTGTGTTCCTATCCATTCAAAAATTAAAAAAGCAAAGCACAAGGAACAAAAAGTATAAAAATCACCTTATGTGTTGAAAATGATAGGTATTTCATCTTTTGCTTCGTTAGAGCATAATAACTTCCTTAATGCGCGGTAAAGATGGCTTTACGACCAGAGAGTGGAAGAAGTGCAAATTTACTTCCCTTGTTGAATATAATATTTCATCTTACGCTTCTCCAGTAGACTGAAGTTTTCTTAATGGGCAGAAGAAAGAGGAGTTTATGATCTTATTCTGCTCTCCGTAGATAATTAGGGGGATATAAGCAATGCGTAAAGTTATTAAAGTATACCCATTTTCCCTGAAAGCTAAATTATGTTTAAAATAAAGATGTTTAATTACTTTTCTGATTAGGTACGTTTATTTAATTGGAAAAACCAAACGGATTTATTTTCACTCTCAGATTTTGCTCCGTTTAACAAGTACAGATTAATGAGACTTATATTAAAAAAGTCCTTTATTAGCTTAGAAAGTAATAAATTCTCTTCATAAAAATACTGTTTTTCCTACCACCCAATTATTTTCTTAGCTGCTGCTGATGCCAACTATGTAAGATGAGAACGCAACCTGCATATTGTATAAAACATCACCCGATTTTAATCACCAAAGGCTAACGAACATGCTTTAGGGCATATCCGAAGTACTTGAGAAGAGTAAATAAATGAAAAAATGGCAGTACTAAGTTACCTCCTGTTTGAAAATCATAACCGTAGCAATTTGTGGAAACTACAAAACCCAAAGATCAGTAGTTTGTGGGTTCTGTTCTTTCGGCTATGCATTCGACTTGGCATTGTGTTTCACAAATTCTTCGTATTTTCCTGATTACCCGCCATATGGAGCTTGTAGTAATCCCGCAGGTTCGAATTTGTCTCTGATAGGATGGACGTTCAGAGATCTGTACCGAGATTTGGGGAATGCAGACCATTTCAGAACGGTAACAGCAAGTAGCTTTGGTGAATGGGGAAGCGAGTTTCCTGCTGAAACAAATGCTGTCTATCAAATGACAACTGGTTGCAGTATTTGGTTTCTGTATAGGAGAGCCGTTCAACTCCCACTGATAACTAAAGTGTCATTAAAGCTTGTATGACACTGGACTCGTATGTGACGGTCAACTTCTTCAGATGGATGATCGGAATTCGGCGGTTATTGACGTTACTAGGATACAGGAACGGATATTCACCTACCTCTGGCATGAAGGTTGTCTGAGTTGGTTAGCCTGATAGGCATTGTGCTGTTTCGGTAGTGGGAGGGTGCCACAGCCAACGGAAAAGGGGCGTTTGTAAAGGGCCAATTTTTCTTTCGACCCTTACAGGGGAACCCTTTCCATGTTTCAGTCAATGAGGTACTAGAAAAAAACTCCCGGGGAAGGGAGTTACTCCTGCATTCAGTAAAACCTGTGAGGAAACCCTCTTTAACTCGTGATGCTGGACAATTATCTAGTATCTGTCCATCTTCCCTGTGTATTCTCCGTTTACAGAGGTTGAAAATCATCTAATGCTGTTTTACGTGCCATTTCATTTGAATACTGTACTACTTCATACACAATGACGATGACTCCTACTGGTTAGAAATATACTGAGCTATGGAGACGGTTCTTTCGAAGGCTGGGAGTGATATTTTATCATTACGGTACGAAGTACCTATACATATGAATATTTAATTTCTAATTAAGTCATCTATATCATAATATGCTGGCAATATGTTTATTTAAGATGCTATGTTGGTTCAAACGATGAAACGACTTTAACTCTCTCTTCGGTTTTGTTTAAAAAGACAACAGCCTACGAAGTACACTAGGCAGGGCCAAACATTAACATGGCCTTTTTTTAAGTAGTCCCTATACGCACTCGGTCCAAGTATATGCCGGTTCTGGAAGACGTGCTGGAAACCGTTTTTAGAACGCCTCCACCTTCTTCACGACAGTCATTATGAACCAAAAACGCTGCTCGTTCTTGAGACGAGGGAACAGAAAAATTCACACGTAGTAGGTTCGAGCTGAATGGAAGGTGTGGCACGTATCCGATGTTTTTTTTTCTGACCAAATGTTTAGCAGCAACATTCCAAACTTGAAGGGCGGTGCAACTCAGGACGTTTTCGTCGGGTGGGTTCGGTCAGGAAGCTCAAAATAGTCTTGTAGTACTCTCTATTAACCGCTGTTTACGGGGGTTTCATTGATGATAAATCATTCCATGAAAGTAGAACGAAATTGCCATAACCTTTCCTGCCGACCGAGCTATCTTGGACTTTGATGTCGGAAAACCAGATGATTTCCAGACCGAGCTCTCCAGTTTGCTAATAGTGAAGCAAAGTCTCATTGCTTGTAATGATAGAATGTCTTGCCATGCTCCGCTACCAGACGCTAAAGTTCCCGACACACACCCACTCGCACCATCTTCTGTTCAGGCGGCAGTAATATCAGCACCCATCTGGTGCACTGGTGAACGCAGTACCATGGGAAATGTGTAACCAGTCCATCCACTGTTACTCGTCGATCTTCCGGAACAATGACGGCAGCTGTGTTAATCATGATTTCCTATACTGCAGTACTTGGAAGACCTGGACGCCCTGTTTTATGTTGAAATACGGCCCTCCTTAAACTCTTTGAACCATTAAAGTGGTTGATTGTGGTAGAACATCATCGCCATAGGCTTGGTGTAACATCGCATACCGGGCTTCTGCAGACGGAGGCAAATTATAGAGCACCTTACTGTTTGTTACGAAGCGACTCCATTTTACGCAGTCGACTGGCTCTTTGATAGCGCCCTGTACTAACGATAAGTTTATGCATGCATAAACGTGTTTCTAATTTTTCCCACCAATCACGTGAGAGCTGTTCTTCTCAAGAATAATTGTTTCATCATCACATCTCTGTTGGAAAAATATAAATAAATAATTCTGTCTTATTGGCTAGCCCTCGTACATATGAATATTTCATTTCCAAGTTAGTCACCAGACAGTGATTGTCTTATTATACCGCCAATATTCTTACTTAAAATGTTATGTCGGTTCAAACGATAGAACAACTGCAACTTTCCTTTTGCTTTTGTTTAACAGGCCAAGAGGTCACGCTAGTGCTATTCGGATCGGCAGTTTACGCCTGTTGAGAAAATACCAGTATAATGTGACTGAAAAAAAAACCCGTGTTTGTAATAATGAACGAAAGCTTGGAGTCTTTCCTCAGTGCTCTGTTTAATAACTACTCTACCTGTATATTTACCGTGCAAGTATACCAAATTATAAATGGCGGTGCGAATAATGCACGTTATGTACCGTTTGAAAATCGTAGCTTTCTTAATGCTCATTAATGTTGGACACTTTAAGCGTGCGGCAAAACTAGCGACCTAAAAGCTAGCCCCCTATTTTTTCTTAGTTAAAGAACAAGTTTAGTTACCTAACGAATCTCCTTGAAATAATTGCCACGTGTCGGCTCCATCATTTGGCGCAATTAAGCCACTTTGGACCATTCCTGGCCTATCTTATTACTCAATCATGTAAGAACAAAACATTTTTCTGCTCTTGTGCGGTTATCTCGTTACTGCAGTTAGATGACTTTCTGTGAAGCACATTTGTAAAAAAGTTCGCCATACCAGAAGCTGCGTAAACTAAGCGAACTCCTCACTGGTTGAATAACTTTTAATAAAAGTGAATATAAAATTCAAATCAGGTCTTGTTAATTAATGAAATGAAATAAGTTATGGCACTGTGTGGTATTAGGGAGACAAAATTAGAAATCTTGCAGTCTATGAGTATCACAAAAGAGAAACTACGATTATTATTATTATTATTATTATTATTATTATTAAACCACAAAAACTAATGATATACTATTAATTAAATTAAATATATGAGCATTGATAGACAAAACTATATATTTAAACATTTTTAAATATAATCATGTTTATGAACTTACCCATTAATATCTTCACATTCGCTTAAATAGAGAAAAATAACAAGTTTCAGTTACATTCTGTATTTAAGAAGACAATGTTCATATATTCCAATAAAACAAAAAACATGTTATCATTTCAAAACTATTTCAATGTACTAAGCAAATGTACAGAATCAACAAAGAACAATCGAAAGTTTCATCGATTTTCTATGTGTTTGAATTTTAATTTAAATGTTATTGTATTAAAAACATATAATGCAAACGTTTTCTGAAGATTATTACAGAGCACTCTAACATACGGACGCAATTTTCAAACACACGTTAGATTAATATTTCACTATCTTCACGACGATGCTTATATGTTGAATTAATTTTTCATTTTATTTTAAAATAATGCAGAGAAAATTAAATGCAACGGCACTTTTTACATTTCGGTTTTCAAGTATACCTTTACTCCATATAGTTCAATTTCCCTAATTTTCAGAAGCAGTTTTTCTTATATCTTAAATGGTATGTACGGAATTTTGTTGTGAAGAAAAAAATATTGGTGCCGCTAGAGCGATTTTTAAATTTTGGGTAACCCTCCCTCCTAATGGCCCGATTTCTCTGATTTTCAGAAACTATTTTTCTCTTATATTTAAATAGTATATATGGAGTTTCGTTGTGAAAAAACAAATATTTTAACTTATGCACAACCCTTCTGTTAATAATCCGATTTCGCTGACTTTCAGAAACTATTTTCTTGTTTTATTTCAATGGCATATATCCAGTTTCCTTTAAAATGATTAAACTTGCGGCCGTTAGAAAGATTTTTTAATTTGGGCTTAACCCCCAAAAGTTTTTCAGGTATACCCCCACTTCCAGTAATCTGATAATTTTCAAAGACTGTTTCCTGTTTGATTTAAATAGTATATGCCGATTTTTGTTGTGAAAAAAACAATTATTGGTGCCGCTAGAGATATTTTTAAATTTTGGGTTTCAGGTAAACTCCCTCTGCTAATAGTCCGATTTCACTGATTTTCGAAAAATATCTTTCCTGTTTTATTTCAATGGCATATACCGAGTTTCATTTAAAAACTTTTAAAATTGCAGGCGCTGGAGCGATTTTTAAATTTCGCTTTAGCCTTCAAAAGTTTTTCAGGTTTACCTCCACACCAATTAGCTCGATTGCCATTGATTTTCGAAAACTACTTTTATAAATTTATTTGAATGATTTTTACCGAATTTCGTTGAGATAAAAGGAAAAAAAAAAACACTAGAGCGATTTTTTTTAATTTTTGCTGTAGGTTCCCCCCCCCCCCCAATGGTTTAATTTTGCTTGTTAACGAACTCGACAAATATTTTGTTATTTGATGGCCATGTGCCGAATATCATTGAGAAAAACGCTAGAGCGTTAAGAGAGAGAAAGTGATACGCGGGCATGCACACACACTAAAATGACTACTTTTTTTTTTCTTGTCTTTTTCGGTACCAAGTAGTTACGATCGAATTTGGATAGATTAGTAAAATATGTTTCCATTGTTAGAGTCATAATAGCTTACGTACCTTCAGAATTCACTTTAAAAAAAAAAGCTAATAAATGGATTTATAGGTATGGCTGTAATAGCTTCATTCCTTTGGAATTCCCTAAAAGAAGAAGCCGAGAATAGATTTGTTATACAAGCCTTCGCGAAACAAATAAAATAATTTTATGAGCGGCAGGGCAATAAAACTATTTCTAATCCTTACCTAAGATTGGTTACTGTTGAGACCTTCATGCTGTCAACTGCCACTCATTATTCCAAACATAAAGAATTTGCTCTAAGATTTAATTGGTACAACTGTTTTGTATTCCGGTGTCATGCAAGTCTGCTTTGGTGGAGTTCAATGCAAATGCTTTTCGAAAAGGGAAATTGCCTAGTTCAAGCAATTATTACTTAAACGAACCTACGAATTTAATAATAACATTATTAGATAATACTGAAATAGGTATAGAAACAAGGGTAAACTATATTGAAATAATTTCAGGACGTGACAGGTAATGTGGTATAATAAACGTATGGTCTATCTGTTCAAATTTCGAAGCTATGGCTATAAGTTTCTAAAGCACTAGTACGCAACTGGCTAATGAAGACGCCCCTCGAAAGCATAGCACACTATAATGAAGGGAGGTTTCAGAACGTGGTTATGGCATTGGCTTTCGAGTAAGAGGTAGTCATTTGTTTTCGGGTTCAAGTCTGGCTCATCACTTTTATTTTTAACTTGTTTTCAGCCTGGGTTTTACTAATACAGCTTTTAGTATACGTTTTAAGCTGATGTTTCAATTTATACACTTAAAGTCTTAACATATCAATTGATATAATTACAACCTTGTAGTTGTTAAATTATTTACCAATCAGAATGCTTCCTTCGCGAGGGAACGTGGGTCCCGTGTCGTGGTGAAGTAAAAGAACCTCGAGCAAGAGGCCTCTAAGCAACGTCTAATAAGCTAACTAGCATATAACTAGGCTCGATTTACCAACACATACTCAGAACACGATTTCAAAAAAAGAAAGGGTTAATGGAACTGAAATAGTCGTCAGGATAACCAACAAGATGAAGCATCCTAGAAAGGCCGAGGAGTCGATTGAAAGAAATGTCTGTTTAAACAAGCGAATTAACAATAAAGAAAAATGTTTATATATAAAATAAGGTTTTTTTTGTTCCAACATCGTTTAAACCTGCTCTAGTTACAACTTTGTGTTGTGAAACTTTTATTTTAATTTTTAACAACCACTTGGTTATAAGTGAAATAACTTTCATGATGTATAATCCTCGACAAGTAATCATTTGCGCTATGTATGTGGAATGGTGCTGGAAAAAAAATATATAACCCCAGAGGAACTGTGGAACTTGTTAATTTGGAAGATAAAGGTCATTTAAGAAACGTGGAGTTTTCACTCCCCTTTTATTACAAAGAATTAATTAGTAAAAGAAAACCTAGACAAAATAATAATGCAGCTTTTTGAAAGTGTGAAAACTGCACCATAGAATAAATTATTTTAAAAATTTATATAAAATATTTCATCAAAACATTAAATATTTCAATGGTAGTTTACTTATAATTCTCCAGAATAAAAGTTATGAGCATTTTTGCAAAAACGCGAGGCCATCCAACTTATCAGTTAAATAAAATGGGACACAAAAGAAACATGCTAAACGGGGTTGCAAAATTTACATAAATATCTCAGCTTATAGCAACTTATATAAAGTAAAATTAACGTAAAACCAAGCGAACTTTAAAAAAATACCAACAGGTATTTGAAACACATTTATTTAGGAACAATAACTACGCAAAAATGCAATAAGGCCAAGTTTCTTGAAAGAATGCTTATTTTACCACTTTAAAATTTCAAAATAAATTATAATAACGAAGGTCACAAGGGAACAAACAAGAATCTCCCAGAAATTTTTTATAAAGAAACAAAAATATTTCCTATTCCCTGGAACTTACTGACTGTGACCACTCGCTGGCAATACTCAGGAGACAATCCTTAGTAAGAGGTCCGCTTAACTTGACACCAAAAGAAACAAGAAGGAAACATCTTTATCAATTAAGGGCACGGCTTGGGGTGAAAAGGGCACAGATGACGATATTATTCCCTCTTTTCTTATACAATCGTTCACTTCTGCCCTTTTATTTCCATCTACTGTGTTATTAAATTCAACATAAATGTACTTTTCACCATGTTCTATATGCCCTTCTCTTTCTTCCAATGGTGAGATGTTAAAGAGCGTAAATGAATAAAATTTTTTCTTCCAATAGTAAATTTGCCAATCATCCCCAAATTCCATATATATTGTTTTACTTAGGTTTATATTTCACTTCCACTCTTCATATTATCCAAACGTTCTCTTAACATAAGAGGTAAATCATAACTGGGGCTAGGTAGTTGGTTATTGGAAATGGGAGTTAAACATATATTTTTTCTTTCAACAGTATTTCCATATTTATACATCTTTGTTCCAAATTTTTAAGGACGATTTCTACATATTTTAAGCAAAATTGATGACAAACAGGACGCTTGGCAAATATTTATTTACTTGCATTTTTTTGATTGATTTTATTTATGGACGCTCTTTAACATCTCAGGTCATCAGCGTTCCATTCAACTCAGGGCGTAAAACGGCCGACAAATTTTGCTCAGAGGCCTCTCTTTCAGGCTTGAGGTTCTTTTTCGTGCTGTAAATGTACGACACGGGACCCACGGCTTTACTTCCCTTCCGAAGGAAGCCATACTTAGGATTTTTACGCCCGAAAAAATCCATCGGTCCTGGCCGGGTTCGAACTCGCGATCTTGGGTATAGGAGGCAAGTATGGCAACCACTACACCACCAGGACCGACATACTTGCATTTAATATCTTGTACTATCGATTAGAAGTTATAGCGATGGTGTTTATTGATCTAAGAAATTATTTTTACTATGATCAGAAGCTTCAAAGATAGCCAACATTTCAACCAATTCTTTGAAAGAGTGAAATAAATAAATAAAAATAAAAAGTACTAACATCTGGACTAAAGCAGGATTCATACTTATGTTTTTGATTATGTACTTGACATTGCATCAGTGAGGGAAAAGAATCCTATTAAGTGCAAGGTTTGCTACGTAATAAAAACAAACAGCTTTTAATTTATACATTTTAAATACTGAGATAATCTTTGGGATCATAAATCAAATTTGTCAATTCTTATCATATGACAACGAACTAACATTAAACCTGTTTAAACACACAGTTTTTTCCAGCTTCCTTTTAGCGAATCATCGTTGACAGCTGCATGGCATACATAACGTAACTGCGCTGAACCTATACGTTAATGAGTGATCATTATTAAAAACATAAAAGTGACAGTTGTAAGTACATGACAGTAATTGGAAAATGGGAGAGAAAGTGTAGCGGCAGAAATTTATAAACAGAAGCAAGGTCTTGCTCATAAAGAAATCCTGGATATGGAAGGGGGGAAAAAGTGTTTTGCAAAGCAAAAACGAGCAAGAAAAAGATGCTAGACGCTGTGTAAACTTTGTATTCTTTTATTACTGACAATCATCAGACTAGAAGGTGGAGTTTATTGCTACGAATATCTAAAAATATTTTATAATTATTTATGGAGTAGGAAACTTTACTTTTTCGGTTATGTGGCAATAATATGGTTATAGTTTTATATCTGCATACATTGTTTCATAAAATACTAAATTCTGCAGAAAGGTGCTTAATCCAAATAGCAACGAATATTTACACTTTCATTTCAAGCCTGGCTAATATACGTTATACTTGTTGTTACATCACACTGTTAATAACACTATAATATAAATCTGAACAACCCGATTATTATCTTAATGTATGTATCAAGTACATGAATTTTAATTTTGAACGATGGACAAACAGGTTTACTTTTTGTCGCCCGAACAACTTCGCTTGCGATGGTACTAATGTAAAACCTTTTAAAAATGGAAATTGACAATTGAGGCCTGAATAGCAGGGGAATATCCTCGTACAGAATATTAGAAAGAGTTCAGCTTCGGTGGTAGTTCCTTCAAGCCTTTAACAATGCCTCGCGATTAGCGTTGGTTATTTCTCTCGTTTCATATTTTGTATGTGCTTTATTCAGATATTCCTATATTCTTTCAAACATTAACTTATGCTATTTTCTGGCTTCCCCTTCCTTTTGCAGTAGTTTCTTTAGCCTTTATTTATAATGCTCATTTTTGCTCTATACAAAGTAACATTTCATTTTAAAACAGCATCAATCAAAATCATAATTGAATCGGTGATTTAAGAATGGAAACAAGTAGTGTATAGATTTCAGGGGGAACCCCCCCCCACACGCACGCACACACACACACACACAAAACTTTAAATTCCAAAGTTGACTCCACCGAAAGTTATGTTCCACAGCAAAATTATAGAACTTATGATTCTTGGTTGTTTGAGCTATTCATAGATCTCGATTTTGCATTAGTTCACTTAACAGAATATTTTTATGCCTAGGGCTTGTTTCCTTTATAAAATAAGTCTATGACTTGTGGAAAGTAACAAAATAATGTTTTAATTTCATAATAAATAAACAAAATTATGCTTTGACATATTTCACATAATGCTGATTAACATATTCTGCTATGCAGACATTATAAAAATACTCTCAATTGTTTATAACCTTCTAGGACTAGTCATAGACCAACATCAGTTGTTGGCCATGAGAGAATTTTCAAGCAGAATGCTGATTTTCGTCTGGGATATATTGTACTATTTTTTCAACATCTGATATCTTCTTATTGTTAATTGGAACACAAGCTGCACCATATACTGTTTGGGAAGACAGACCTCCATTTGCATAAATTTTGCCAACTTGAAAGAGTGCTGGATAGTGCCATCAATATACTCGGTGCCTTGAGATTTCCAAATTGTTGTTTATTATATGTTCGATGCTTATACTTTGAAAGAGTTAGCCCAGGGCTGCCAAGAGGAATAGCATTGGTGTTTTCTTAAAATACATCTGTCACCATTTAGCTGCTCTTTTTTATGTACCAATAATTCTGCAACTGCAGCCATTTTAACATTTTCATTCAATGATGCTGACTTGACCTTTACAATTAAAGCCTCGCACTTCGAACACACGTCTGTCTGAGAATGACCAAAAGTAAATCCATAGTTTTCATTGTAGTGCTTTAGATAGCACACATACTTCGTACTGTTTGTTAAGTCTCTGGTCTCTTCACAGAAGTTGATTCATCTTTTTAACATTAAGTGAGACATTATTTCAGTAATGCGTTTGGTGTCTAGGAAATGCCCTGACATGTTGATCTATTTTACAAAGCGCTGCTTCAGGAACTACATTGCTAAGCGTATCAATAGGAAACTTTCCTTGAAATAGCAGGAATGTTAAGCGATATACAGATAGCCCAGAGATAGCACAAATGCTTATTTACAAACATGAAGACGAGTGACTATATTCTTGTCTATGTACTGTCTTCTCTGTACTGCTTTACAATCCATTATTTCCATCTTGTTCATTTTTAGTAGATGCACTAAGTCTCTGTGATCGAATAGCTATTTTATCAACATCAGAAAATTCATTTGTACACTTCAGCTGCAATCAGGACCTGCTTTCTTAGCGTTCATAACTCTTTCCTTCCCCAGTACTCCGTCCCAGCTAAACTAGATTTTTTTCTCTTCTCATGAGCATAATCCTCAGTGTTTCGAATATCTTTACGCTTATTCTTCCTTTGAGATTCACTTTCAGAAACATCCATTATAAACAGCCCAAAAATAACAAATGAGTTGTAATATGTACTATTGGGCTATCACAACAACAACAACAACAACAATAATAATAATAATAATAATAATATTACCAACATACTCTAATAATCAAATAGATAAACGATATTATCAACACAAAATAAAAATGGTATCAAGACAATCAATTATTTGATAAGAGAAACTAGTTCAGGACTTATTTCCTTTTTAAAATCAATGGGAATTTAAAGTGGCACTGGATTCGCAATTAATGCACGACATTTTTCTCTTTCACGCTAATACATAGCTCAAGGACTGAGAAACAAAACGTATATCTCATTTCATTTCTGCCAAAACGTGGACTTATTTCTCTTTTCAAATCAAAGAATCAATATTTTGTAAGTACGAGCTTATTTTGTCATTTAAACAAATGCTTTTTTTTTTCTTTTGCACTAATTACTGGCTGTAGTGATACGATGGAGGATAAATATTAAAACTTTTTTTTTCTTCTGCTTATTTTCAATTGGTATCTTATTTCTTCTATTTCACTTATTTTAATTCATATGTTGTTCTCTGTAACCAGTTTTAAGCCTGAGATTATTTATTTTTCGATCGCCAACTGGACGTCAATCTAAAGTCTTGTGTATTAAGATCGTTAGCAAAATTTTGATTCAGTAGGCAAATTATGAAGTATTTAAAATCTATGCAGCTTTATATAAATTGTTTCTTGTTTATACTTTTATATATTTATATATGATGCTTTAAGTGACGTAATATAAATATAGTTTGCCTTTTCTCTTCGCTAACGTTAGCTGACCAACGGAAAATACAAACTATATCACTCACTATCCAATCATTTTCAATGTTATGTGAATCTATATAGGAACATATTAAACAATGGAACACTTATAATCCTCTCTGCCACATTTTGTAACACTATAGTAGAAAATCGCGAATCAGTTTACTATGCGTTTCAACTTTTCAGAATATGCTGCTAGTGTTACAGCAAAGCACGATAGCCAACATCAGTAAAAGAAGGTGAGATAAGTTTTGCGCTAGTTTAGTGTTTCAACCCCCATTTTTCCTACTGTGGCATTACAGTGATGGACACTGATGATACATGAGAGGAAATGATAAATTGGAAATGGATTTTTGAAAATGAAGCGTTCCAAGTTTTAAGTCTCATTTGCCACTGATAAGCATTGACAAAAACCTGGAAAAAACCTCAGAAAGGGATTTGAGCCGCGGACTTCCCATTTACGAGTTTGTGCCTTAGTGATGTTGATCATTGTATGGAATTAGGTTTAATTTTTTTTTTATAACGAATAATTGATCGTTAGGCTTGGGAAGTAGCAAGAATTCTCGCTTATTAAACACTCTGAAACTAAAATAGAAACAGACAACGTTTCCAGTACGTGGTTTTAAATTACCCACACAATGTGAAACATCTAAAAATGTGCCATTTTTTTGTTTGTTGCTAGGCGCATGAGACTATAAAAGGGTACAAGCAGAATGCAAAGGTGTGTTAGCGCTTAGATGGTGGCTACAAGTTTGAATTTGCAGGTTAAATGATACACCCAAATTCTTATATGATGATAACTACAGATAACAGAGTAAGAAATCGTTTATATCGTGTTTTGACCCGCATAGTACTGTGACATAATGCGACATGCGTATCAGAGAGCTGTTAGTGATCGTTTGTCAATGAGTTGTCACTTTGTTTGTCATAGTCTAAAGAGCAAGGAACTGAATCAACTGCTCCAACTGCTATTTTCAGACGATACTTCAACTTAGGTAGTCATGGAAGATGATGCTCATATCATTACAAGTGGGTCCAGTGCTTCAGAATCACTGCATCTTCCTGTAACCCGTACGGAGTGACAGGACGATATGGAAACCATTTGTGCCGTAATAACTCGGAGCCCAAGAAGATATTTTCGACGACCCTCTGTGGCTTGACGGATTTCAGATCGACCATTCAGGGCAATATATGGATCCAACAGATGGCGTTACGGCACATACACAGCAAGAATAAGCATAGGGTCGTTGCTATTCCACAGAAGGAGCATTCTCGATTGTGGGACATCTCTTGGCAATCCTAGTTCCCTGATCTCACAGTCTCAGACTTCTTTTTATGGAGGTGCCTAAAACAAATCATTTGTCACAAGTTTGGAATTAAGAATTAGATCATCAGAGCTGCGGTCAACTCTTTCCCTGGCGATATGTTACGAAAAGCAACGCTTCCAGTGCCATTTTGAAGAAGATTGGGGGATCAAGGCAATCGTTTGCTAGGAGTCATTTTCAAACATTGATAGGTAAACGGCATTCCTTTCTTTTGTATTTGACTAAGAAATATAAATAAATAGTCATTATTCACTTACGTTGTATATTGTAAAACGCGCTATGAACGCTACCACATCGTATTTATGATCAATCTTATTCTCTTTTGGATAGGAAGACAGAATATATTTTAAATGCCGCAGGAAATCTAAAAGCAAAAACAGACAAATTAAAAAGCTGTTTATAGTACAAGCCTGGAAACACAAACGATCTTTACACTGATCCATAGACTCCTCATATATTGCCTTTCAATCTTTGATTTGCCGCAGAATTCATACCTTTAAATCTCGCACAGATAGTTTTCTTTTGACTTGAGCTATCCATCAATCTGAGATTTATGATACCATGTGAGTGGAAAATAAGAAACCTTCAAGTTACATTTCCTGTGACACTTGCGGCTTGATCCTTAAGTATACGTTTTTCTGCCCACTTGTTTGTGGAAGCTGTTCAATAATTGATGTGGTGTTACGCAGCTTCGGAGAGGAGAAAACAGGAGCTTGGCCATTAGCAGAGATTTGTAGCTGTGCTGACACATTATGGTGTGGAAGTTACTCGGCGAAGGAGCAATTACAAGTCTCGCTTTTAGCGTTGCTGTAACGATCTTTACCGGTGCAAGACGTTCTAACAAGTTCAGAATTAAATCAGCGGTGTGGTCGTTTTGATTTGTTGTAGTTATTAACCATAAGCACATAAGGGATATTTCTATAGACTTAACAAACTCTAATTATTACTAGGTACTATAGGTAAAGCAAGAGTCGCCCTAGGTATTTGCTTAAGCTCTGTAAAGAAAAAGATATCTATAAGGTGTCTCGGTAAGATGCATGCCATCCTTTGATAACTTTTGTTCACAGTCCTTAGTGAAAGTGAAAAATGTACCAGCTCACAGTCCGAGTGAACAATAGTTAAACAGGTTTCGATCTTTTTTTTCACATACTAGTAGGCTACAATTCAGGTTATGGTGAGGACAAATTGCCCGTTCTTTCCTTCTTTCTTTAATGAAGTTTTTCCCCATACTAAAGGTGATACCATTGAGCGGGGTGAGTCATACAGTTACCGTTATGAATATCCCGGGTTCAAATCTCTTTAGGCCGGTCATCCTGACGCTAGAATTTTTAATGGTTTTCCCTGGTCACTTTAGCGAATGCTAGGAGGAATCTTTCCTTTCCACGAATTTTCCGCTTTCCCAATTCATTCATTGGTTCAGATACAGTGTCGAGAGCACAGGCAAGGTGGGTTGGTACCGTGTGCGGTGTAACGGTAACCTCGTTGCTATGTCCGTGTTTCACCGCCCCTGGATCCCGGCCGCCCGGCGTCTCCTCGCCTCATCCTTTCCTCTCGGAGGTGTCCCCAGTAGGAGAGTAGGCACAAAGTACAAAAATGATCCCCTTTGTTCCTACTAATCCAATCCAAAAAGCGGTGCCAAGCAGCTGTGTGTCGACAAACTCGAGCCTAGCTTTAAAAGTGGAACGCAAACTACGAATGTAAGATAATGTTATGCTCATTTGGGTTATCAAACCTTCTCCCAAACACTATGACTGTAGACATGAGTTAATAAAATTTTGTTTCTCTTATATCCTTCTTTTGCACCTTATTGCTTTACCTGATTTAATTTGGATCTTCTTTCTTATAAATTATGAGTACCATTACCATTCGGTAATCTATTCTTTTATTCTCTTTATGTACAAAGCTTTACTTGTTATCTTAATGAAGTGTCCATTGTTTTTATTACGTTGGTCTTTCTTTAATAGCAACATTTATATTTACTTTTTATTTGGTGCTTCATTAAAAGCACAGTATTATATTGCATTTTAATGCTTTTAGGATAGGCTTAACAAGATTTGTCATTAAACCCGTGCTATTTTGACGTGATTAACGTTGAAACTCTGTCTGCACTAAAGTGTTTTCTTCGAAAAGAAAATAATTGCTGTCTAAGATATACGTTAAGTGCTAAATTACTCAGATGAAAATACATTTTTATCAAAAAATGACAACAGTAAACAAAGCATATTCGTTATTAAAAATATGAAAGCGCTTAAAATATACCAAAAAATTCTCAAGTTCTCTGCTTTAAATATGTCACAGGTGAGACAATTTGACAAACTTCCAAGACTCAGGAGTGTGTGGTCAATCAAGAAAGAGCTCGTAGAAAACAAATGATAAAATACAACCTCTTTTCTGATTTTAATGGAAAGGGGAATACTAAAATTATAATATTTCAGGAGTAAAGTCCTTGTATGTCACATTTAACCTGTTCACAATATGCTAGACACTTCTGTGTGCTAATTCCAATAACACTTTATAAATTTATTTAATTGTGATTCTTGCAGTGCACGGTATAATCCTGATCGATACGCTTAGAACTCGAAGTTACGATTTTATGTCATGTTGCATAAAATAACTCACAGATCGATATTTCAGTGTTTGCTTGGTGCTGTCACGTGAGCTGGCTGATGCGACTCTCAGGTTCGATTTCATTAGTCAACACATGCCTTGTCTCCACCGGTCGGAGATTAATACTGTTCCGGAGACAGAGAAAGCTTTTCCTCTGAGCTTTTTTTATTTTGATTGATTTATTTATGGACGCTCTTTAATATCTCAGGTCATCAGCGTCCCATTCAACTCGGGGCGTGAAACGGCCGACAAATTTTGCTCAGAGGCCTCTCTTTCAGGCTTGAGGTTCTTTTTCGTGCCGTAAATGTACGACACGGGACCCACGGCTTTATTTCCCTTCCGAAGGAACCCATACTTAGGATTTTTACGCCCGAAAAAATCCATCGATCCTGGCCGGGTTCGAACCCGCGTTTTGGGCATAGGAGGCAAGTATGGTAACCATTACACCACCAGGACCGTCCTCTGAGCTGCCATTCCTAGTCAGTTTCCTAAGAAATGCCTGCTTTTTGCCGATTTTGGTGATTCAGGTTTGTTGTAGATTTTTCAGGAGTATTTTATGTATTTATAACATAAATTATAAAAGGTTTTACTAACTTTTACGGGAGAAATTTTGCTATTTTGCTTTTGCAGCTAGTTACTAGATTTTAAAAGCAATGTTTTAGATAATTTGTGTCGTGTGTTACGAAAATTGTATGTAATTACCTAATTGTGTAATATAAATTTGCTTGCTACGAGGTAGATTGAAATTTCGCAAGACTAGTTAGGCAGGTTTCTTTGCCTCCCATTTAAAGTGATTTCGTAGTAGATGGGATATTTTTAAACAATTTTGAGTTTATTCAAATAGTTCTTATTTATTGTTCTACTATTTCATCAATTATTGTATGTAACATTTATTAACTTTTATGAGTAGTGCATAATTTAATGTTTACACGTTTACCTCAACACATATTTTTGATCGCTAATTGCTATAATAAAAATTATCTTTTATCAAACCCCCCACACACACCCACCACTCGCGCGAGCGTTTCCATGGAACCTCTAGACCTTTAAGTTTTTTTAGTGGCAGTGGCAGTAAGCAACAGCTGAGCGCGATTAGATAGATAAATAATAATAATAAACGTTACTCATCTGCGCTACAATTTAATGAAATAATAAAAGTGGAGAGGAGAGAATTCTATTTTAAGAACAGCACTGTGAATGCAGACTGGCTTAATGATTGAAATTTTGACATTTGCTGCAATCACAAAACATATTTATTATTATTAACAACAAAATTACAGACTTTAACTCTGATAGTGTTATTGGATTTCCGGCCTGGCTGGAAGGGCAGATCAAGTTGGTCTCTAGCGGAGCCGCATCTTAAAGTTGTCAATAATATTTTCTATTATGGCTTCATACTGAATAAAAACTATTATGAAAAGTATTAAGGTGCATTAATGTTTTTAATCTAGCTAGTGACTTTTTTCCCATGTTATTTAAGAAATTATAAATTTAGAAACATTTTAAATTCAAACCATTCACTTTTGAGACAAAAATATTATAGTATTGTGGTCATTTCCGTTATTTTTCAATAGCAATACTTTTCAGCTATCCAGGTTTAGACATCATGGCATATAACTTTTCTGCCCATTGGTTATAATGGGGAGGGGGGATACATTTGGAAGTCTACTATAATTCCTATAATTAGTTTTTTGAATTGAATTAACAAATTTCTTTTAATTTAAACAAATGGTTTACACGAAACTTGTTTAATTTTCCACCTATCTGGCAGAGTGAAGCAAGCGACCGATCTAGGAAACTTTATTTCTGCTGATTTCATTCTCTTTTGTCGTTTCTGTTCATCGTACAATTCTCACAGTGATAAAAACAAAGTGTAACAAAAATACTGGGATAAACTTTGGGGGAGAGTTTCTCACACCAAAACAAGGAAAAGGAAAAAGAAAATAATATATATTGGATCGAGGCATGATCCAATAATTACGTTTGTTAAAATAATAATTTACTTTTTTCAGACAATTGAGTGATGTTGATGCTGATGCACATTATGATGAAGATTTGTTTACATTTATCATTCGTGGTTAGTTTCTTTTGTTTGGCACGGGCTGCAGTTCAGTTACATGGCAGGGTTTTCATATGGTGAGCAGCAACTATGGTTTTTATACGTGGTCTGGCGAATGGTAATGGACGCGGAGCTGCATAGCTGTATGAGGTGCGTTCATAAACGAATCTTTCAGCATCGGTAACATCACTCAGGTGTTTGAAATAGTTAATTGTTATTTGAACAAAGTTTTTGGATCATATCTTGAAAAGCATGAATGCTATCTTACAATAATAACTCACAAACCAGGCATTTTCGGACATATGTTCACATGTCTTTTTTCCCTTGTTTTGATGTGAAGAACTCTCCCCCAACGTTTCTCAGTATTTATGTTGCATTTTGTATATATGTGCGTGAGGGAGAATGAAACTTTTACATATCAAAACTATTGCAATTGTCTTATAAAATGCCAACAGTGTATATATAAACTTAAAATGCACAAAAGCGTGCCACATTTAAAGTGAAGAACACATAAAAACACTAAAAAAAAAAAACACTGTTAGATGCACTGTAAGACGACGTGGAACACTGTTGAGGTCACTGTAGAACACTGTAGTGGTTACTATATTTCGAGCAAGGATGGGCTCTTGATCGCGTAGAAGGAGAACAAGGACTAAGTCTAGTATATCGTACGGCTTGTGTGTCTTCCTTACAGTCTGCTGAGTTGGCAGCCAGAGAAACCAACATAACAAAAAAAAAAAATGAAATTTAAAGATGCAATTTCCCCCCCCCCTCCGTAAAGAGAGATGTTCAAGCCCGGAGGGGTACGTGCCTTGTGAAGAACAATCGCTGCCATCTCTCTGTCTCGGAGAGTACTGGTAGGAGAAGTAGGGAGTACGGCATCTATCAGTATTAAAGCAAAACAAGTATCGAAAGCAGAATGGTGAAAGTTGGCATATTGGGCTACGGGCAAAGAAGAACAGGTTTTGACAGAGCGTTTGTGATTGTTCATTCTGAGTGAAACTGTGGTGGAGGTTAAGCCAATGTAGAAAGCAGGACAAAATTTACATTGGAGCATGTATACCACGTTGGTGGAGACACAATTAGCAAAAATATGAATTTTGAATTCTGACAACTATGGGACTAAAGAAGGATGTACTGGGCATTATTAAGGCACAAGTTTTACATTTTGTTCTATTGTGCATTTTAAATTTTGTCATGTCTCCTACAGAGAGCTTTTTACATTCCTTTTAAAAGTAATATATATATATATATATATATATATATATATATATATATATATATTCTATTAAAATGTTTTCATAACTTATTCCTCTTATAAGTTCAGCTTCTGCTTTTAATCATCGCCAGGTTGAATATGGGAACTTTTCCGATGATAAATGAAATTGAAGTGAATCCTTGTTCGTCAAATGAAGCAGTTAACATACGTACACCTATCACTAACATCTAATGAGAAATTGTTAATGTTCAAAAAATGATATGATTTGAAACGTTAAACTCGATGAGTTCGTTTTTGAGATTCAGGAGGTTCAGGATTAATTCCAAACGGACTGACTATATAACGGGATATTTATACAGAATTTTCCTTAGATAATAAACCCACAAATGGCCAATTTATATGTCGGTCCTGTGGTGCAGTGGTAACCATGCTTGCCTTCTAAACCCAAGATCGCGGGTTCAAAACCGGCCAGGATTGATGGATTTTTTCGGGCTTAAAAATCCTAAATATGGCTTCCTTCGGAAGGGAAGTAAAGCCTTGGGTCCCATGTCGTAGATTTAGGCACGAAAAAGAACCTCAAGCCTGAAAGAAGAGACCTCTGAGCAAAATTTATCGGCCGTTTCACGCCTTGAATAGAATGGGATGTTGATGACTTGAGATGTTAAAGAGCGTCCGTAAATAAACCAACTCATTCAAATGCCAATTCATATCTAAAATAACAAAAATGAGGAACATAGATAGGAAGGCTCTGTACAACTAATTGGATCTTTCTGCTCCACCCCCTTGCAAATGTTTTATGGTGTGACAACACTACTGGGATAAAAATGATAATTGTTAATAAATATTTTAAAGGGCATACTTATAACATATACTATGGAACGTTTAAAGGTTAATTAATAAGAAAGTGAAAGTAAAATATAATTTTTGAGTTCCAGTATGTGTAAAAGGGACAGAGGTAGCAACCACTGATGAAGTTTCTAAAAGGGTCAAGTGAATGCCTTTAATTGCATAATAAGCTGCGTGACCACATATCGTGCGCTGACGGAGCTTGTGCGTGCAAATAATGACAAAGCTGACAGTGTCATTTGCGTGAGAGATAACGTGGAAAAGTAAAGAAATATGTCCGTTCATCTCTCTCTCTCTCTCTCTCTCTCTCTCTCTCTCTACCTCTACCTCTACCTCTACCTCTGCCTCTCTCAAGCTCTCTTTAACGAAAATATGCTAATAAATTAATTACTCTACACTTTCTAAGATCAGTTCATTTACCTTTTCAGTAAAATGATCAACTTTCCTATCGCATTCTTGTTTCTGCTCATCATATTTCTTCTGGAAATATCTTTGATTTCGCTGATAATCCAGCCTCATACACACCTGTCATTGCCCCTATGCAGGAAAGTGCTGTAATACGTGTACCTTTCAACGCGTTAAGCCACTGCCCGGATTGGTGAGGCGCTTTGAACAGTTTCATGTAAAAATGGTCTCCGGTTCAAGAAAACCCATTTTTGAAAAATTGTAAAGCAACCAACCAACCAAACAAAAAAACAATCAATTCCGTTTTTTTTATCGTTACCTCAAAGCTTAGGAAAAAGTGGACGAACAACCTACAAGAATATTCTTTGTAGAGTTGTTATTTTGGAGGCTTTGTAATGGCTAGCAAGATTTACTTTATAGCATTAAACTGAACACTTTCTGCATGGAATAGAATATATGTTTACATTCAGTAATATTTTTTATTAAAACCCTGCAGAACTAATTATATTTCATTGAGGTTATGTTTGCATTTTAGGTTATAAAATGTCCATGAAGTAAAATGAAATAAAATGTGTTTTTAACCATTTATTTTATCAAATGGCAAAACATTTTATAAAGTACAAAATAACTTTAAAGAACTCGTCTGGGTTAATATATTTGCTTAAGAGCCAGAGTGTAATGTTTTTACACAGCTCCTGATGTTCTTCGAGTATGTAAGAAATCTAAAAATGTCATTTTATTTTAGTTGTTTTCATTGGAAATTTTCTGCTAGGTATGGACATTTTGGCGGAAAAGCAGGGTTTAAACGTGCAGATTGAGAAAGCAGGAAGGTGTGTTTTATAATAGCATCAATAAACAAAACCATACAAATGAATGAATCATTTTTAATGTTTAATTAACAGTGGCGTTTGGTTAAAATTATTTGAAACTTAGTTTTTGATTTTTTCGTTTTAATCGACTTGTTTCACATCTTTAGCTTTGTTATCTTTGATACGTTCTCTTCTACATTAACGGGCCACCCTTCCTTTTATTCCCTTGCATACTTTCTTCTTCATTTAATGTAAATATACTTTCATATTATTCAAATGGTGTAGAAAATAAAACTGAAAGTATCACACGAAAGAATGGATTTGCCTCCAATAAACAATAACAAAATGTTCCTTAAATGTTTTTACACATTAGTCAACAGACCCGTATTCCGGTTAATAGAATTTTTCCAAAAGAAGTGACAAGGTTGCTTTTATTGTCCACGCATAAGAAGATCTTCGGTCCAGAATTTGGTTCCATTAAAAGGTGAAAAATTCCTGACCGGTAATAGATTGTGAAGAATTTAAAGCCGTTTTGGAGGGGGGGGAGCAAACTTTTAATACTAATTTTACAGATATTTATAACTCAAAATTAGCAGAAATTGAGTCATGTACTGATGCTTGAGTGAGCATTTCAGCCTCAACATGGAGCTACATTTGTGAAAGACATGAATGCTGCAGCTAATTCACATCCCGTTAAACACGCCGTAAGCTAAGTTTCCGGGAAGAAGCATTCATGCCATTGGTTGACAGCCTTTTACTTGTTTTATACCAACAACATTCCCCTGAAATTTACGTTCTCTAACACGCAGCTATGAGCGGAATTCTCTGTGCTCGTTCATTTCCAACATTATCTTAAAAGCATTTGAACTATTTGTTGTTTATTATCTTAAATGTCTGAACGCGATGTTTCAATTGCTCAATTTTCTAAATGTACGTAATAAATGTGTGTTTTTAGTTTTTGCTTTACTCGTCGGATTATTTTACGACTATGTTTTGTTATTTATGCATCTATTTATCTTATTAAGACAGCTATGAAGATTCCGTCGCAGCATAAGTGTATGCGAAACAAATGCTGTGGATTAAGCAGACATATTGGAAATAATTGCAATGAATATCATATCTTAAATAGGGTATCCTAGATTACTAGACGTTCGTTTTTAAATATCTGAACCAACAAAACTTAAATACCTTGTAAAAGAACCTTTGCAGTCTTTCTTTGTTCAACAACCAGAGAGAGAGAGAGCGCTCGACATCAAATCTATGTCCGAAAAATTAGAAAAGCGTATATATTTTCAAAAGTTCCAAACAATTTACAATGTGTAATGATATGGATTAGTAAGAATCAATAGAAAATATGTAAATCACACCCTGCTCTGTGAGGCCTTTATCTCATAAAGTTAACCAGAGATCGTGGCTCGATAAGTCACGGTAGCCGTGCATGGAAGAGCATCAGCGTGTCAAGCCGAAGATCCAGAGAGTCCCGGCCGTTACCTTTAATTTTTCGTAACTTGATTCTTGATTACAAATTTTAGACTAACACACGGATGGACTTGAGTGAAAAAAATATCATTTAATATAGAATCCAGAACTTTATATGCAGTTATAACACTCAAACCGTGCGAATGAAAAAAATTGTCAGTAGATAAGAAAATATAATGGATTTCTCTTAGGTTTTCACATTTTTAGACTAACAAGGAATGCTCTAGGGTTCGAATATACAAAGCCACACCAAAATGCAGTTATAGACTCTTTATTTATCTCTGAATTCAAGGGTGATGTTCTTTTTTCTGTAAAATGCTGCAGTTGCTCACTAGAGGGCTCCGTTTAGTTACTCTTTGTTTGCCTGCTATGCCAATCGAGATTGTGCAGGTGCTTGTATCGCCTGTCTTGTCTGTGTACGTAGTGAGAAAATAAATTAGTAATCAATCCAATTAATGTTATGATATAAGTTGAACTGAAAGTACCCGATGAAGATTTTGATCTGGAAGATGCGTTTTAATGTTTTATAGAAAGTTCTCCTATTCATTTAATCTTTGGATACTTGCACCTACACCCAGGTCATTTAGAATGAAGTAACAGTAAGTTCATGTGTCTTTACTGGTCAACTGCAACATTTCACAGAAAGACAAATAATACCATTGGCTTCAGAGGTAATCACATGCCCTATAACTGAATTTCGATGCGATTTTGTTTACTCAAACTCGAGGATGTTCCTTGTAACCCTTAAACTATGGGCAAAAATCATCATTATACATTATCATCTTTGTTGTTTATACAGCCTCCATTTAAAAACAATTTCAAATGCTTATTGTAGGGTGACAGACAAAATTATAAAGTTGCACAAATTGTTTTTGTGACGAGTGAACCTGAGGATCAGAAGTAAATTATGGATTTATCTCTGTTTTTCTCCGAGTTATATTTTAACATTTGGCTTATTTAAATGGGTAAATGTGGTTATTTAATGAGAATGCTGGATAATACTGATAACTGATCATACGGGTTTTCTAACGGTAGCGGATGTTTTAGTTCTCGTATCTACATTTATCTCTCACTCTTCTGCATCATCTCTGAATATAGTTAAAATATTCCTATACATATTGACTCATTTTTTTCCAATGCTAATAATAGATACTGTTCTTGGGTCATGTTACATTTTAATATCTTTTTACAAAAAAAGTACAGAAAGAAGATCGTAGTATGTTGTGAGATTATCATATGGCAAGCATCAGAAAATTTTGTACGAAAAAACGAGTATAGAGCCATGCAGGCAAAGTTGATGCCACGATCGTCTAATGACAAAAGTATTGTTAGGTAGTTTGAAAGAAAATTCCGTAACTGCTTGAAGAGTATAATTTCTTATTAGCGTCGTCACTGAAGGCGAAATTTAGCTTTCTGGGTATGATCCCATAACTCAGTTAAGGCGTGAATATTTGACACTGCTGAGAAGATTGAAATCTAAAACCACTCATTGAAGAGGATGATTCTGAATAAAATCTATGTGCGACGTAATTTCATTTACTGATGCATTTAGGATGCTCTTGATTAGTGACTTGTATAACGTTCTGATGAACTAGAATAGGTTTTTTAAATTTATTTTCGGGTTAAAAAAAAGTGATGTATATGATATACAGACTTACTGGCTTTACCTTCTAAATATTTACGTTTTCTTCAGCTGGTCTCTCAACAATCCTAAAAGCGGTTTGGTTTCCAGTTGTTCATAAATTTGATGCTTGTACCAACGTCACTTTTAGCATAATAATTTGCTATTTGCCGACAGCAGCTACTGCCTACACGTCTAACTCGACATTTGACAACTTGCATTCATTTGAATATCAAACATGACATAAAATTCAGAACTAAACGTTTAATTATAGGAAATGAATGGTTATCAGAGCACATATATTGAGATATTTATCAGTTTTACCAGTAATGTATTCTGTATATGTGGGAAGCAATGCCACTAGGCCGCGCAATAGAGATTCCTGTTCTGTAAATATACTGGTTTTAACATAAATCTATTGTAATTGGTATTCTGCGAACAGCTGAGCTTTAGATTTGCATTCTGATCATTACAGTGCACGTTTTCTGTCTTTCTTCATTACTGTCTCTAATTCCGGTGAAGCATATCTCTCTGTATTTAGATGTTCGGATAGTTTGTTACTCAAGGCGTACATCTAATGAGCTAATATTTTTGGCAAAGAGAGAGACAAACTGTGTGCTAGGAAAACCATTTCAGGAGATGTTGTGTTAAATGCTATTGTCGTAAGGATTTGGTCAAAATGAATTTATTTTCATTACAGGAGATAAACCTTTTTAGATGAAAATTGAACATGAGGGCGAAAGGCAAAGAGTTTGAGGATAAGCAAAAATGTTGACAGTTGAGGATTCCACTCAGAAAACTAGAATCTAACTTCTTGAGGTAAGTTTAAATATATCTCCTTAATTCTTTATGAATTTTTAGGTACTTCAATAAACTAATAGGAAGTAAAAAAATATTCTGTGCAGCACAAGTGATGTAATTCTGATAACCTTAGAAGGAATGGTGTGAAAATCGCGTGTAGGAAAGTACAGGTAACAGAAAGGGACAAAAGAACGATGAGATGTAAATTCAGAACATTAATTTTTAATCTTAAAAATGCAGAGGAGTAATGAGGAAGCATAATAAATAAATAAATAAATAAATAAAGTTAAGCGCCAGGCATTAAAAGACTTTGAAATAGAAATTAACATTACCAACCCCTCAAGGAGAATTAATGACTAAAAGGCTTACTTTAAGCATTACCTTGCTCATTCAAAAAGTAATGCAACTATACTTTTTTCTGCATTAGTTTATCTGGGAAAATTCAATTTTTATGTATAGCACACCGGAAGGGTAGTTTAGTAATGTTTGAGACTCGCATTCGGATAGATCTTTTTTTCCTTTCGACGAACGTGCACTTTCCCATTTCAATCCGTTGGTTCTGTTACAGGGTCGAAAGTGGCAGGTGAAGTGGGCTGGTGTTGTGTGCAGAGTAACGGTGTGTTCCGTTTTGGAAAGAGTACTGCCCCGGTGTCTGGTATGGAAGCAGCTTCTAAGGAGTTTGAAATCCTTTAAAAGGGGGCACCGCTGGCGTCGGACAGTTCTATCTGTAAACATTCCAAGGGAAACTCTTTTGCTTGCCTAACCGTCCTTAAATTGTAACGTCCGGGGTTTCCCTCAACTCATCCTTTCCTCCTAAGCGTAGGAACAAACGGACAGTCTTTAAGCAAGGCTTAAGTACCGAAAGCCAGATGGTCGTGATGCAGCTATCTATCAAAATGGAGTCTCTGATGAAAGTTATAAACTTACAGCATAAAATGTGCATAGAGAGATGACAGTGTATAAAACCACTGCCAGTCATAGGGCAAAAAGGTTGTCAAGGACAATGAATTAGTTTCACTCACTGATCGTCCGTCCTGGGCGGCCGCACATTGCAGTATACAATGATGAAAAGTGCAGACAACCATATTCGGAATAATCGGCGAATAGCGACCAAACAACTCGCTACACAACTTGATAGCTCTATTGGCAGTGTCAACACAATTATCCCCAGTTTGAATATTCAAACATTTATATAAAGGATCTTTCGAAGTCATAAGTATAGAGAACCATCAGTGTTCAGATTTACTTGCTCGATACGAGGCTGAAGGTAACGGGGAACCAGAGGCCGAAAGACAGTCCATGGGAGAAAAAAGTTTAAGACAATGCCGTCTGCCGTAGAGTGATAATGCATTCTTCGCGGATTCTGGAGGGATATTTTTGTTCACCAATATATCGATTCGCGGCGAAGTTAACATAAGTCTACCCACACGAGAAGAGATCATTAATCTTCCTCATCCATCTTACAACCTTCCATTTGGCTTCGGTTCTCTAACAGAGGAAGGGGACTTAAGGATGACGAGGTTATAGTTGCAGACTGCATACAAACTCTGACTTATATGTGTCATAAAGTCTTAACTTTGTAAAAAGATCATGCTAAAAATAGTACTGTACAGTCAAAGAATTGGGGACAATCTAGTGTAATGGAAAAGAAATCAAAGAAATCCTGAGAGGGTTTTCTTATATGGCATCTCCACTTAAAATGCTTGGCTATGTCCATGAAAGCAAGAGCCCTTAGTTTGGACACCGAGAAGTTCCAAATAATCCGCAACCGTGAATGGGGTATTGCTTGGCGGCACACCCACATAGCTCTACTGCAGGTGGTAGAACGGAAGCGCTTTCACTGTAGCTTGAACTGTTTTGGCTCACCATGCTCTACGTTCAAAGCGAAGGTTCTATAAATGACGATCACTTAACATGTACCTAGGGCTCTAGTTATGATTGACATATGCCGAGTTAAGACTTTTCACATGGAATAGAATATGTCTTATAATTTTTTAAGTTTTTTCTTGTTAGGCAAATGAATGCGCAGTCATGTAGTGCTAAAATTGATAGCATTAAGCTTTAAAATGTGAGGGAATCAATGTATAACATTTTCCCAGATAACTTTACTCAATTAAGGAGCTATGTTTGAAGGAGCGTGACTGTGAATCTGTAATTTAAAATTTCCCATTATTGAAACAAATACTGGTCACATTCTGGTGTCTGTTTGTTATTACTAATTGCAATTGTTCGGAATTAAGTGGTTTCGTTTATGGTCATAATGCTCAAGTTAGAATATTAGTTAATTTGTTCATGGGGACAGACAGTTTCAATAAACTTTGTTGTTCAGAATAAGTTGAAAACCTTGAAGATCCGTGTAATAGGATGGGAAATAGTAATTGCCACTATAAAGAGGTTGTTTAAGCTCAACATGCTCTTTTACACCTTAATAATAATAATAATAATAATAATACTTTGTATCTAGCAAAAAAAAAAAAACCCCACCCTTAACGCTCATATGTACGTTACTTGTAGTTTTAAAATAAAAACTTTCAAAGTGTTCTGTAAGTTTAAAGCGAAATTCTATACACCTTGTTTTTGAATAATTTTCCCACAGTGAAACTATTCTAGGAATTTATCGGAAGGGTAACTTAATAGCGGGAGTGTGCAGAAGTTCGGTGATGTGTGGCTTTTCGACTTCCAACCCACTTAATGAGTACCCTTCTCCCTGACCGGGGGTAAGGAACCGCAGAAGAGCAATTAAGAATTCTCTGTAGTTTTTGGGATTGGAATTCCTTTAGAGCTGTGTAATATATACAGCGTGCCTCATTACTACTCGTGGTATGGTGCATCATTCATTTCTTATAATAAACGTTGAGTTGCAGAATAATTTATGTTTGATCCCTGAAATGTACATGTTCAATTTCATTCTCAGGTTGGTAAAACATAAGAATATTACAGTTCAGTCTCAGATTAAGGAAAAAAAGTCCCCATAATCCTAATCCCATATGACTTACGATCGTCATATGGAAACAGTGTTGCCAGTGAATAATATTTACCTTTTCTTAAAATACTGATAGATATAAAATTTAATTTTTTCGTGTATTTTTAGCTTGGGTTATTTTACTGGTAATAAACATAAGAAATGTGTATACAAAAATTTAAATTAAGCTTTCCTCTGTCCTATCCTGGTTTTTTTTATATCTCCAGTATGCTTTCCAAAATACACTATAAAATATAGCATCAAATTCCTTGGTAACAAGGCATGCTCTTTAAACTTATAATTCTAATACAACATTTTGGTAGTACAGTGTTCAACATAAAATTTCCACATTTTTAACTGCCAGCTAGCCAATATTATAACTTAATTGTTAACTCAGTGTACCAAATAACAAAATTATCATATGCAATTTTAAAAGCTTCATCTTTATTGTTGCTAGTTTTTCTTGTTGTATTTCAATAGCTTTTTGTTTCATTTTCTAGGTTCCTGACACAAATTTGCGTGAAAATGACATTTTAGATCATGGACATCCCTTAAATATAGTATAACGCTACCACTACACACCAACGTTAGTCCTGTACTACAAAACTGCAGGACACTTTGAGTGTGTAATAGAACCTATAGACCACAACACTCGTTGCGTTGCTACAATTTGAGTAAATTTTACATGATAGCCAACTGTTACAAGTTAATAATATTTAAGAATAGAGTGAGTATATCACTAACTTTAAAACAATAAACGGAAATGTGAATGCTTTAGCTAAAAATAAATAATTAGTAACTCGTCGTTAATAATTACTCATTTTCTACATTCTGATTTTCAGTTGGCACATTTGGCATAGTTGATACACATCTATTTCAATTTACCTAAATCACTTTAAAAGAAACGAATTACTGAATGTTGAGGCCCTAAACAGAGACACCATAGGCTCCTGCGCAAACCAGACTCTGAGTATGTTATTTAATGAATGTAAATGTAATCTTTGATGTGTTAAATTTTATTATGATATTTGTCTGCTTGTACAATACTTTTTATGTGCATCTTTTCCCTCCAAATGAATCGGTCCTGGTGGTCTAGTGGTGATCATACCTTGCTTCCTAAACACAAGATTGCGGGTTCGATCCCGGCCAGGGTCGATGGATTTTTTCGGGCGTAAAAATCCTAAGTATGGCTTCCTGCGGAAGGGATGTAAAGCCGTGGGTCCCGTGTCGTACATTTACGGCACGATAAAGAACCTCAAGCCTGAAAAAAGAGGTCTACGAGAAAAATTTGTCGATCGTTTCACGCCCTGAACTGAGTGAGACACTGATGACCTGAGATGTTAAAGAGCGTCCGTTAATAAAAAAAATAAAAAAAAAATCCTCCAAATTAAGTTCAATGAACAACACAATATCATTCGTTTCATTCATTAAACTGTCTTAAGAGTATTACGAGACCTTCGTAAAACACCTGCATTATTTTCGCTACTTTTCTCACTTTGTTTACAAACAATGCAATATCTTTCCTTCATAATTCCGATACGCAATTATTGTCATTACCTCGCCTTAATGCTCTCTCTCGCTCTATAATGAAAAATAAAGAAACTCTTGGAACAATGTAACTAAAATAAAACTGGAGAAGCAGAAGTAGATAAAATGCTTAAATAGTAACATAAATTTCCCAAATACAGTAAAAGAAAAATAGTAAAGTAATCAATAACAACACAAGTTAACGCAACCCAAATTAGTTACTATTAAAGTGCTGCTTCTCTAGTTTTGTTACTTTAGCCTAAAGTATGTGGAATTATTATAACAACAATGGGTCGTAAAACAAGAGGGGACACAACTTGGCATTATCATGTTTAGTGTATGGGTGAAAGCTGGAAAGGCTTTTAGAATAAAATACCTAAATATGTGTGGTAATTTATAAATATTTATTTTAGAATCTAAATATTTATACGAAAACTCAAATGAACAAATAAAGGAAATTAAGATAAAAGGGTGACATCAGAAACAATCCTTAAAAGTGCAGAACCACCAACCTACTGGAGAACCAAGAACTAAATGAAAAAAACTTAGAGGGTGCAACTAACCACCCGTTTCATCACCTCAGCCTGTAAATGTGTATAAGTGAATTTCAGAAACTTTGTGAATATTTAGATGAAGATCCAAATTTCCTAGACCTCCTCCAAATTTATCCTTGACAATAGTTACATGGTGGCTTAAATTGCTAAGCCTCAAGTTCCCAGGTTCTTTGGGAAGGAACCTGAAACAGTTCAACGTATTATAGGCTCATGTGATGCTTTAGCTAGCAGAAAATATTCTATTTTTGGGAAATGGAGTATAGTCCAGATGATGTTGAATCGACATCTATGATTGGATTGCATTCTTTGCTGAAATACATAGTAGGTAATCACGAGAAGGTTATAAATTAACACAGGTAGCACAGAGCCTTTGACTGCGGGATATCCGGACGGGTCTGGAAGTCCCGAGTTATCCTGTTAGCACATCCAAGACCGAGGTGTGACAATCATAACTTGTTACCGATATTTGTAAATGATACTGTCGTTCTATAAAATCCGGTCGTGGGAAACCTAGGATTTTACATGGATATTCGCCTAGAATGAAACTGGAAAGTGAATCATATTTTTGCATTTTCCTATTATCCACTCATTGAAGCGATACATTTTTTCTTCTTGGTACATTAAAATTAATTCTGTAAAAATACTGGTAAATCTCCACATCCACTATTGCTAATTAAACTTGGTGCAAAACTGGGGCATATCTGTAAATATGTTCCCGTTTCCTGTCTGGCTGAGTTTTGCAGCCGCTCAATCTTCTTTTCCAAACTCTGCATACGTTACCCCAAACTACTTAGCTTTGCGGTTTTTTAATTTATCTGCACGTCATCAATTTGGCACTAGGTCTCATCACGCCATAAGTTATCCACGTTACTAAGCTTTGGAACGTGCTCCCATGAGAATTTAGAAGTTGTCGGATAATGTTCTTAAAATAATTTTTGCCTAATAGGTTGGTTTCCATTTCTATTTAAATTTTGATAAATGTTTAATGAAACTATGTGCTGTTTGACACTATTAATTTTTCTTTTATCTCTTTTCCATTCTTGATGTAGATTTATTAATTATTTTATGTTTATGACAATTTCTTCTGTTTATGTATTATTTAATTAAACTTTCAATTATACTTTTTTCTTTAGATAGGCATAAACCAAATCTTTATATTGTATTAGTTGTTAGTGTTAATTTAAGATGTGACAAACTCAGATGTGTCATAGTTTAAATTACGGGTCTTCGACAAGTTCCTCCGCACTTGGATGATGTGCACCGCACAGGAAAATATTTCTGTCATTCTTTTCGTCTAAATCGGATTTTAGCAGGTAATCCCCCCACCGTTGCTAAGGTTTGAACTTTGGAGTGTGTGCTTGCCTTGGTGGTTCAATAGATACAATAACTATATGCTTGGCGCGGTTCCGAATTCGCTTCCGTAGTAAAATATCGGCTACACAATGGCTGTGGAGTGACTTCTCGATGATCTTTTATTTGTCTATACGTTTTGTATAATTTATTGTATTATAACTGGTTGAATCGAAGAGCAGCCCTTATCGTTATAATTCCGACGGTTAAAATAATACCCACATTCTTTTCTATTTTACAAAAGACATTTTTAAAAATATTGAATGGTGTAGCTACTACACTCTTTGTACAAGAATTTTGTTGATTAAAACGTATTTTAGAAGAAGAATATTATTTATTATAGAGGTAGCCTAAGTACTGGAAGACATTTAATCTAAATTCCGCGTCCGCGTTTGAGGTCGATCCGGATCAAGCAAGAGGAAGTATAAACACAGGTAAGACAAGCCATTGAAAAGAATAATATTGTCCATTACTTTTACGACATCCAATGCACATTGTTTCATAAAGTATTCTGTTCAGAGCACACCCATCACTTAGCCAGCAAAGCTTCCCTAACTGCTATTATAAACATTCCAGTTCAGTTTCAAGGTACTTTTAATGCTAAACATTTATATATATCTTGCTGCCAACTGGATCAAGAATACACATACGTCGTAAGTACAAATAGGAAAGCAAGATCGATTTTATAGGCAATTTCGATTAACTGGTCTCCTTAGATGCTTGCTTCCGTGCGTGTTTATGCTCCGTGTACAAGCTCTTTACTGAAAATTTATAACCTGGAGAAAAAACACAGAAAACAGGTTTTCTGTAAATCTAAACTCTCCAGCGATGTATGGCTTCCCCTAAAGTTAAACTGCACATTACCTGGGTGCAAAGTTACACTATCATATTTAGAGGCGAGCCATGCACCTATATTAAGGCCATCAGCAGCTATAAACACCCATATGTTTAACCGTCACCATTTTAATGTGTTTCTTTTCTAAGTAGAGATTAGCACTTTAGTACTTTAACCTTTTAGTATCCAGTACATTTTTTAAATCACTCACGTGCTCTAAGGAATAACTATATGAACTAGCGATATCTCTTATTTACAAGTATTGTGCCTACTACAACGTCTCTCGATGTCGATAACAAACGCGCTGTACTATAACATTCTACTTGCGTCCTTGCACACGAAACAGAAATGTGCCAATTCACGAGGGTTTTAAATTTCGAGAGCTGTCAACCCTTGCACACAGATAGATCCATCCATTTTTACATACCTTTGTAACCACTTTCCATCTCTAGGTGCCTAGGATCAAAGTCTCCAAGACCGCAAATATTCTGCCCCAGAGCAAAAAACCTCCAGTGCAAACGCTCAATATCTGTCAAGAAATGCATTAACTAATCACTCGATTTTTAACACTTTATATAAGTACTCTCTTGCTGCTGAGTGTAGAAGTTTTGGTCTGTTTGTGGTAGTGAATGACCGAGAAGGTTGATTGCTGTTTTATCTTCTTCACAGGAACATTTTGGAGATATAGGATTACTGATTCTGTACAGCCATTTTTAAATTTTTTTATGTTTGGAGAGGGATTGAGTGGAAATAAATTTATATACTGCTTAAGGCGGAATAGAAAAAAGCTTGGTATTAGAGCCTTTAGAAGATACATGTAGCTAGTTCCATAGGATACAGTAGTAGATTTATAGATTTTCTGGCAGAGAGGCACGGAATCAAAAGCTATACCTAGTTGTGTTATTTCTGTACTAATTTTTTCTAGGTACTCCACTCTTTCATTTCAAATGTGATTAACTTGGTCTCGGATCCAGTGGCGGGTTAGATGGCACTGTTCAACTAAAGCTGCAAGAAGGGTCATGATCTGGATTACTCTCGGATTTGGATTTTCTGGATAAGTTTGTCTTTAGAGCTGCTTGTAGGTCAGTATTTATGGACATTTGGCATATGTTTTATATGGGTCATTATCCCTTTTTCTGCCGTTTGAATCTTTACTTGGAACCTGCCTGCGTAGAATCTGAGATGCCATAAAGATCACAATTGCTACTCCTAGGTTGTCTCGTCCTAGGCCCTGTTTTCCAAAAGTTTGGTCTGATACATTATAAGTGTATGGACTTATAGCTTGTAGTTATTAGTAGCATTCTATTCCACTTGCATTTTACAACTCTATACTTACAAATGTACAAATGAGTTTACTTGTTCTGTTCCACAGAAGTATTAACACCATTCGGGCACTGGTAATTTGTATGAATTTCCCCACAAGTGTGGGAATATTGGTAACTTACCAGCGCAAAATGTAATATATGTTTGCTAATTTTCGGAGTTGAACTAAATAAGGGAAGTATTAGCGAAAGTGTTTGTAATGATGAGAGTAGTAATATATAAAGAAAGTATAATTGAGTATTTGTATACAATGAGAAAGTTAGGTTAAATACAAAGTACGGCTTATGTCTGATATAGGTATTTCCTGTTTCAAATGCACATTTTAGTCCGCATCTTAGTTTGTTTTAAGGTTCGTTCTATATGCCACGAAAATAGTTGCGTTTCATTCTTAATCTTCTTTTAAAAGAATCTCTCTTGACACAATTTTCCCAATTTTTTGCTTAAATTGAGAACGTGATTAGCAAGCAATGTAAACAAATATATAAGAAAACAATTGAACTAATAAATAAATTGAAAATGACCGAGAGCAATCGGAAAGTTAAATTCTTCTACCATCTCTCGAGGACTGAAATTGATGCTCCTAAATGTAGCAGTGTGCAGCCTAATTCTCAAAATGAGTTATTATGCTTGATTGCATAAAAAAGTATTTCAATTATCATTATAAAAATACAAGATCCATTTATCAGGACTGACAATAATTCACTTTATACATTGAAAAATATGAATTTATTTCTAAGGAGTGGACATAATAATTCTAGGTATGGCGACGTATTACAAACAGCTGTTCCTTTTTATATGACGTCACTTGTAATTTTTCACTAATTCTTTACAAGTGTTGTACTTTTTTGTGGAACAGGAATGTACAAGATAACAAGAACTTGTACTAATACACTTGTGGTGTCTTTTGTGGAATAAGGCCCTGGATCTATCAATGTAGATTGTGTAGTCTATATCACCTTCCACTCTGAACACCTTTTACTGCAGGTATCACACATATCAATAAATATTTTTCACACAATTTAGAAAAATTTATTCTCAGGTAAACACTGTGCGTCAAAAATACACACTTCCTAAATGGCAGTCTAAACTTGCTTTTAAAATTTTTAACACTTTTTAAAATGTTGTATTATGTCAGATTAAATTAATTGTTATTGTGTTATTTTGTTATTTATTTTTATAACCTTATGCAGAGGAAGATAAATTCATTTAAAATGAATATTAAATTGTTTGAGAGTTAGTATAGTACCGTTTTAAAAAACAAAACTAATAGTTGTTGTGGCAAATCTTACTGAAAGGAAAAAATGTAGGTCTTAAGGCTGGTTGGATATTGTGATAGGATGAGAATTTAGAAGACATGTGCGATTTTTTAAAAACCAGGGAAATCCAAACAGAAACGTAACAAATTCCATAATGTCAAATATTATAAAGAATTTCAATGAAACGAGAAACATGATGAGCAAGAGAAAACAACGAATTGTGCAACAGCATGCACATCACAGAAAGTAAATGAATGGACATGTGGTCTGGGGCGGAGAGATATGTTTTCGGTACTTCAGCCGTGTTCATGGCTAGCTAGCCCTTTGTGCCTACAGTGGAAACTCCGGAGAAAGGGATGAAGTAAGGAAGAAACCGGGCAGTGACTGCGCGGACACAAATGGAGTCTCTAACATGCTTCCAGATAGAACACCTGAACGCCGATGGAGCCCCTTCGCTCTGAGTTATGCGATCCCCTCAGAAGATCTACTTCCATTCTAAAGCACAAGGCCACCAGCTCACCTCGTCCTCGCACTTTCATTTTGTACCAGAACCAACGAAAAGAATTGGGAGAACGGAAAATTCGAGGTATACAAATACCCATCCCATCTTTCGCCTAAGTGACCAGAGGAAACCAAGATCAAGATGCCAAACCCAAAGATAATTGAACCCGAGACCTCCCAAATGTGGAGTATAAAGTGTACAGCCTGAGCCACCGCGCTCGGTTGTTATAACATAGTTTTACCTTTTTTTCAGGGAAGGAAATATATTCTCTAATGTGCAATATAATATCAGTTTGTGAATAATTGATTCCTGATGTGAGCAGGTGTTCCAAGATGTCTGGTGTCACCAAGATGGTGCTCCTCACAATTTTGAAGAGATGTGAAAGAACTTTTAGAAGCATTTCCTGGAAATGTATTGCAATAAGTTGGCATATCCTAAATCCTCTACATTGCAATCTGTGGCTACTTAAAATCCAGAATGTCTCGCAATAGACTCAGCAATTCTGAAAGAGAATCCGAACAAAGACGCATTTGATCCGTTCAATAGTTTTAAGTAGCATTTGAAAAACTTCTTTACAGACTGGGACATTTTAGTAGTAAATTGTGCTCACTTTGAACATTTATTGAAAGGGTAAGAGAAGCCAGAAGGGCATAAGTGTTGTGATATAATAAGAAAAGCAATAAATTCATCTTACACAAAACTGAGAGAACAATTAAAATGTGAAAATCTCTATAGGTTCTATTTAGGAAAAAATGTGTTTTTGATGCACCCTATATAGCCAAGGATATACATTTTCTAAATTGTTTTATATGTCTAAATAAATACAGCATTAAACGTTTTGAGAAGCATTCGAATTATAAAGTTATAAAGCAACTTTTCATACTAACAGATTTAGATCAAAAGACTGTATAAAAGAGGTGAACAATTCAGATTTTGCCTAATTCATAACAGAGAAGCAGCAAGACTAAGGTCAGAACTACCATGAAAAGCGATAGAAAGAAGCATGAAAAATGAACATTTCAAAAGCTCTTAATCATGATTTTATTTACTTATAACAGCAACACTCTAGTCTGACCGGAAATCAATTATTGGCACACTGGTAGAAAAGTGGCAATTTATATGTGGGCTACATTTGCTATGGTTACCCACTCTCAAACACTAGCACCGTCATCGCTGATATACGACACAGCTGCAAACTAAAGAAACGCAGACAAAGAAATAGCCTGAGAAAACCTTGACCTTAATTGGAGTTCCTTTGGCCTTTTTCTGTGGCAGATTATTGCATTCAAGGTATTTTTACCATGCCAGGGTGAATGAGGAACCGAATTAACGGACGAACAAACAGCGAGTGCAAGTGTAATTTTGCTTAAACTGCTAGGAATAAATAAAATGTGTTTGCCGAGCTTATAGCTAGAACCATTCTCGAAAGAACAGATCAAACGCTTACTTGCTAAACATGTATAACATTCCTATATATTCGCTTAGAACTAAATAAGCAATGCATGTGCTATCTACAACTCCAATGTATATAATGGATGGGTTATTTATTCTCGTTGAGTTATGCGCATGCGTACTGAATGAGCCTACATAGGTATTTAGTGAGAAGGGTGCATATTATACTTATGAAAAAATGCATAGATGTAGTATAGCAGACTGAAAGAGACATTCAATCAGTTATAGATTTTAAGGTAATGCATTATACATAATGGCTAGTATTTACCTACAATTTCATCATTCATCTTCATCCCATCTCTGTGTATCTGCGTCTTCTGTGTTTGTATGTCATCCTGACATAGGAATAGCCGAGTCCCTCAGTATAAATGTGTACTCTATGTATGTCCACTCTCCAACAGGTGATTGACCCAGGCCTTGGTGTGCAAGTTCTAGGCAAGTGCGGATTCAGATCATACGACAAGTATAAAGTTTGGTGGTCTCGTACTAACGTAACTTCTTGCACTCGTTATTTTCCATTGTCGAGTAACAATTAACCTGCTTTTTAGTATATTTTACTTTTTCCGTTATCGCGTCAGTTTTTCGTAATATAACCAACTGCAAAAAAGTAAAATTTCCATTGTTAAGATCAAATTGAAGCCATTGAAATAAAAGTTTTCGCCATTAAATTGATCTAACCAGGAATCGAACCCGGGTTTATTTAATGAGATGCAACGATGTTATTCTATTATTATAATATATTAATTTGCCACGTTTTGTAATACAATGAAATATACGAGGTCTCTTCAAAAAGTATCGCGAATTTTGAATTTCCGCGGGCTACGTATATTCGATTTTCGATTGTTTTGTGGTGTTATGTTGGTACTCATGTCCCTCCTTATGTGGAAAAGCTCGGCCATTTTGAATTTTCAGTTAATTGCTGACAGCTATTTTGCTTGGACTTGTTTTGGCTCGTCTTCGATTTTTGCCTATTCCAAAAAATGGAATAAAGAATCTGCATCAAATTTTGTGTGAAAAACAAAATTAAGTGCGCGGATGCATTCCGAATGTTGACTGTGGCATATGGTGAAGCTACCTTGAACCAAAGCAACGTTTATCGGTGGTACAAAATATTCTCAGAGGCTCGAGAAGATGTGAACGATGAAGAGCGTCCCGGACGCCCGAGCTCGTCAACAACAGACGAAAACATTGAAGAAGTGAAGCAAATAGCATTGGCCAATCGTCGAATCACCGTTAGAGAAGTTGCTGAGGACCTAAACATATCGACTGGCTCGTGCCATTCGATTTTTACCAATGATTTGGGCATGAGACGGGTCGCCGCAAAATTCGTACCAAAGTTGCTCAATTTCGACCAAAAACACCGTCGCATTAACGTTGCTAAGGAGCTGTTGAACTCTGTCCGCGACGACCCAAATTTGCTCCAGAGGATCATAACTGGTGACGAATCATGGGTTTATGGTTATGACGTGGAAACTAAAGCTCAATCATCCCAAGGGATGCTGCCACACGAGCCAAGACCGAAAAAAGCGCGCCAAGTTCGGTCGAATGTGAAGGTTTTGCTTACAGTTTTCTTCGATTGCAGGGGCGTGCAGGGGGTGCATCATGAGTTCTTGCCACAGGGTAGAACGATCATTAAGGAATATTACCTGCAAGTTATGCGCAATTTGCGCGAAGCAATTCGCCAAAAATGCCCGGATTTGTGGAAGAACAAAAATTGGCCTTTGCATCATGATAACGCCCCTGCTCACACATCGTTGCTTGTGCGCGAATTTTGGGGCAAAAACAACATACTTATGATGCCGCAGTCACCGTACTCCCCAGACCTGGCCCCCTGTGACTCTTTTTTGTTCCCAAAACTGAAGACCCCCATGAAAGGACGACGCTACGCCACGATTGAGGAGATAAAGATGGCATCGAAGGAGGAGCTGAACAAGATCACAAAAAACGATTTTTTTAAAGTGCTTCGAGGATTGGAAAAAACGTTGGCACAAGTGTATAATATCTGGTGGGGATTACTTTGAAGGGGACAAAATAGATATTCATGAATAAATTAGTTCGCGCAGATGATTTTAATAATCGAAAATTAAATGTAGGACTGGAGGAAACGATTTGCAGATTTTAGAGCTCTGTTTTCAATAAAACAAATATCCCGACTTATGTTATTTAAGTATCCATTTAAGACGAACCGTTTCATTAATTTGAACCTCAAGGCTCAAACTGTGATTTGATAATTGTTGGTTCAAAAAATATTCCAGTTAACAAGAACTTCTCTTAGTAGTGCTCAATGGAATGAAGTATGCAGTTCGAAATTCGATCCTTGGTCATTGTAAGATGTAGAAACGTAAACTTTATTACAGTTCGTTATAGCTGAAGCTGAAGGTAAGGATCGGACATACGAAGACGTAGTGCCAAATATGATTGTGTTATAAACTTGACTGCCAGTACCAGTAGTGACAATAAATGTGAACCGGAAACATCATTAAGAAGAGGAACTGTATCTAATGATTGCGAGGAACTTGACAAGGACATTTTGTGAAACAAGATTTTCGCAATGACGATACTATTTATAGAGCCCTGACTAGGATGAGAGTTCCACCAAAAAATTAACGACATTTCGGTAACTTTAGAAGCCAGGCATTACAGGCATTTCCAGAATTCCTGATTGGACAGTTTCCCTTGGCGTACTTATAGTAAAAAGGATGAAGGTGCTTACTGTCAAGTGTTTTTTTTAATGTTATTTAATGTTTTCACTTCTGTGAACACTGGTGATACATGAAATACAATGATAAATTGGGAAAGGATTTTTTAAGGAAGGAAACGTTCCAGGCCTAAGTTTAGTGTACCTCCCCGGCATTTGCCAGCCATGAGGACTGAGGAAAACCTGAAAAAAACCTAAGTCAGGGAGGACGGTCCTGGTGGGATTCGAACCCAAGACCTCCCGCTCGCGAGTCCGCGCCTTAACGACCACGGCCACCCGTGGCGGTACTGTCGGGTGTGTGTGTTCTATTTGCCCCTGAGGGGATCGTAGTAGTTCCGTTACAATCTCTGGTTTTTAAGCCTCTAAATAAATTTAAGAAGGCACTTCAAATTTGTGGGAACATTCAGAGAACAGTTATCATAAAATATCCCTCGTTAAAAGTGAGAATTTTAGGAGAGTGCATGAAGGGGAAAAACGGAACGTTGAATTTCAATTGAACAATGAAATGAAAAAAAAAAAAAAAAAAAAGAGTAAATGAAAATCGTATGAAATGGGTCTCCGTTGTGAAGAATATTAATCTGTGCAGTCATCAGAACTTTCCACTTCAAGGACACAGGGATGACGGTGTCATTGATTTAGAGCAAGATTTGAAGGTGAAAATAGGGGGAATTTTAAGGAACTTCTTAAATTTTGAGTTGACGCAGGGGATGAAATTCTCAGAGGCCTTCTTGCAAAGGCACCTGAAAATTGTACTCTAACAAGTAAAACAATACAAAATTATTTGATAAACTGTTATGCTCTCATAATTGAAAACAAAATTATAGATGATTTTAAGAGAGGGAAATGCTTTTCTGTTTTGCTTGACGAAACTACGGACATCAGTACAAATGAATAATTAACATTTTGCGTGCCTTTTGTTGACTTAGAACAAAGGGAAGAATTTTTAAGATTTGTTGTAAGGCACGATTTAAATGGTGAAGGGTTGTGTAAGTTAATATTGAATGAACTGCGAAATCCATGCTGGGCAATTCTGGGTGAGTGATACAAGTATCGACCAGTTTCATGAAATTTGCTACCATTATGGACAGTCATCCTTTTTCAGAACACGGTCACGACACATCATTAACTGCGAAGCTGGATTGCAAAATGTTCACCTCAGCATGTGTGTTCTGTTGTTTTGTTTATCTAAGATTCATAATGTCAGCTTCCTTAGTTTGAACACAAGGTGAATAGATTTTCTGGTATTAGAGTTTCAAGTTGTCAAAGGTTACATAATATTGTGAGAAATATGAGAATTGAAGAAAGCAAAAAAAAAAAAAAAAAAAAAAAACCCACGGCTAATAATTCTCACTATAAGGAAACTTTACATGATCTGGAAAATTCTCCTACAAAATCCATTCGGCTCCTCTCACGAAAATGTAACTTTCATATATTAATGTAGAAAGTAATTTTATACACATTTACTTTATTTTATTTTATTAACTGACGAAATAATTTTACTTTTGGGTGCAATAGCAACGTTTAACCGTGCTCATTGGCCGAAGCAGGACTTTAATGTTGAAGAGAATAGAACAATTTGTTTACAATGAACGCGAGCAAATAATAATAATAATAATAATAATAATAATAATAATAATAATAATAACAGTAAAGACATTATAATGTACGATGCTTTAACGCTAGAGAATACTTTTCCAGCGTGGTAAGATCACAAAATTAGCTCTTTAAAATGATGGCGCTAGCATTTTAAGAGGGTCACTACAAACGTTTAAAACATTTAAAAGGAAGGCAGACTGGATGAAATGGAATGTGCTCAGGGTTAGTTAGCCCCTTACCGTAAGTATGAAGACAGCAGGTAGTAAGCCATCCGTTCTAGAAGGGTGAACACAATGGAAAGTCTCGTAGCCAGTAAATTTCAGTTGCCACCATAGGCGCCTGAGCACATATTATGTATTCGAGCATGCCTTAAATAGTATCAAATGCCTATAAGAACTAAGTTATGGGAAACCATGTATTTTGCTTTTGTTTATCTTCATTATATACTGAAAGGTTAATTATAAATTTTGTTAAATTAATCATATTAACTTTTAACACTTCTGGTGGAAGGTGGTCAAGGTCACGTCCTCGCGATGCCATAAATAGCAAATCTTAAAGCGTGGAACGTATGCAACAGAGTTTTTAAAAGCTTTTTAATTTTGATAATATTTTTGGTAAATTTAAGAAGATCTAAGTTTACTAAAAGATGGAGCGCGAAATGAGTGACGACTGTAACTAAAGGAAATAATGACTCCATGAAAGTCGCTATTGAATTTTTCAGGACTTGAAAAAAATGTGAGAGATACAATTTTTCTGTTGGCAGCACTGAAAAGAGTATGTCTTTTTAAGAATCATGGCAGAAGTTAATGCACGGCACCCTTTGTTGCAGCTACAGCAAAATACCAATTGTGGTCGTGCACTCGCTGCCTTATGTTAAGATGGAGGTGACTAGAGAGCATTTTATGCGATGATTATTCACCAAGAGAGTTTCATCAAGATGTTTGCCTCAGTCGTAACAAAAAGATAAATATGCATGCCAGAAAATGAACGTTTGAACAATCTCTTGATGGATGACTAGATGTAGATCAATCAATTTTATTCAGGACCAAAGGGACAACTGACGATCTAGGTATTTCTAGATGATCCCGGCAATCAACAGATTGCGAAAAGTTTGCACATTTTCATAAATAACACTGGTCTACACAATTTTTGCTAAATGAAAATTGTTCATATATTCTGATTCTTTGCCACATGGAATCTCTCAAACCAGCCTTAGTTTTGTCTCTTCGGGCTGCAGTTTTTAAAATATCGGTATTATAGAAAATTATAGGTTTTATTATTTTATCATTGCGCAGATACTTAAAATAAATATTCTGAGAGACTTAAGATGGATGGTTCACTTTGTGAATGAAACAGTGGAGCTAAATCAGAAAAAAATTGCTACAGAGGAGCAATTAAGTTCCTGAAGGGGAAAAAAATGTGAAGTATGAATTGATTTCTACTTCTAATGTCCTTCAATCACTTCATATTAAATTAGACCTGGTGAAGCAATTTGTTACTGCTCTGAATAAGGATAGTGATTGTTTCAACTTTCTTGTGTCAAAGTTCCCACAGAAAACTGAAGCTAACATAGCAACAGGTATTTTCGATGTACCCTTCATGAACTTATGCAGGATGGAACCTTTTCTCGTCGATGTGCGAGTTAGAGAGGTCAGCATGGTTGGCCTACAAAAAAAGTGAGAGAAAACTTCCTTGGCAACAAGAAATCTGAGAAGTATAAAGAAATTTGGGAGGAAATATTACAACATTTTAGAAAACTAGGGCGTAGAATGAGTGTTAAAGTGCATTTTCTCAATAGCCACATTGATTACTTCCCTGCGGATCTTGATGCAATGGATGAAGAACAAAGTGAACGATTTCATAAAGACATTAAAACAATGCAAAACCTGCTATCAAGGCTATTTTAATGTGTAAATGATGGCTGATTACTGTTAGTATTTGAAAGGGGACACTAGTGAAGGACACATCAGAACTTTAAAAAAAATGAAACTTTCTTCCCTAATAGTGAAAAGGTTTGGAAATTTTAATTATTGATACCTAATTCTCTTTTATCAATATATTCATTAATATTTAAGTTAAAATGAAACCTACAAAACAGTTTTATCTTAAATGTTTGTCTTAAAACTTAATTATATTTCATCAAAAATATAATTACATTATTACATTTGATGTGATTTTGTTAAAAACCTAGCCGATAAAGTAAAACTGAAAACATATTTGAATTCAGGGCATTCCTTTTACTTATATTCAGGTGAAAAAAACCCACCTTTTTTGTAAACCAGTGTATTTGGCCATGCGGTGACTGTTTCAGTAGACAAACAAGACAGTAACTGCTCAATAGTAAAACAGTTGTGTCCCTAAAGTTTCTGAAAAACATTTGAGAACAACGTCCCAGAACAAGGAGAAACATTCTGTTTATCATTACAACCCATCAGCTCACTCAAGCCAGAGTAGATTTCCTGCGGAATGTTGAAGCGAAGCGGGTGACTCATCCTGCACCTAGCACCTGGACTGCTTCGACTGCAGGATTCTCCACCCTTGAAGAGACAAGAGTGAACTTCTGAACATATAAGAAAATGAATGGCTTGAGCTTTTTATTACGGTATTCATAAAAATGAGATGTAAACTATTTTGGAAGTAGCACATTTAGTATATAATGTTCCTTTTGTGACTTGTGCATTTCATAAAATACATTGTGACTCTAGCAGCTTTTAAAGTTGTTGCATTAACTTTGTTAGTTGAAGCAAGATAATTGCTCCATGCAATTAAACATTCGCTATCTAAATTTCTGAAACAATACCCACAACATAAAATGTTAGTAACATTAACGAAAATTTGAACATTGTAAATAGTACATTTCATGTTAAGGATACCATGAATGAGATATTAAAAATATTCAATTGATATTTTATTTGAATAATAGCAATAATAATAATAACATAGGAATATTTAGAAATCATGCAGTAGCATAATTGTAATATTTTGTCAATAAAAAAGTCAAATGTAGCATTTAACCTATCAAAGTCATCAGTTTTCTAATGCTTTTTTTTTTATAAAAGTTTTTCATGACAATAGAAATGCGCTACTTTTTAAAAAGTAAAATAGTGCTTGCATAAAAAAACATACAGGTTGGTTATAAAGTCTCGATCCAATTTTGTGAAAAACATATATTAGATTCAAACCGATATAGTCAATGTAAACCCTAACACACATAACTGCCAGCGACGCGCCTCTTCTGCAGGTGTGACGAGCCTGCTATGAAATGGTTGTCATTGTGGGCTCTGCGAAAAAGAATGGCCCATACACCTTAGACTTTGTAATCAGCAACCACACATCGACTTTTGGGGTGTTTCATTCCCACTCGAAGATCTCATTTGGCTGTTTATCTTGCAGTTGTGCGGTTCATCGCTAAAGAGCATCGTAGTTTGCAGCAAATTATCCCATTCGACTGTCTGCAACAGGTAGGCTCACATTGCTTCGCGACCAGCGTAATTCTCATATTTCTAGCTTATATCTAATTTGGAAGTGGTATGACATCAAGGGGTAGTGGAGAATTTTCCGCACTGTTGCTTACGGTACACCTAACTTCCTCTTTTGGTTGATGCTTTTGGGCTTCTGCTAATTGTATTCTCTACTGTTTGCACAGCTTCAGTTGACACGCAGAACATAGAGAAACGTTTCATATCCTGCACACTTCCCGTGGTCTTCAATTTTTGAACCAGTAGTGTGATATTTGCTCTGGGGAGCGGGATTGTGGAACTTTCGTTCTAAGTCTGCTTAAATCCTTCAAAGGCGCCCACACCATAGCTATTCTTTCTTCAGTGGATAGCATCTTTCAGATCATCTATAAAAGAAACGCATAATGAACCGTTTTCTGAAAAATGGATTGAGACTTTATAATCACTCTGTTCAATAGGCAAACTTCTTATTTAGAGGTGTGCAACTCTCTAAGCATGACTGTTAAAAATGCAACATGTATCTATAGATTAAATTATCTAAATACCTAGCATTAATCCCACCTCGTAGTTTCATTAACAAGCTCTCTATAACATAGAGCAACAAGACCGGTATGAAATTTCAGGATTAAATCTCTTCACTAATAACTCTGTCATTCTGAAACGCTCTTTCAATTTCATCCAATGAAATATTCGCTGTATGAGCTGTGGCAGAGTCTTTTTGAAAAATTGCGAAATCACGCTTCTTGTCGGTTAATTCTCTTAAAAAGGGCAAAACGTATATTGACGTATGCCATTGCTATTTTTATGGTTTTAACTTAAACAGTTAGTAGCTCTTTGCACAGAGCCGTAAGAAATGTTTGTTTGTTGTGAAAGATGTCTTAAGTACATTTTTGGAGGAATTCTTCACATGATGACCGATATCATCTAATGTTTCTTCAGTACCTCTCAATGCTCTCTGTTAGGTTTCTTAAAACTGCACGCTACCCATGGTTGAAATTTATTATAAAGATCATGTTCTGTTGCATGGCTTGAAACGTTTTTACAGAAATGTTTCTTTAAACAGTCTTTCAACTTAACGAACCGAGTTAACTTATGACTGTTTCCGGTTTACAATGTATTCCTCCCTCTTCCGGTCCCAAAACTCCACCTATGTTTGTCATGCCATTCCACGACTTTTCATAGCGTTAATCACTCATTCAGGCCAGGTTTTCTACATCTGCTTTTTCTTCTACCCTCAGACGGATTCCAATTTATTGTTAATTTAGGTGATCGTTCTTTCTCCATACGTTTGAACGTATCTGCACCAAATAAAAGAACGACCTTCCTCACACTGAAGAATAGTCTAACAGGCTTGAAATGTTCATTTTTTCGTTGTCTTGTGTGTCTTATTTATCCACATGAACACCTAGTTATTTACTCAAAAGAGGTATTTTACTCTTATTTTCATTGAGAAACCTCCATTAAATAAAACAACCTTATTAAAGAATATATTAATAAACACTTTTAAAGGGAACACAGGCTAACAAAACGCATTAAAGTGCTTGGTATTTCGAACTGAAGCCTTTTTTTTTAAGAAGAATCACATTTATTTTAGGCCGGTAAGAAAATACTGTCGTAAACAGCAGTCGTCTTATAGTCATTACCGAGGAAAAGGCGGTCTAGTTTATTGTTACACATATACATCTTAAGTTTGCACATCCATTCTTTCAGTATGACCTACGTACAGTGAGATTGTTGGAGTTTCTAGACATCTGAGCGCGGCTTCTTGCTAGGGAAAAGCAGTAACCGCAACCGAAAAAATGAAGATAGTTGCCGACAATAAAGTTGACATTTTTATATTGTATTAATATACTTACTGAAAGTGTAAAACTATACTGTATTTAATACTGATAAGAGATGTTGAAAATGATGACCCTCAGCGGCAATACATTGCTGGTGTATGCGTAGTTAGTTCTTGTATTTCATATTTTTTCCCATAAGAACTCGTGGTTCAGAACCCGTTTCTTGTCATTGTGAGATCCTGTCTCTCGTAACTTTGTAATAATTGGCAAATAGTTTCTCTACTGGGAACACATTGTCAGGACATGTTCTTGCGAATCTTCTTAGCACTTCTCTGCAAGAATTTGTTTTCATATACAGTTCCGCGCAAATTAATCGAAACAAGGTAATTTTTTCATAGTTTTCTCAATAGTTGGCAACAGTGTGCTACACATGACTTACTTTTAGATCCTGAGCTCTCTATGGATTCTTTGCACTATTTGTTAATTAATCTGTGTGACGATTGTTTTAGAATGAAAGTGTATTTATTTCGATATGCGTCATTTTGAGGAATTTTGAGGTTTCCTTGTAAGATGTATTGTATGTCTTCAATGGATGCGACTCCACTAATACGAATGGATACGAAGAGTAGTGCGATTATAGCATTATAACAGAATACTTCCATGACACAAAAAGAGAGTTAGCTACTAAATTTGTGTTCATGTAGGCACTATATTCAGCGGCACAAACAGACTGACTCAATTTCACCGAAGAAAAAGAGAAACTGTGGCAGGAAAAGAAAACGATGTCAACTGATGAATGTCTTCTCCTCAGAGGAAGCGAGTCAAACTCCAGGGTCACTGTTGTGGATTTGGTTCGCGAATTTGGGGGGAGGGGAGGGCATCTGCATGTATCTAATGTTTGTCAGACTTCTGGCAGTTGAAAGGAAAGCCTGCAAACCTGTAAAGAACCTAACAGGAGAAATGCACAGGACATTTCTTTTGAGGGCAGGTAGTCATCAGTATTGGTCAGTGGAACACTGGAAGAAAATTCTTTTCTATGATGAGAGTCACTTTGAAGTGAAGCTGGAGAGGGTTTCATATGTACGCTGAGCGAATGAGGCAACAACTTCAGCATATTTGCAACAGACCGTAAAACACTGTGTGAAGATGATGTTTTGGGACTGTTTCACATATGAAGTACTGGGACCCTTAGTACCAATCAATGGGATGATGAAATCTGGCCAGTACATCCAAATACTGGAAAGGAGAGTTGCTGGAGAGCTGCACAAGAGGTTTCCAGATGGTGATGGAATTTTCCAGCAAGATTTGGCTCTTTGGCATACTTTAAAGAAAGTAAAGAAATTCTTCATTGAAAACGATATTCCTGCATTAGAATGGCCAGGGAACTCCCCTGACATTAATATAATACAAAAATTGTGGGCTATTTGCAAAAGGAGATTCACAAAATTTGACTGTTCCACAAAAATGCGAATGATAGAGTAGTTAAGGCGTGGTTTTATGATGAGAACTTAAAAATAAGTGCGCAAAGCTTGTGGAATCTATACTAAATCGTCTAAGACAACTTATAAAACAAAAAGGACAACATATTAGCTATAAGCAAAAAATTAATGTATGTATTGGATGAATATAACCGCAAAAAATATACAATGTATGTGTTATTGCGTATTTAGATTAATTCGCACGGGATTGTATGTATAGTACATGAAAGCGCGTTCTTCAAGATATATTTATATAGTTACATAACTAACGAAGAGCAATTAATAAACACACACTAACGCACGAATGTCAAACCTCCCTCAAACAAGCTGCTACTTACATGAGCATTATACGGCCTTGACTGGTTTCTCTCAGTATGAATCCGCGCTCATCCGGCCCGTATGCCAAATAATCTCAATGTATACATATATACTTCTTGAGAGTTGATTGGCTATACCATTATATAGCATACCCCCCCAATTACATTGTGAAGTATCTGTAGTGCGAACGATAAACTACTAAATGGCGATGCATTATGCATTTTGATTGATTTCACCATAATTATTAAGAGGAATTATGATAGAAAGTGGCAGATATAATTGCAATCTAATTATGCCTTAAACGTGAAGAACAGAAGAACACAAGATATAAATTTCATGGGACAGAAATAAAAGATACAATGTTAGAACAAGAGAAACTGGAAAGCTAAATCATTACTCTTTCTTTATCTTTTCATTAAAAACTTCTAATTGGTCCATTTACATTTTTAGCTTAGTCGCATGCGTTTTCCCGTCACCTTCCTTACCCGGTCTTGAGTAAACTGATGGAAAATTCGAATGCGGGAACGAAAGCTCTGGTGTAGCCAGGGCAGTACATTGTTTTGGAGTCACTGGACTGCGAACAGACTGACCGAAAGGAGTTTTGTGACAGTGCTGCTTGACTGTTAAAAGAAAAGACGTGCTTAGGGGTCCTTCTTATTAAACCATAATTATAAAGTAGCTTGAAATTGTTTCAGTGCTCATCTTGGTAACGGAGATTTTCTGAATTTAACTAATAATAATCGCACGTATAACGCAGTTTTCCCTAGAATTACTTAATGTACCGTACAGGTATGTTATTAATAATAAATATTTAATGTGTTAGTTTCATTGTAAAAATAAAAAGACTTGAAAATTATTTCGTAAAACGTTCCAATGTTCATGCCTTGTTACATTAGCAGGATATTTTGTGCTGTATGATTTCCCCTTTGTGTTATAAAACATGTTTCTTTTTATACTTAATTCACTTTGGAAAGTACATTTTCAATTGTCTACAGTGCTTCTGTTAGGTACGCTAACACTCTGATGCACTCATGAACGCCCGAGTAGGATATTCGCTTGTTTGCACCTACGTCATCCTTGATGTGAACAAGGCTCTACAGGAACCAGGAAGATCGTCGTGCCAGGCGAAACAAAGAAGCGTTCTTTTACAGTTTTTTGCTCTTGACCTACAGTATCACGTTTGGAGTGATTGCCTTCATTGCTGGTTACAAAGACGCAGCAGGGTAGCTGCACATTCTAGTCAAAGGGCAGCTCGTCTCGCGGCCACCTACTACATTCAAGATGTCCTCCGAAGAAATCTATATGATTAGTTTAAAAAATGGACCTGTTACAAGGAAATTCCAAAGGTATCAAGGCGGATTACGACACGGAATGTGTCCTTGATAAGTGTCGAACGAGAGAAGCTTTCCTCCCTGGACTTGTTAAACCCACGCAATGCATTGTGTGTCGTGTCTCCTCCCCCGGAAGCAGAATGGCATACGTTAGTTTCAAGGAGACTGTACAGACATGCCATGCGAGTAGACCGCTTCGAGTTATATTGTGGTTCTCTAGCGACGCTTTATCCTGAACCTCTTTGGTAAGTCAGCGACAGTACAATGGTGGGCTACTTCTTAATGATGCCTTTATTAAACAGGTTTTTGTTTCTTCACTGACAAGCTTAATATCCTCTCGCACTCCATCAGGTCTGAGACAAACACATGGCGTGAACACCAGCAGCCGGCAAATTCATCCATGGCAATAACAAAATGAAGCTGAATTCCATATTTATGCCATGGTGTCGGTTTAAGGATTTATCTTTTTCTTATAAAAGTCCCTCTTTTTTGTAATACGCGAATTTTACCTGGTTAAAATAATAAAACAAATATCAATATACCATTCTGAGAGTTTCGGTGAGAATATATATACCGGGTGTAGCAATAAGGTGGTGCCGAACTTTAAGGACATATTTCTCACATGTAAAAGAATGAATGAATAGTGTTTAACGCCCGTTTTTGCTACAGAGGCACCACAGGCGATGTCACTGATGATACATGAGATGAAATGATATATTGGGAAAGGATTTTATGGAAGGAATCGTTCCAGGCCTAAGCTTAGGGTACCTCCCCGGCATTTGCCATTTATGAGGACTGAGGAAAACCTGGAAAAAACCTCAGTCAGGAAGGACGGTCCTGGCGATATTCGAACCCAGACGCTCACGAGTCCGAGACTTCACGACCTCGGCCACCCGTGGCGGTACATGTAAAAGAAGAAAATATGTTATATGACATGGGTTTAGAAACGCTTTACTTCTATATTATACTCATCTTCTATAGCTCTCCATAATATTAATCATGGGAAACACGCAGTAACAGAACGTACCAGCATATAACATGAAACTCTTTCTTGCATGAAATGTTCAAAATGCCTGCTTGGTTACGTCTGGATAAGTTGTAGTTCTTAGATTCACCGCCAGTGTTTTGTGTTCCATTTTGAGGTAATATTGACATGCGACTCCCTTCATTGCTATTGTGGGGACTTTGTGTATCGAACCCCGGTACAAGATACAAAAAGTCTTCATGCAAGAAAGAGTTTCATGTGGTGTGCTGTTCTTGTATATTTCCCATGATTAATACTATGAAGAGGTGAACCCATGTTCACAGAACATATTTTCTTCATCTACGTGTGAGGAATGTGTACTGAAAATTTGTCTGTCTTATTGTTACACCCGATACATACATCACATGCTTTCAGTTAACTTCCCGACAATATCAAGAACCTAGAGACTTCAGGTATTCCTCTTAAAGACGCCATGGGGATGACAGAAGCTGCGGTTCAGAAGGTTAGTGTTGTACCAAGTGAATTGGGTGGTGTAGTTTCCGCTAAAATGTAAACTGTGTTGAAAATGAATCCCAAATATTAAACTTTTCTTGCTTTGTGTCGCATAGTCGCATATTTAATGATGAGATTATTATTGCTAGCCATATTTTATTCAATATCTAGCCAACTAGCTTTCATCTTTCGCTTCAACCGTATTAATTACTTTTTTATTACTACTAGACAAACCCAAGTTATTACTTCTTCTTTCTAGTGTGTGCATTGATGTCCTACTCTTCTTTGCTTATTTATCTCTTGCATCTGTCGGTTCATCTGGTTCTTGCTATATCATTCTGTTCCTTGGTCCTCTATATTGCTGTAAACGCCCACTTTTGCCACATGCCATTTTAAGTGTTCGTGTTCTGTTATCACATCGCCAGAGCTGCTTTTTCTTCTAATTTCGTCATTCTTTATTTTGACCGTCTGTGTTATATGTAGCATTTGCCTTTCTATTTTATGTTGACTTATTGATAGTTTTGTCGGGTGGGAAATCAAGAATGTGCTCCATACACAGCAACAAGATACCACTATTGAACACCATTCTCCTCGAGCAAATTAAAAGAGAGGTTCTAGAAAGTTTGTCATGCTGAGGAAATTGCTCGTTATTCTCTGTTGCAATATCCTATCAATACATAGTGAGTGACAAATTAGATAATTTTACTCTTACTGTTTCTTGCACAGATATCCATGATTTTAGTTTTCTTTTGTTCAATAAAAAGACTGCACTTTACTACTCAAAATACTGTTCGTCATATTATTTATTAGGTCATGAACTCTTGATGCATATTAATGTTATAAAACATTGAAAGAAGGGAAATTAACGTAACGTATAAGCGGGAAATATAAAAAAAAATTGTTTATTTATTTTACAATAGTATATAGTAATTTTCAGACACGAAAAGCAGACAATTTTATTTGTAAGTAATTCAGAACTCTTTGTTACATTTTGATTTGCGTTTTGTTTGAAATTTGAATTTAAAATTGCACTTTTTACAGTCTGATCCCCTGCGGCTACTTGAGTCTTGGCTAATTAACGTGCCGTTTAAGGTTGTATTCAAAGCGGTGCATTTGTAAAATTCAACATTTAGTAAGGAAATATGAATTCTACGACTAAATTACACTTTGGCGCTTTGTGCGTCAGACACATACTAGTAAATGCTTTATCCGGAGTGTTGCATAATGCAGACTTTCACCCAGTAAATTTGTTTACTTCTCAAACAGATAAAGAAAACAAATAGAATTGATCAATTAAATACGTTAGACTATGTGAAGGCTTCCTGCTTTCACATTTCAGGATGATCCCGACGGCACCACAAACATATCTGCCAGCAGTTCGCATACACCTAAGAACATCACAAAACCTCTCTGTTGTAAACACATTAATTAGAGCCAATAGATGACATGGTCTTCGTCCGAGTAAAGGCCTAACCATTGAAATGAAATGAACATGAAGAGGTGTAAAAGGAGAAGAAAGTGCAATGTTTTGGTGATATGAATACATGGGAAGCGGAAGGACCCGGAGAGAAAGAAAATATTGATTTGTTCAACACAACTGCCACTCTACTTGGAAGTTGCCAACTCCAAGCCAAGAGCAGCACTCACATATAAGCTACATAAGTAAACATTGAACAATTTTGCATAAATTGTTAATTTTTCTGCGTTATTACGCGCAAAACCACACCAACAAATGCAGTTCCTTGCACAGAAGACAAAGAAACACAGCATGTTATAGGATGGAAATGTGCTCCATGAAAGCAGCACCACGCTTTCAGAAAACCGTTGCATCGACATATACCTAAATGACAAGAAAATTATATGTCTTAGCCACAGCATATTTATATATCTGTGTGTTCAGCTTTGTAAAATTAGAAATTGATCCAGAAGTTCTCAATGTTTACAACAATTTCACCAAATTTGATTCTCTATGTTCTGTGCAAGAACACTCTAAAATGCGATATAAAATACAATTACTAACTTTCAAAACTTATTCTGTTCATACAACGTTTATCAAGGACAAAGTTAGTGCTCAGTTACTTCAAGTACTGATATCTGTATTAGTTTTCATTGTCGACACTGCGGTGCGCGAGGCGTGACAGACAATTCGTGCATTCTGACATCGTCCACCCCCTACATACTCCGAAAGAAGTTGAAACATGCAATTGTTCGGAACAGATTTCGTTACTTCGGTCATGAATGATTTGGTTAGTGCTATTTTAAAGCCACAAGCAAGACCACATCGGTACCTGCTGAACGTCAAGAATTGGTCACTTTTTATCGAGACATGTGTTTTTCTTGTCCGTTACTTTCTCTTTTCTTTTGACAAGTTGAAACTCCTATGCTGTAAGTAAAGACTTCGAGACGAGCTGAGCTATGGTAGAACCAAACTAGATTACACTTCGAGTTCACTTGCTTAAAAGTTTGTAAAATAATATGCATCTTTTAACAGTAAAGAGAGGTGGATAACAATCAGTAGCTTTCTGTAGTTACTGGTTTTATCCAGATATTTCTCAACACAAAGGAGGAATTTATGATACAGCTAGAAGATGTCATTTGCACAACACTGCTTCCCGTTAGACTGATCAGTTGTGTATACTGAATACTTTTCATATCTATACATTATACTTTCTCCTCTTTTCTTGGGTATTACAGGTAGTTTGGAACGCCTAGTATAGTGACTCTACAGTCAAACACGAATGTTTTATGATTATATATGTTCCTTCATACATATGATAAGGATTACTTAGTAAACTGCAAACCACTCACTGTAGGATTTCCATTGAGTCCTTAAAACTTTAGACCAAACCTCATTTTGGGGAAGGAGGTTGATACCAGACTTAACACTCCCGGCTATTGTGTGAGGTGTTCAGGTACTTGAGATTCGCATTCGAGAAGTTCCGTGTTTAAATCATTTGGCCGGCTTTGGGTTTTTGCATGGTTTCTCCTGATCACTTAAGCGAATGCTGGCGTGGATCTTTAATTTCCATGGATTTTCCACTTTCCGAGTTCATATCAGTTCATTCCATTGGTTCAGTTAAAGGTTTTAGAAAGATTTCTCTTCGGTGTCTGGTATGGAAGCGCTCCGCATCTAAAAGGCTTACCCCCCCCCCCCAGGTATATGTATGACGCTTATGAATACTTAAAATAGCCCCCCTCCCAAAAAAGGACCCATCTAAGGAATGCCATCAGTTTCGTTCACTTAAACGAAAACGTAAACAAAACACGCATCATCCGTGCGATGCGGTTGCGCATGAGGAATGCGTGCGATTTAATGCGTAGCTTTGCTCACCAGGTTCTGCGCAGCCTACTTTCTAAGCTATAGTTTCGGTGATTCTGTTTGGACATCTCATGATTTAGCTGTAATATATTTCTTTCTTCACTTATGCTTTCATTTGTATATCTGTCCTTTAATGTTCCTTAGAAATTTTAATCCGTCCGACTTTATAGTTCAAAGCACATGAGTCATTTCTTTTAAGTGGAGGCACCTGCAAACTTTTGCACAATCCCTAACCTGGAAGACCACAGTGTCCTTCTCCAGAAGAATTGCTAATTTCTATTTATAAATAATCACATTAATTAGAGCCTATCTTGGAAGATTTTCCAACATGTGTAAGAGTCCATCATGAAATTGTGAATGTGTGATCAGCCTAAACTCCTACTGCATTAATTTATTTTTGAGGTTCGAAAATTCTGTTTGCAAATACATAGCGTTCAGGTCAATAATTTTTGCTATCAAATAATGATTTATTTCAAATTTTGATTGGGACATACAATAAGCTAATATAAATAACTTTCACCTAAAATATTAACATCCACCGGATTCTTTGAAAATTATTTCATCTAAAGTTCTATTAAACTTGGTCTCATGATTAAAAAAATTCCGCCAATAATTATATCCAAAATTAACTTCAGCTCTCTAAAAAATGTTGATTTTTTTTAAACATTCATTTATGATTGACTGTTCCGTTTAAGTGACGTCTTTATAAAATTGACCAATGAAATGAAACGAAACAAAAAGTTGAATTTTAACCATCACAGCAGGATATCGCAATGAAATTATCGTAAAGTTTTAGCAAATCTCTTTACCGCGCGAAGTGCACTTGTCTTCTGGTCAGAGTAGCCAACTCTATATCCCCACTATAATTCCTGAACAGGCTTCACCGGTCATGTTTGCTAGCAGGGGTACATTTAATTAACTTAGTGTGTATTCTCTCAAACAATTGTTTTGAGTATTCAGTCAAACAGTGTGAAATCATTTTGTAAATGATGTAAAATACCTGCCTAAGCAACCATAAATTTTAATAAACACCTTGTTTTGTTTTGTTTTTCTCAGTTGGTATTAGTAAATTGAACGATAGCTATTGTAATAATAATTGTAATAATTGACTTTCGTCTATTACAGCAAGATAGACTATATTTATTAAGACCGACTATATTTATATTTAGTCGGGTTTTGATTTCAGTCACGCGGTTTCTGAATATGTAGCTATTCATAAGTAAGTGTAACATTTTATACAATTGTTAATGTTCTGTGCGCAAATTTAAAATATATGTATAATATTTATTCTTATTCTATTCAAGAAGAAGTCGATCTGGTGGTGTAGTGGTTACTCCTACACCCAAGATCGCGGGTTCGAACCCGGCCAGGATCGATGGATTTTTTCGGGCGTAAAAATCCTAAGTATGGCTTCCTTCGGAAGGGAAGTAAAGCCGTGGGTCCCGTGTCGTATATTTACGGCACGATAAAGAACCTCAAGCCTGAAAGAGAGGCCTCTGAGAAAAATTTGTCGGCCATTTCTCGCCCTGAGTTGAATGGGACGCTAATGACCTGAGATGTTAAAGAGCGTCCGTAAATAAATAAATCAAAAAAAAAATTATTCAAGAAATACTCCTAAATTCCTATTTGGGTCTTCTCTACTAGCATTACTGACAATGGACATTCGTCTGTTGCAAGATGGCTGAAAAGGTTAAGTACTCATAATACAATTATTACACTTTTGTAAGCCAATAGTTATATTTAAATTCTTGTTTAATTCGTGCAATAGTCTAATAAATATCACTCAGATTTCCACACTCACTACGTTCGTGAATTTATCGGAAATCTCAGACCCTCTTGTCATATTACTTGTGATAACACAACACAATAGTCAAAAAAAGCAAAATGTAGTCTCTTTTAGCGAAATTTGCAAAATATTCTAATTTTAAAGATGTTATCACATAAACACAAAAATATGAAAATTTGCCCTTTCTCTCAAGATTTGCGAGATGCTTTAGATGTTTCGCATCATCACCTTTTGCATTAACTATTTCTCAACACATATTTGGCATTGAAAGTTTTCATCTTGTTCCACATTGTGCAAGGATTGATGCAAACGTATGTATTAAGAATCTCTTAAGTTTTCAAATTCCTCTAAAACTCTTACTTTGAAGAGCGGATTCAAATCTCGGGACTGAGCAGGCCATCTAGTACTGTAATGTCGTGTCTTTCTCACCATCTAGACATACACTCTGCATCTTGTGCTCTGGCTTTAGCATACATGTAAAGGAATTGATGGCCAGACGTCGCTGCAATAACCAGCACCATAAGTTGCAAAACGTCTTGAATGCACCTGTTTGCATCCCAATGTTCCACGAAGCAAAACGAAATTCTATTTGCCGTTATTCTTCCCAGATATTGTGGTACTTCTTTTTAATCTGTAAACTTTCTGCATTATCCTTTCTTTCTGCGTTACCTTGTTGTCTCCATATAACTTTTTCCTCTGGAATCTGACCATAGTATTCATCTATGAAGAGAGAATAGCTCATTATTCCTGTAGCTAACTGACATGCTTCCGACACCATGCAATGTGTGCTCATTTTCGACGACGAATCGCGGGAATGAAGTACATCTTCTTGCAGTTTGGGTTGAAACAAATTATCAACATACTGCAGAACACTTCTTAATATGGCAGCAGTTGACCTCCTTTCTCTCAGAACCCTGAGGCGCAGAAATCTGTCTTGTACAGGTTTTAATCCTTGGTTTACCAGAATGTTGTTCTCCCGGACTGCTAAATCTTTGTATCACCTCCGCATCCTGGCTATGACATCTCTTCCTGTATTCAGAGCACTAGCGGAAACAGCTTACATACCACTATTTCTAATTATTCCAATCGACATAAACATTTCATCTCTACTTAAACTATGTTGTTGAGGTTTTCATTTATTAAAAACTTCTCTACTATTAATTCTAATATTTTACATAGAAAAGTCGTTTAATTTCTAAATTAAATACAGCTCATTTACTCATTCACAATGAAAAAATTTAAATAAATGAAACAAATAACTTATGCTATGCAACTAGTAGGTAGAAAAATGTACAAAATACACCGTTTATCATTAGTTTACATATAAAAAAGGATTTTATTTTACGTTGTGTTGTTGTTCCTTAAACAATTTTAATGTGTGTATATTTAATTTTCTTATAAAGTGCAAAATATTCACGAGTTTATAAACAATGAAATTAAGTGTAGTTATTTAATGGGTTAGTTCATTGCTACATTTTAAATTTATTTATTTCAATGAAATCTGAGGGGAGGATACAACCTTTTAACCTATTGCAAACATTTATTCGGCGCAAAAAATAGCAATGTTGACTATAGTGAGAATAACAGGCATGTAATTGTACACAGTAACAAGGTGTAGAACGAAGGTATTTATGAATTAACTTTTAAGTATAGTAATTGTAGTATGTACACGATATAATTAATTATAATTCACTTCAATTACAAAGGTTGCTGCTACTGAGGCTGTACAGCTCTTTGGATCTCCTTCAGACTTTATAAATCTCACTATTGTGTCATGAAATCTGCCATTCTTTTCTAATCTTGTTGCATATTCTAATCCACCTTTTCCTTATTCTTATTCTTACTTTAGTTTTTGTTATCTTTGGTATTTGTTAGTTCTTTATTCTCCAACACAATAATGACGGTCACTGCCGCCACTTTATTTATTAGATAAATATCAAAGCAGTATAACATTTAAATGACATACATATTTACCCACCTGGATCTGCAACATAATTTGTGTTCTCTTATATCTACCTATATCATAGGCCTTCTATGTAGTCACTACCACAAACGAAATCGTTTGAACTTAAAAATAATAATGAAAAGAGCTTATGCATCCCATTTATTAAATAATATGAAGCTAAACTGCAAGCAGAAAGTGAATGTGCACTTAATTTTACTATGACTTCATACTTGCAGCTTAGTGTCTAAAATATTGAAACCATGGAAACTATTTCTGCTGCACAAGCGTACATTTATTTTTCTGTAATATAGTTATTAAAACAGGAAACTTTTCAATTGTATGTGTATTTACAGTATTTTTCGAAAGTACTGTATCTACGTCAGTCCTAGTGGTGTAGTGGTAACCATACTTGTCTTCTAAACCCAAGATCGTGAGTTCAAACCCTGCCAAGATCGATGGATTTTTTTCCGGCGTAAAAATTCTAAGTATGCCTTCCTTCCGAAGGGAAGTAAAGCCGTGGGTCCCGTGTCGTGCATTTACGGCACGATAAAGAACCTCAAGCCTGAATGAAGAGGCCTCTGAGCAAAATTTGTCGGCCATTTCACGCCCTAAATTGAATGGAACGCTGATGACCTGAGATGTTAAAGAGCGTCCTTAAATAAATCTACGGTCGTCGTTTAGAGAACGAGCTTAGCGAAAATTACTATGACTATTTTACTTACGTGAGGTCATCATAAAATCGACCAATGAAATGAAAAAAAAATTTGATTTGACCAATCACAGCCCGATTTCACAGTAAAATTATCGTAAAGTTTTATCAAATCTACGCGAAGTGCATTTGTCTTCAGGTCAGTGTAGTCAAATCTATACCCCACTATAATTCATGAGCATCATACAAATTAATCAAGAACATAATTCTGAAATATTAAATAAAGTGTGGAATTCTGCTTCCCGTCTTCATCTACTTATTTCCAAATGTCCTTTGTATCCAATAAAATTACAGCCCCTTCATTCAAATTTGATAACTGTATTTTCAATAATAATTGTATACTTAACTAACTTAATGTGTACTCAACAATTGTTTTTGCGTATTCAGTCAAATAATCTGAAATGCTTTTGTAAATTACGTAATAATAACTGCATAAGTAGACATAAACATTCATAAACACGTTGTTCAGAACGGTAAAGTTTTCTCTGTTTTGATTTTCTCAGTTGGTATTAGTAAATCGAACGGTAGGGATTGTAACAGTCAACATTCGTCTATTTCAGTATGACGCTAATTTTTAAGTATAACGTTTTATATCATTGTTGATATTCTGTGTTCGAATCATATATATATTTTGAAATACAAATGTAAAACTTTTACAATTTTGTAAGTCAAATTTAGGGGAATTATATTTAAATTCTCATTTTATTCTACTAATATCACTGGAGGGTCTGAGCTTAGAATAATTCACTTAACACGTTCGTGAATTTATCGGCAATCTCAGACCCTCTTGTGATATTACTTTGGTTAATTTGTACGTTATTCCAAAAAAGTTAATGAAATGTCAATTTAAAGATGTTCTATTTCAGATTATATACCGGATGTTAATGAAATACACCACATACTTTTAGAGATCATATAGGGGTCTTAGACAAATAATTTGAAATAGATAATGTATGACACACGAAGAAAAATAACAGAGTATATGTAAAAAACTTTAAACTACATGCTGATAAATCTCTGATAACGTGACATAGGTAAAATTTAATCTTCGAATTTCTCCAAACCGGCTTGCAAACCCAAATTTTCAGTAACTAATCGCATTTTCAAGTTTTATGCAATAAAAATCTCGAACTAATTAAATAATAATACACAGTGGCTGCTCGTAAGTGTTCACACGTTTTTAACTTTGCTTCATTCATGAAAGACACTACTTATAACTTGTTTTATTATATAGTTTAATTCATAGTATTATCTATAGGTTCGGTTCCGTGTAATACGAATATATCAACATTTGACATGTTTGTTCGTTCAAAGTTAATTATATTCGCATGTATTCAGCTTGAATAATCATTAATTATTGCCCTATCCACAGCACAATAACATTTACCATATCCCGAAACGCAAAGGGTTTCGGAGCCCCCATTCACTCTCATCGTGACCAACTAATTGCTAATTCCAAGAGCCTACAAAGTCACGGTCAATACATTTTTCTAGAAAGGATATATTTGTTCCTGTTTTGATTTCTAACAGATTGTCAATCAGCATTATTGATCACTCCACTTAACATGAAACTTCAATGAACTCGTTCTTGTAGGCATAAGAACTTTATAAAATGTTTATTTTTTCGAATAAATGAATAAGAACGGTAAAACTCAATTTATCTCCAAATTGGATATCAGATAAAGGAACAAAATATTAAATTTTATTTGTTGTACCTGTATAACCATTTGTGTTAAATCAGAAATCGTTTTGTTAAATTTACGCGGTATTCTCGTGTTTCAATTTTTGTGGACTTTCCCATTGTCAAATCTATTTTTTGAGGTCTTAATTTTTCTTAATGATTCAGTGTCTTATTGCTTAAAATTGCTTGAATACATTTGGAGCATATATTAATATCCGAAATTTCAATCAAGTACATTGCTTGCAAATGTTTAAAGTTGTGCGTCATATTGACCACGTTCCCAATCTGTCACTTCCCACATGAATGCTTTCTTACCTTTCTACAAATGCTCTGGCATTAGGTATTTTTACGTTTGTAGTTGTGGATATTCTGAGTGACATTAGAAAAACTTGAATGTGTGGAATATGTGCAAAAGAGAATTTTCTCACATTTGAGATAAAAGTGTAAAGATATGGAAAGACGTAAAATGTTCTGATGGTAAAACCATCAATGGAAGAGGTTGACTGCAGCAGCAGAAATTGATTAGCTGCAAAATTATTATGTAAATGCCATTCGCAACAATGTGGGGCATCTTGAAGCCATGAGAAAAGTGTTTGGGTTACTTTCTCCCACAGATGCTCAACTAATGAAAAACCAAATCATGTTCTATGCCCTACAGAAGCTGAGTCATGATGTAGCTATCAACGTTCTCTAGCAACAGGCTGTGAGTATGAGCATAAGCACACACTGACATCTGCTGTTCTTCAGAAAATAAGACCGGTATATTCAGCTCAAGCAATGTCTGCATGGTGAGACACAGGTCAGAATGAAGCTTTTAACTGCTGCATATGACAAGTGACACTCCAAAACAGTGTTTGGTGGAGCATTTATGTTCTTGATGCACTAATTTGCTTCAATGGTGGTTAATACCGCAGGGTGTAGTAATGCAGAGAATGGACATCAAAGCAGGTAAAGGCATGGAACAAATGAATCGTAAATGGACCAAGACTGAAAAAGCAGCTCCCATAATGACCACAGAAGCAAGAATGAAGAAAAGAGGTCTAAAAGGAAAAAGGACAGGAAATTCCAAACACAGGAGATGTTGTTCAGGAGATTTCAAGCAAGAGGAATTCTATTCGTATCTTCTACATTAATGGAGACACAAAAAAAATATACCCCCAATAGGGACTCCCCCATAATGTTAAAAGTATTTTGTTTGAAACAATTTTATATTTGACGCACCAGAAAACAGGTTATTTTGGAAGAAAAAGATTATTGCGGCACCCGGTATATTACTCATTATATGCTGATTGCAACTAAAAAGTTACATAAATCCCAATCTTTCTGACTAACCAAAATTAATTTTACTGCAGTGATTACTTGGGTGCTAGATCGGAGAATTTTACAAAATTTTAAAAATTGAAGAGTATAATTTTATAATAATATCATAACACTCTTAAAGTTGAATGTTTTATTAATTTGTGTGCTACTGTTAATAATACGTAGCTTCAAAACAGACATTATTTTTAATAATTTTATAAATTAAAACATATTTTAGATTATTATTTTAAAATGATATAAGCGTTTCAATAACACTTTCAATATTAAGATGATAATTCAGAAATAATGCAGTGTGAAAAGTCCCAGAGTTCCAGGCTATATTTAAGACTTGCTCCACACGTTTTCATGAACAATTGAAGATCCAGTGGGATGTTGATTTTGGCAGAAGTCGAGGCAACCGCTTAAACATCCAAAGAGAGCTAGTACAGAGCAGTGATTTTGCAATAACACGAATTCGTTACACTGGCAAGCGGATGTAGAGTGCTGACATAAAACACACAAACAAAGGAGAAAATAAAAAGCCGAATGCCGACAATGAAGCGTACTCGCCTTTCTTCTGTAATTGTGCTAGCGGTGGGCTAATGACCAATTTTCTATTGAAACGGCGAAAGTGGGTGAGCAGGGGGCATGGGAAGCTAGCTTGCTAAATTCTCATACAAAGTGTGCTTCCTGTAGTTCGTTAGCTAATGCTTTCTGGGCTACGACAAAGCATGCTGGCAGAGTTGTTGCTTGCTGGTGCTAAGAAGATACACAATGGATTAGATAAATACTTAAAATTACAAAATATGGTACAATGGTAAACATCGGGTCAGCAATAAGTTTGCATTACTAAACTTCTAGGGATGGTAGAGAGGAACAGAAGCATACTTTTTAATGATCAACATACGTCTCCAAAAATGTACAATTGACGTATTAGTGGTGCCATTAAAGCAGGCTGACTTACCATGCCACTTGGAAGTAAGTTAAGATGGCCTTGTTCTCGAGGCGAGCAGTTCAGTTCACGCTTATTGACAGCATGACTCAGTTTGTAACCTGAACTTGCTGGCATTCATTTGAGGAAGCTGGAAATAATGGCAGAGTTGCTGGAGGATCATATATTCAGCAGAATTATAGAACGACTGTGGCCCAACTTGCATGTACAGACTGCAAAAAACCTTCTTGTAAGGCAGTGAGCAATACAAGTTTATGATGCAGGGAACAGTGCTGCATGGAATGTTTTACACGAACAGGTGGATCCAATCCACTATCATGGTGAAGAACCATGCCTTCTGATGCTCACCATCACTTTAAAGTTCCTAATACAGGCAAATAACTCTCATTATAATCATCTTGGTTTAAGGAACAGATCAAAATTAAGGGCTGCTAACGGGAGAAATGTTAACCCCACTGAAGCTCAATTGGAGTGATACAGATTCTGTCCTATTTCGCGCAATTTTTTGCAGAATCTTAAAGGTAAATCAAGAAAAGAGAGTGATTAATATATTTTATCCAGGAAGAGATTATTTCTTTGATTTTATGTATTTCGGATTTAGACATCAATAACAACAGAAACGCTGATTCTATGTAAACAAAAAGTGATTGAGATCACTGGAGACGGCTGGAAAACCATTTGTTCCATCTTTGGTGAGTGTGATCTGGGTTTTATCTCATCTTAAAATGATATTAAATATTTACCTACGGGCAGAAACTTTACACGGGTGTACATACATTTTGTGGGCTCCTTTTTTAAACATTGTTTTAATGTAAAGATGTTGTTCAGGACTCGGGACTTCGCATTTTTTTCCAACATCTACTGATAATGCAATGTTTACAATATTCTTCTTCTCGTTTGGCACTAAACTCCGAGGTGAACCTTGGCCTGCCGCGGAAATCTCTGCATATTCTACCTCCGTCTTATGACTACATTGATAGAGGGCAGTATTGCAGGGAGCATGTGATCAGCATGTCGGCACCCCACTGGTCATCTATCACGTGGCTTTCGTGATCGACAATATGAATATAATCCAATATATTTTATGAATTTAAGGTTTACTTCATGTAATACTGATTATTTAATTTTTTTTCTTTTCATTCACCAATCTAAAAATTTCTTTAAATATACTCCATCTGCGCTATTTAAATTATTTTTATTATTGTCTTTTATTTCCCACGGTTCCCTTTATAGCATAAATTAGTGCAATATTCTATTTTTTCTTCCATTTATTGATTATTCTTGCTGTGAATAAAACAAATTATGATCTTATTTATCTTTAGTACTGATTATCAGTATCTATCGATTGTAGTTTTGCAGACTCAGTAATGATTGACATTTTATTACATTACGCAGTGGCACAGAATACGACATACTGGAGGCGAGGCAGTAAGACGAAGTACTATTAACAAGTTTCATTATATTTTTTGTTAAATGCCAAATGCACCAAGAGAGTGGCTCAGGCGGTAACGCCTAAGACTCACTTTCAGGAGTTCCCGAGTTCAAATCCTGATCTTTGGTTTTTCGTAGTTTCCCATGATTGATTAGGTGAATGTTGGGATGGCTCTTTACTTTCCACGAATTTCTCGCTCTCGAATTTCATATCCTTTCGGTGTTTCTGTTACAGGATGGAAAGTGCCAGGGCGGGATGGGCTGGTGTGGCGTGACGGTGACTTGGCGCGGGGCTCCGTCGGCGTCAGGTTGTTTTATCTGAAAACGTTAGAGACCCCATCTACATCCGTGTCTCAGTGACTGTTGGTCCTGGTCTCTCGGGACTTCCCTCACCTCTCCACTGGGATGCAGGTACAACGGTTAGCCATAGAGCAAGGCTAAAGTACTGAAATATCTCATTCCATTCCTAAACACTCAATCCAATGGAAATGTTAAATAATAAAATATTAACAATATGTTGTATTATATTACAGTACATTATTCTACGTATTTGTGCTAATTACAGAGATCCCACAGATGATGGTAAGCTGTCAGTAAACGTGCAATTAGAAAAACATTTGTCTAAGACAGCTATTCATTCAATTAGCTTGTATACTGTTAGTATTTCTGATACTTTACTGCAAGGTGATGACGTTAAAGAAACAGAAATGAAATGAATAAATCCAAAATTATACTTTCTATTCTAAACTGTTACTAGAGCTTCAAAAACGTCCCAATTATCTTTTGGAAAGTGATATCCCATGCATCCTCCTAAAACAACGACCCCAGCAGTTGTGATGTAAGTCATTCTGCTGCAAACGAGTCTTTACTTTTAGTGTTCATCGTGGGCCACAGTTGGAGAAGATTCCATGGTACTCTGACACAATGCAATTGTTAACAAACTAGGAAGCAATTTGTCATTCTATGGTTGCTGAAGTGAGACGAGCTAATTATTGTACTGCAATTGTCACGTTCTGTCTGAGTACACGCCTCGTATTGTGGTTTGTATCTGCAACAAAGAAGCACTAACTTAAAAAAAAAAAAAAGGAAACGGTAACAAAATTGTACTGCACAGGTGCAGTCAATGAAGTAAACGTGCTTCGTATAACATCTGACTTTACTTTTTATTCTTCAGTACCACATAAAAAAGAGTCTGTTGCAGCAGGAAACGCGGAAGAGAATCGCATGCAAAATACAACGTAACATAATTACTTCGATTCTGTACAACAATGTATGTGGCAATTCAAAAGCTCAAAAACCTTAAAAAAAAAAAAAAAAAATATATATATATATATATATATTTAAAGGTACTACTGAATACAATATTAAGAGAGAGAGAGAGAGAGAGAGAGAGAGAGAGAGATTAACGACACAATTTAGTTATGCAACAAATATTGAGAAATTCAGAGGTCCCTGGTAGCAACATTGGTTCAAGGATGCCACCGCCAACCAAAATTAAATTGTTACATAGCGATGGACAGTTTAGCTTAAAGAGTGTACACTTTTATCTTCAAGCCTAACGAGGAACTAACTGGTTTAATCATAGGATGTACATTTAATGTTCGATGAAATTTACCTTAAGATAACAGTTACAGTCAAAGTGGAAAAGCATTTATTGTGAATAATAGCTGATAAATGTGTACATTGCGCAAACAGATAGGTAAATGTTGGAAATATTTTCAGTTTATCCATTTTTGACGAAATTAAGAACTACCATTAGCATTTAGTGAAAATTAGAAATGTACCTTTGTGCTTGTTAGTTGACATGTCTTCCGCTGAGCGACGATATTGCACTAGTATCTGCACAAGAGAACAGTTGAATAGAAATTTAATTATGTACTTTTAGTTAGTTAGCAATAATTGTCCAACTATTATGATAGTGTCTAAGAATAAGTTGCCTTACTTATCAACTCACGATTGTGTTTTACTTGGAAATTTATTAGAAGATGAAATAAATAAATGTAGATCTCATTTACAACTTTGAAATCCTGTTGGATATTTTCTAGGGAACTTTTATTTTATTTTAGTAACTATTTATCGATATTTTGCAAACTTTTAAACGACAGTCTCCTTAATTTGAACAAAATTAACTTGTAATGTCATATTAATAAATGGTGCAAATTAAAACGTGATACCAAAGCACATGATAATTAAATATTCTACAAATGTCTCGCAAAAATGTGTATGATTATGTACTTACGTTTCAGCACCTTCCCACAAGAACAAAAGCAAAGCAACAACCAACGTTTGCAGAGAAAACGTATTCAATTAGGTACAAACATTTACTAGTTGCCTGTAAATGTGAATAATTTATTGAAAAAGTGGGAAAATATTCATTGGTTTCCTTCTGCTGCCTAAATTCCCTAAGCAACGAGGCAAATGTTTATAATAGCCGGTAATTCTGGACATTTACTGCATTACCCATTTGGCACCGTCCATTACAACTAGGACACACCCGAGGCGCAACTCTGGCCCGTGGTCCTTAGGGTACAAATTGTGCGTTTCAACCAGATTCAGCCAAGTGAATAATAAACATAAAGCATAGAAATATACTTTTTTTCTCTTCAATACAACATGAATAATAATATAATTCTACATGCATTATATTGAATAGAGCACCTTGTGTAATGTCCAATATTTTCAGTTCCATATATTAATGTCAATATCTTGTAGAAATAATATTTATAAGGGAATGGAAACGTACAAAACCAAACACACACTACAAATGTTTAATGTAGGTCGTATTGAAACACGTTCTTTCTGTTTTTAAAAGGTTATAATTTGTTTATATTTTACATAATTTTAAGAACTTTAAAAGTGGGTTAAGACCGTGCTGTGACCGTGCCTTCTTTAAATGGTAGTTCAGATTCAGGGTGTTGCTTCACCTGTTCTCCAAATACTGTTTTTCGTAGAAATTTGAACAGGTATTAACTACACTCATATTTTAGAAGGCTGCGCCGTCGATGTGAGTTGGTGGTCCTGAACATGTATTATCGAAGCTGAGAAAATAATGCAAAGATACAAAAGGAGCCTGTGTTAAAATTAATATTATCTTTTCCAGACTTTTCTCTTACATTTCCGTAAAAGTCAGAGTTCTTAATTATATGATATACATGCTTTCTGATCTTCTTCGTAATTTTCTCTGTTGCCGAACACAAACAGAAAAAAGACGAATAGTGGTTTTCGCAATAAGATATTGGAGTGATAGCGAATAAAATTACATGAAAATAAGGTCTATTAGATACCCTGCGCCCTTTCTATCTTTTCTGCCACTAATATAGTTCTTCACCAAATCGCATTCTCTGAAATGAATTGTTCTATTTAAGACCAAAAATGTATATAAAAAGCAGGCAAATCGCAATTAGCAGCGTTCTGAGCTCTGACTAACTAGATAAAGAAAAAAACAACGAACATTTTATTTGTTTACTTCCACTTCAATTTTCATTAGAGTGAAAATGACGAAAACACCCGATATTTGCCTTACAACAATGCTGAAGAGAAAGGAAGACGTGTATTCTATGCAAGCCATATAAAGAACTGTTGATTTTTTAGCAATCCTGGCCTCAACCATTAGTTCCGAACCCTCGTGTGCATTAACTTCTGGTTTTCCTCTGCCTGTTCAGCCACTTTGTAACATTCTACTTGCTAGACGGATGCCCTCTGGCATGAAAAAGACTCGGCTTGTTCTTGGTTTCTAAAAAGCTGCTCCGGCATGTTGCACTATGTATAAAACAAAATTTCTAAGCACGTGGTAATGTTAAAATATTGACGTACAAAAACTTATAATTTTCTGCAAAGTATCATTTAATGAAAAAACATGCAAGCAGTTAATCATATGAAACTACATCCCTCATAGCTATTCATTATATCCTTTTTGTTTCGCATTTCATCGCTTTGGCGTTGGCACAAGAGGTTTAGACGTATACCAGACATTCACGAAGGAATAGTACTGCGAAAATACATCAAGTATATTTCCAAAATTAACGCCTACTTTTAATTGAAATTAAAAAAGAAACTTTTTTAGAAAAATCTCGGACGTATATAGTTTTAAACAGTATTTAATGAAATCTACAATTTTTTATCGTTATGAGAACTTATAAGCGAGTAAGCTTTTTAGATCACGAGATTATCTTTTATCCGCCCCATGTGTCTTTAAATATAGTCCTTCAAATGACTGCAATTGCTTTAGATTTGATTACATTCTAAAGAATGCACAGTATATTGGGCCTTTCAGGTTTTGTCGCTTACTTCATGGCAGCTGGGAGGTTGGCAGCCAGAGTAGTTAACTCCCGGCGGAGGTGATGTAATATCCACGCAATCGATTCCAGTACTCGCAGTTACAACTCAATTGCCACTGAAAAAGGTACGTATCTGATGACAGAAGACATTTTATTTTACGCTTATTTTTAGAAAAATGTTACTCACATGCATTGAGTCAATTTCTCTCCTAAGATGTGTCGGTCCTGGTGGTGTAGTGATAACCATGCTTGCCTTCTAAACCCAAGATCGCGGATTCAAACCTAGTATCCTAAGTATAGCTTCCTTCGGAAGGGAAGTAAAGCCGTGGGTCCCATGATGTAGATTTACGGCACTAAAAAGAACCCCAAGCCTGAAAGAAGAGGCCTCTGAGCAAAATTTGTCGGCCATTTCATGCCCTGATTTGAATGGCACGCTAATGACCTGAGATGTTACCGTAAATAAATCAAATAAAAAAAATCTTCTAATATGTTATTTCAGTTGCAATGTTGCGGGTTTATTCCATATGCTTTATTTTTCAAATTAGTTCATAAATAAAGCGCACGTAACTGTCAGCATCATTCCTGCATTTTTCTGAAATCATGGTTTTCTCAAAAAAAAAAAAAAAAAAAAAAAAAGAAAGAAAGAAAGAAAGAAAGGTAGTTACTGCGTGTCATGCACCCGTTTTCTCGTTATGCAAAAGGATTTCATGTATAAAATCTACTATTACATCGGTAAAGAATATTAAGCGTGGATTAATTACTCTATCATTAACTTTCCGTAACATCTAATTACAGAAATATCAGAATCGCCCGCCTGCAATTCGTGAACAAAGTGACCTTGTATGCCATCAATTTTAGAAAGTAACCGATGCATGTGAATAGCAATTTTTAAAGATATATCAGAAATAAAAGTAGATAGTAGGACATAATTTCCAACATACCCCTTTTTATGTTTTTTCGTATTTTCATTGTTAATTGTCCAGGGACATAAATTTATTTCTACTAACATTTTTAATATTTACCTCCTTGGTCTCGTGGATAGCGTTGCTGACTGCTGGTCGGGAGTCCTGGCTTCGATTTCTGGTATGTGCTTAGGAATGTAGTATACGTTCTTCGATCTAGGGAACCGCGTGATAGGCGACTGGCGGAATGCCTGAAAACAGAGGTTACAGCTGCAATTCAGGGTTCACCCCGGGCTGTAGCGCCAATGAGAAGAATATCTTGATAACCGTTTACAACCCGTTCCTTGATGTTAGGAAGAAAAGTAGTGTATTCATTTACGTCACAAGGAAATATTACGATTTGTGTCATTCTGCCAGGCTTTTATTTAATCAAAATACAGTAGACAATGCTAAAAATTACAAAAATAAATAAATAAATAACTCATCAATATCCAGAGTGCTGTATTCATGCTGTACACATCATATTAGCATTCAATATAGGGGACACATGTAACCTGAAACATAAACGTATTTTGAATTTTGAATCATATTGTTGTTGAAAATGACTTCCGTTCATTTCAATGCAACTTCAATTTTTGATGAATGCTAATTTTTAAGTGTCTCCGCTGAAATTAAATTTCCTGTTTGTTGAAAGCGATCCTTCAGTCCTTCTATTGTTATCAGCTATTTAGCATACACTGCTGTTTTAAAACAATTCTATAATAAATAATCCAAAGGAATCGTACCGGAAGACCTAGAGCATCATAGTTTTGCGCTTATTAACCTGTCATTGAATTCCTCCAAGAATGCTGTGGTCGTACCTGCAGTGTGCAGTAACACCATCATGTTGGAAATATTCCTCTTGCAACTCGTCATCATTGTGCAAATTTCTTCTATGTATATGTTATCACTGACAGTTTGATCGTAATATATTAGTAATATGATCCCTTTTTGTGACATGGCAGCCCAGGCTCCAGTTTTCAGGGGATGTAATGATATCTCAAAAAGCCGTGCGTATTTTCTGTATTCATATTTGGAAATGTTGATTGTTCGCAAACCCAGAGAGATGAAACAGAGCTTCATCTATATAACAGGCCAGGTTAAGAGTCTCGCATTTCATATGTTGTTATTTTTTTTTATTATTTTTTTTTTATCTATCACAGTGCTAAAGTTTCGTCATAATGTCAACAGATTGAAGCTCGTAAACTCGGGAATTTAATTTTTGCACCCAGTTTCTTGATTTACTAGGACTTCGCTGCATCCTTTCTCTAGCCTTTTCAACAGCATCATTTTTCATCTTTGTTGGCCGTCTGACACTTCACTTTCTTTCTGTACATTCTGTTGCTCGAAATGTTCCTACCATATTAGTGACATTCCTACGAAAATCAGGAAAACAGTAAGCTGCCGATCACACTCAATTTACCGTTAAGTCTAATTTCCACCTTGAAAAGATAAAGAAAACCTTGTTCAAATAATGTTGTAATATAGGGTACCGTATATATAGCAACTGCAAGGAGTGGAAGTGAACTATGAGGATTTCTTTGATTTCCTCGTTAACAGTACTCTTGGCAATATAATAAAACTATACAATATTAAATCTATATGTTTACATTTGTTGTAAGCATCCTTATTACGAATTATTCCAAAATTTAAAGTTTGGAGATGAAATTCCACCTGCTTTTTTCTTTTATCATTTTTCTTAATATATGCAGAGAATACATAAGTGGGAAAATTATTTGAATATGAGGGTTACCTTAAATTTGCTTAAAAAAACTAGAAAAGGAACAAACTGTGTTATTGCTTTTCAAAATATTTTCCTTTAAGATTTATACACTTTCGCATGCGTTTAAATCAATTCTCAAAACATTTTTTCCACTCTGAAATTGGTATCTCAAAAACATGATGTTAAAGGCTTCAACAGTTTCTTGAGGTGATGAAAATAACTATCCACGCATTTTTGTTTGACATTTGGGAATAAAAACAAGCCGTTAGGTGATAAGTCAGATGAATACGGGCAATGAGATTATTACTTCGATTTTTTTTCTCCTTCAAATAAATAATAAATTGCTTGACTGATCTGGAGAGCTGGCATTGTCATGAAAAATGATGTGGTGTATTCTGTTGTTTTTCCTGATTTTGTCGATGACTTCTGGCAAACAAACTGTTGCACACCATTCAGCATTAGCTGTCCTTGGATCCTCTAAAGGAATGGTTGCGATACGTCCGGTACAACGGAAAAAATAAACGATCCTTTTCTTGGAAGTGTTTCGTGAACAAACAACTTTTGTGGGATTCGGTTCATCTTGGAACATCCAAACAGAGGATTGGTGCTTAGTTTCCGGTTCATACGAATATATCCTCGTTTTGTCAGCTGTTACGATGTTATATACGGATTTTGCAGTTCCTCTGTGCATTTTTTTTTTTTTTTTTTGAGATTTCATTTCACAAACAACACTAGCGCTGTTGTTTTATTATTTATTATTTTTATTTTTAAGTTTCGGTCAAATTATCCGCAATCCATCCGGAACAGATCGTTTTCCTAGCTAAAAGTTCATGCAAAATCAAATGTACTGCAATCTTCAATATGCTTAAGGATGTAATTATCTCACTGAATTACATACCGATTTTCTTCAATCATGTTACGCACATCATCGATGTTTTTGAAAACCATTTTAGTCGATCTTCACGAAATTAATCACTTACGGACGCACGACCACGACGAAATCTGCAAGCCAATTGTAACAAGTCTTTTCTGGTGGAGCTTCATTACCAAAAGTTGAACGAAGTGAAGTTTATGTATTGCTGTTGAGTTAGGATTTTACTAAAAAATCATCCAAAGAAAACCCTCACGTGAAATTTACATTTTTTTTTCGCAAAAATGCTTTGTTTAAGCTCTAATTGTAAACAAATTAATTAGTCAATTTCTATGTGCCATTGTTTTCACAATAGCAAATGTCAATTGTTTAGAAAATAGTTGCGACATATCTCAATAGCGCCACCTAGTGGTCGCTTATAAGAACTTCATGCAGTAAATGCAGTCACATTTCCGAAAGTCTATATACGAAATTCGGAGAAAAGCTGTTTGAAAGTGATGGATTGTGATTGCAGGGCGGGAGGCTTGCAGATGCGATTTTCTGAGAAATTCCATTGCAAAGGTCGCTCTCTGAAAATATCTACCTTATTGGAAGTGAAACCGGCTCTTTCTATTTTGTAAGCTGTCATGTTATAAGCAGCTGGCTGTCTCCCAGAACAAAAACCTGAATCAGTGAATGAATCTCCAGTTACTGGCAGACAAGCAATATTGTTTTCGCTTAAGTTCGCGCACGATTTCGATTCAGTCCTGAATAAGTAATAGGATAAATTCAGAAGCCCGAAACATTTATTTCTTTGAAGTTCCAATTTCATCTTTTAAATGTTGCCATGTGCATGCGTGCTATTTGGTGTTTTAAAAGTATACAGCCAAAAACTAAAATATTGCTGTCCGTTAAGATAAGGGCATTTCTAATTGTTTTCATTAACACCAGAAATGTTTATTTTTATTTTCATCATTTGAGGCATTTAAAACATCAGGATGTTACAAGTATTTTTATGATTCTTAATACGTAATACACTTTTGAACTTCTCAAAAGTCAATTGTATAATTACATGTTTTTCTAACGATTTTACTCATGGCACTATACAACGGAATAAATATATAGGGTGGTAAAATAACCCCAGAGATCTGTTTTCCTGAAATTATAATTATTATATTAATCATTAGTTCTAATACAAACTCTAAATTGTTCCTAATTTAATGTCAAATACAAATTTGATATATTTTTTCAGTAGATTTTATGATAATTACAGTGTAATGTATGTGGCTGGTATGTTACTGCAGGATTACTTCAACTTTTATTATAAAATATTTGTTAATCTTTTAAGACACTCGTGCACGGTGCCCAGAGATGGCCATTTGATGGGCAAGTTCGTGGTCTTTACTATCGCAGGAAGAACTGGATGCATCGTAGACCAGCGGAAATAAGAAGTGTTTTTCAAAAAGGAGGAAGTCTACGTATTTTTTAAAATTTAATTTAATCAGACGTACCGTCGTGAATACACATATCCCAAACTTTCTTAACAGCATGTAGTTATACTGGACTTATTAACAAAGCATCGGTATAAGATTTGGTTTTTACTAAATATTCTAAACTTGATCTAAATTTTGCAGAAGGAATCTTTCTAACGTTCAAGGTTTGAGATTTATAGATTTATAAAGTAAGAAAAACTAATATAAAGTTATGTAAAAGTTATCAGGAACAAAATATTCAAATGTAACAAAACTGGTAGGCGTATAAAGCTTGTGATTATGTAACAATGAAAAAACATTCGATCATGTGGGAAGTTAAAAGGCGATTGATTCCAGTAATAGCCAGAGAGACCACAGCGGTACTATTTATTTCAATAATGGTTTATCAGATGATAAATACTTATCCAGACCTTTCATGCTCTTATTTACATATAAAAATGTTGAAAAAAGAAGAAAAACACACAACTGTATATTACAAACGATGTAATGTTTAGGAAATAACCCACCTCCCTCAACCATAACAGAAAAAATCATGAAATTGATAAACATCTTAAATGTATCACAGTGCATTAAACAAGAGAAATGCATATTTCAATTCATGCAAAACTAAAACTAAATAATTTAAAATAGATAAGTACATTATATACTATGTCCTCTCTAGCCAGATATTTTCTCTTGCTCCTGCCAATTATTCATATCCAATACCAAATTTAGACATGCCGTCCTACTCCTTCTCGACCTCAAAGTTTTCGGAGAGAATCTGAAACCCCCAGCACTCTGTAGCTTCACATTCTGCAAGACTACACATTCTTTCCGCTGTGTCATTTGTCATTTTCTGCGCTTTCCATTTCGCGAAGATCAGCCAGGCCGTTGCCGTTCTGTCTTCTGTCATATTTATATGTTTTCCTTCCCCATGCCCCCTTTAGTTCTGATTGCAGTGAGACTTTGTTAGAACACTCAGATCTCACTGCGTGCTATAAATGTTAATTATTCTTCTTCTAACTTTCCTCCAAACATTTCTTCTTATTTTTAACTCTTATATCCCACACTCACTATGGTCCAATTCTTTCCAAATCCCTTTCAATGGTAGATGCCCATTTTCCACGTTTTTCAGTTGTTCCTGATAGTAAAAGAATCTTAACTTTCTATCTGCGGCTCTTATTAAGTCTAACCAGTGTTTGATATCCATGATTTTAAAAAAAATATTGAGTCACTAAATCAGCCCAATTCTTTTCACAACCCACAATTTGCTACCTCCTATCAACTCTTAAACTTATTTTCAGAAGATTAGTCTGAATTTGTCGAAGGTTTTCTGCTCGCTCCTACCTCTACATTATCTGTTTGTTGTCGCTCTTATTTTTACTTTGTACACTTGTTGTAAAGTGCTGACAGGTAGTGCAATAAACCTCAAGGCTGTCAATGCAACTCTGTAACCCTGCCACTGAAGTTGAACTCAATACGCATACAACAAAAGTGCTAGAATTTTCTAATCTGTCTCAGTTGATGCACCATAACCAGTTCCACACAAATCCATTTAAGTGCAATCTATGAATAAAGTAAATAAAAGAGGAGAAATACTGAATTCTTGTTTAACTCCTCTGTTAGGAGTCTACATTTTGGGTTACATTATTCCCTCCGCACTGCACACAGACATTTACTTTCTCATAAATTGCTATCAGAAAGTTCAACATTTTACCTGATAACCGTTTCTCCCTCAATTTCTGCCATAAAGCATTACGTGCCATGAAAGAGAATTTTTTTTAAATAGACGAAAACACTATAGGGTTTCCCTCTCTTACGCCCCATATATTTATTAATCTTAGTTTTTAGAATAAAACTGTCAAAGGTTCTAAACCATTGTCAAAATCCGACTGAAATGTTGAAATTTATGATGTTCTGATACCCAAATTTGTAGCCTTCCTTCCAGAATTTTCCAAAACATTTTTCTAACAGCCATCAATAAACTTAACACCGCTATAGCTATCGGGATTATTGAAATCCTTCTTCCTTTGTAAATTGGATGAATTATTTCAGTAGCCCATTGGTACGGGTAGGTACCCTTATCAAAAATATGGTTAAAATGTTTAGGGTCAGATCTAGTTTTCCCTTAATTTTCACAAAAGCCTTAAAACATTCTGCTCGCAAACCATCCATTCCTGCTGCCTTATTATTCTTCATTGAATGTAAAGCTTTTATTAGTACTGAATCTAATGCTGGAATCAATAGCCTCCCTTTATTCTGAGAGATATGCGTACTTTAAGTGAGAACATTTCCATTCTCTTTTGTTTAAATTGGTCTTCATAGAGTAATCATCTTGTTTACCTGTGAAGAGGCTAACATGGCACACAAATGTTGTGTTTCGTGCACTAGTTTTCAGTAGATATTTCCCTTTTAATTTTATATAAGCATCTTTCTCTAGTTCATTATTAAATATTCAATATTGTAAATATTTGTGTTAAAGTTGCATTATTGTGCTCACAAATGAATACGTTGCAGCCAAAGTCCCTAACTGTATCAGCTGGTTAAGTAATACCCGTTGTTTTTAAACGTTTATATTTTGATCAGATCTTTTATCTAAATACTGTCATTTAAGTACATTTTTATACAAGCTTATAAAACAAATGTAAACTCTAAAGTATATAGTCATAAATGTTTTCATGATAAACTACAGAACCTAAACAGGAAGTTATCAGCATTCCTTTGATTTTCAAGCTGACAGCTTGATACTTGATTAGGTAGCCATTTATTTGGAAAGCATTTAGCTTTCCGTTTATTTTAGTGACAATGTGTCATGTTTTACGTCTTGTCTATACTATATTTTGACAAATTTAATATTTTCTATCTGTTAAGAAACAGGAAGTAAAAAGTGATGTAATGTGTTTTTTGAGCCTTACCTTCTTTGGAAGTCAAAACTGATGAATACTAATTCTTTTCAGGCCTCCCACTTTTTTACTACCAGCCTCCTGAAACAAAAGATCAACAATTATTACGGCAGATGCAAAACAATATCATATATAACATTAAAATTATTGTAATTAATTAAATAATTATATAAACTTTTGCAAGACACACAAAAGGATTAGAATGATGTAACTGTAGAAAAAATAAGTGAAGGGCACTGTAAAAAAAAGTTGCGAGAATTTAAACTACAGAAAGAAAGAAGAATGAAAAACATAGACACGTATCTTTTCGGTGTGCCTTTTAATTTCAAGAAAAGCAATCATGCTCGGTAATAAACTAGAAAAGTGGTATATGATCTCTTTGTGAACCACAATATTTGGTTTTACAATGGAGCTGCTTATGGTTAAATGTGAGGATGTTCATGCCTTAACATATTTTTATGTTATACTTTGATATACAGGATGTTTAAGTATCGTATATTTTCACATTGGTGTAACTTAGAGAAAAAAACTTTATACGAGGATACGCCCGGAAACAAACACATTCTCTGATTTTTTATGACATGTACTGTACAACATTGCTGCAATGGCCGTACTCGTATTTTGTCGATGACTGTGTTAGGTAATAGGGCACATTGCATCACAGAACCTTCTCGACCAATTCATGTCCACCATATAACTGGATTGGGTGTTGTCATAAAACGTGAGGTGGGGCTCCATTGTGCACGAACCACATATATTGCCTTATACTGATACATACAACTGTAACTATCTGTTATACAAATGACTTATGCATCACCGTTAGTATACTGCAGAGGGAAAGACGACCAATAAGAAAAGCACCCATATCGAGGCTTTGTTGATTTTATGAACGCTCTTTAACATCTCAGGTCATAAGCGTCCCATTCTATTCAGGGCGTGAAACGGCCGACAAATTTTGCTCAGAGGCCTCTTCTTTCAGGCTTGAGGTTCTTTTTCGAGCCGTAAATGTAAGACACGGGACCCACGGCTTTACTTCCCTTCCGAAGGAAGCCATACTTAGGATTTTTACGCCCCAAAAAATCCATCGATTCTGGTCGGGTTTGAACCCGCGATCTTGGGCTTAGAAGGCAAGTATGGTTACCGCTACACGACCAGGACCGATCCCCACATCGAGGCAACAGAAAAACTCACACCATACAAGTAAGCAGATAGTCTATAATAATGAACTCATGTATACTTGACTACAATAAAGAATGAGGTCATATAAAATTCACGATATTTGTTTCCGAATATAATGTTCATGTGAAGCATTCTGCTAACTCTGACCAACTTTTCCTGCTGTGAAAAATATATACTTTTATTTAAACACCCTCTATGCTTGAGTAGTATGGATTAGTGATAGAATATTTATTAATTTTTGCGAAGCATTCGTTCTTTGAACTATTATACAATGTTTATTTCACATATAAAATAATATAGGGTGCGGCAGAAACATTGAACCATAATAAATTGTGCGCTATTGTTTATCACGGCTCTTTCAGAGAGATGATTGCACTTTTGCATAGTGTAGTTCAAAGCATTTTCTGTACGCATTTTCTGTACACAGTACTACTTGACAAGAATATGGAATGTAGGTCGAATGAATATCATGCGTTTGCAATTGAAATGTTTTTCAAATGTAGTGAATGAGTCGTAAGAACGCAGCTTTTGTTTGGGCAACAAACAAGAAATCACCTGGTAGGTCACCTACGGTTCGTACTCCATAAACATGGCAACAATAAGAGCTGCTTTAGGGCAAAATTTAACGCGATCAGTTCGTCGGCATTCGCAAGTACTTAACATATCGGATAGTAATGTGCGTGGGATGAATGCCGACGAACTGATCGCGTTGGACTTTGATCTAAGCATTCTTACTGTTGCCATGTTTATGGAGTGCGAACCGTAAGTGACCTACCAGTCTTCTTGTTTCAAGCAGATGTTATCATGAATTCGTCTCGTAATCGCCTTCCGTGACGGAGCTTGTCCATTCTGACCGATATCGAAATGTTGCTGAAACAAAAGCTGCATTCTTACGATACAATTACCACATTTGATACAAACGCACCCGTTCATTCAAGCTGCACCCCATATTGACTGCCAAAGATGTGCAGCGTAGCGAGCGGTCAAGGTCATGTAATATGGCGTATGAAAATGCTTTGAACTGCACTGCGCAATTGGTACAAACATCTGCTCTCTAAAAAGCGGTGGCTAACAATAGCGCGCGATTTAAAATGGGTCATCGTTTCTGCCACACTCTGTATATTGATTTTAGCCTGAATGTACTTACGCCTGATTTGTAACAACACCGTGTTCTGTGAACTTGGTGCATTACCACCTGGCTGAAGCGGTACTCGGATAATTTAACATTTTCAATAATTTTTCCGGCACTGTACAATTTCTACCAAAACCTTTTCCACAAAATTTACTTACAAAAATTACATGCAGTAAAAATGCATGACTGGTCGCAATTGTAGTGCTCGTGTTAAAATTTATTCTGGCCACACATATTTTTCACATTACAACATCTATTTCCTTCTTCTCCAATACATATTTAATGATATAAAGTATCACAAAATATGCATTAAATCCATGCACCCTTTTATCAGGTCTTCACTGTTATAGTCCAAAAGGGGGTGTTTTGGTTGAGGATTACCAGCTTAAGACAATGCATTGTTTGAAGGTGCGGTTTCATTTTATTCCATTTCTGTTTATTAAAGACGTTTTCTTGGATTTTTGAGTTTGAGATGCAGATTATGTTAAATAGGATGTAGACATGACTTTTCCTTTCAGGTAATGCCAAAAATTGTTTCATGTTTTCATCAGGTAAAACTAGTCTCATAACCTTAGAACTTGAGTTCTAATACGACAACTGTTGTTATTTTTGGCGACTAGTTGATTAATTTAAGCGTTTAAAGCGTTAAAGTGGGAGTTTTAGGATCTTTAAACAACTCTGTTTAATATTTTGTTAAAAATGTATTAATGACAACACAATTTATTTATATTTTACGAAATATGCAATATTTTACAGTAAATTAAAAAATTATAAATATAAAAGTATATAAATGGATGATTATAGGGTTTTTCCTTCTTGAATAATAGCAATGTCTTTCAGTGAGCTATGTTGCATTTGAATCTATTTTGCAATATTACATGTTAATTTTCTTCATGAAGCTTTACCAAGTTTTCAAATGTACCGTACATCAGATATACCTTATTACGTATAATTTACGAAAACAAAAAGCACTCGTATAGAGCGATACAACTAGCAAGAACAAGATGTTCAGAGGAAGTAATTTGCAAACTGCAACTACGTGGATAACACAATGAAGTCCACTATTCTTATGTTGCGTGTTTTGCGAAGTTGCTACATGTGAGAACGTGTTTAATGCACATTGTATACGCCATGTCCGGCAGAACTACTACTAAATACAAGCTCATCACGCAAACCGATCATAATATAAACATTTTTAAGTTTCTTTTGTTGAACGATTAAATGTTCAAAAATACTATCATTGTAGCTTAAACTCAATGATTTATTTCTTCATACTGTGATTTAAACCAACCAACACAAAAAAGTTGCTCTTGGGTTATAAATTTTATATTTCCCACTACATAATATATATATATATATATATATATATATATATATATATATATATATACGCATATTGAGCGTGAATAGTTAAATTATTTTCGTTTTTTCTATGTTTTTTCAATGATTCAGAAGTAAGCTTCTATAACCTTTATTCTTTTGTTGTGCTATCGTAGTTTTCGACCAGTCCATCTAAATGTGTTTTATAACATAACTATATTTTTTAGCGGCGAAGAATAATAATAAACTTTTGCTTCTGATCTTTAAATTCTTAGCCACTAAAATCTGAAGTCTTAATCTGTCTAAAATCCTGTTTGTTGGCTTACAAATCTTGAACTTACTAATATCAGTTTATATATGATTAAGGTATTGCATTTTATTATAGAGAGTAGGCACGATATTTTTCGTAAATTAAATTTTTACGGTATGTGCATTCGAGGGATAAGTCATAAGTCATGACAACTATTTTTTTTTCTGGCGAATAAGGAATAATACAAAAAATCATAGATGTACGATTGAAAGTGTATGGAAAGTATTTTCAATTGAAGCCCCAGATAGTATGTGCGAGCAGACAGCCTGTCTAAGCATGCCCTGAGGTTGTTAGTGAACGAGTCAGAATGAAGGTCACATGTATATGTTAAAATAATGTTTCTCCGCGGCAGGAATGCATGAGAATGCTACACAGAGCAACGGGAAGCACTAAGTACGCGTGCCCTGCCCTATTTAACAATGTAGAGGTGGACAGAGGCCTTCTCATCATTGGCACGAACCGTCGATGTACTTGGAGGCTACATCAAAGGCTGCTTAATATCGTAGATTACCTGGGAGACTCGTCCTATGATGGATTTGCAATCCAGGTAAGCAGTTGTGTCTAACTTTTGTTCATGCCATAATAAATCAATTGTCCGGTTGCATGTCTTTTGTTTCTTGTCTACGAGGCCCACCTACTTCCAGCCTTCTGTTGGTGTCACCATTCTGCAGTAGATGCTATATACTTTCAATCGTATATCTTGGATTTTTAATGTTCTCCCTTGTTCTGGAGAAATAAATGGTTGGCATAAATTTTCATTTATCTCTCGTATATTAACTATTTTAACGTTAATGTATATATGACTTTTTATTTGATTTAAAGTATCTAAAAGATTAATAAGGTTTGCTCAAATTGAAAATGGGCCATATATTTTCTCTCTCTCTCTCTTAAATGGCTTATTCGTTGCAATATATGGACAATAGGAAACATTACTGCTACATAGCCTTGTCTGTTCAAGCAAGTGTCTCAGCACACAACTATATTATGAATACCCTGAGCGAAGAAGTTTATTTTGACTAGGAACCATCTTCAATGCGTCACGGAGCTTAACATCGTTGGCAAACGTTGGCGAGTCGCTTAGCAGACACTTATTCCTATATAATAAATTTCGGCTTCATTAACATCCTCTGCTTTCAACAGTTGAAAAAGTTCTCCTGGGCATATTTGCACGAATCCATATTGGTGGCCCAACCAATTCAATGTGCTTCTGCGCATGAAAATAGAACATTACATCTTAAGACAACACCATCTTTTTCATAACATACACTTCCATCTAATGGAGAAAACACAAAACTCTGTATATTGAAGCAACGAAACTAATCTAAAAAGCTTAATTTCATTTAAGCAACCCTTACACACATCCACCATATAGGTATTACTTTTCTTATTTCAGTGTGGCCACCATATATTTCACAGTATTGTATCATGAAGTTCTGAAAAAACGGATGTCTTCTATATTAGGAAGCAATTTATTCTCCTCTTGCTGGGGTAGTTTCTTGATTCCATGTCTGAAGAAATCTGCTGGTTTGCAGCTGAAGAAGTCAAGTCAAGTTTGTTCCCTCGAGGATTATTGTGTTGAGAACGGAAAAGATGAAAATCTGAGATCGGTAGTACTTGAGAGATTTGGAATCACCTCCCAAACTGGATAGCTGCTTTCGTCAAGTTAGCGAAGCGTGGACATGAATTATCGTGTTGCAGCAGCCCTTGATGCATTCTTCTCGGTCTGTTTTCTTCAATTGCAGCCGCAAGGCATCCGAGTTGTTGACAATACATTTCAAGCAGTTATGTTACATTCCGGGGAAGAAATTTGTAGTACACGGCACCTTCTTTATCCCACAAACGCATAACATCTTCTGTGGATGGACAGAAACTTTGGCACTGGATATTGATTTTTTTGTTAGGACTCGGTCATTTCTTTCCTTTTTGATGTTGACATAGACATCAAGTTTCGTCATCAATAATATTCCTGGTCGAAATTATTCACGAGCTAATAGATGACGAGCAAACAGAGATGCACAAATGGCCAGCGGCTGATATTTGTTCTCACTTAAAGTGTACGATACCCAATACCTCGTATTTTCATATCATGCGCATGGAATGTAAATGTAGCATAATGGTTGACTAGTCACTTCGTCTCATTTGTTAATTCTCGCGTGGATATTCATGGATTAAAGGGGTTCAGAAGTCTTCATCAAAGCCTGATAATCTTCCTAAATGTGGCCAATCACTCACGTTAAAATGACCCTTTTGAGAAGAAAGAACCATTTTCTTGCCGTGCTTTGTCCAATGGCATCTTTCCGTAGACAGCGCCAATGCCTTTGATCTTCCGTTAAACCCAAAAAGTATGTGTCGGAAGTGTTTCTTTTATTTTTTTAATTATATTTTTTATTTATTTATTTTTCTCCACTGATATTTCTTCTTCTTTAGCTTACAAATAGCGTAAACGTTCTTCAAATCTGGAATTTCAAGACTTATTTACAAGTACAACGTTCATTCACTACAGATTGTTGTTTATATAACATCCAGAGGTATTATCATGCTTAAATGCGCGGCTTGACATATGTGGAGTAGCAACAGTTTACTCAACCATTTCATCTGGCACTATGAACACAGCTTCCTTTTGAGAAGTTGAACATCCCCTCATTTTGCATTGGATAATAGGCGATACCGCAAACGACAGATGTGTAGGGAGAGTTTCATCTCGAATGTGACCAATATGTTCACCGGATTTGACGCCCTTGGACTTTTTGTTTGTTGGTCATGAGTGCACTAAACCAAAGAAATTCTTAGGAATCATATTCAAGAAGCTTGTGCAGCGATTTTAGGCGACAAGCTTAAAAATATCTTTCGGGCTGCATTCAAATGTTGGACACACTACTTTGAAAGGATGGCTACCATGTTGACTTAAGATAAAAAGAAATACATATCTAATTATACAAATGCCATATATATTTCATAAATTTCATTTTCCAATATTTCAAAAAATGGTTAGAAACTTTGTCCACGCTGTTTAACGTGTAAACAGTACTTTTAAATCTTAAGCTTTTTAAATTAATACTTTGATATATTATTTCATTTGTATAATTTCTTTCCTGTTTGAAGATCTAAACTTCTGAGCAGTACGTCAAAGAGTTATTTGTATTTGGATTAGTTAATACATTGTAAATGTTCGCTTTTGATTTATGTACTCTTTTCTTTACACTTATTAAAAACCTTTATTTTCATAGTTTGGCATAAATGCTGCAATTAACTTTCATGCATCATTAAAGCAGTGCCTAATATTTGAAAGGGGAATTGGTGAGTTGCATTTAGCTTTGTAAGAATGATTTTAGCCTCAAAGTTCGCTTAGCCTACAACCAACAAGGATTTTTTGGCAAAATTTCCAGTCCTTCTAGGGCGTCATAAGCTTTTATCTCGCGCAACCTGCTTAGACGTCTTCGGTTATGATACACTCAAAGATATTTCAGACACAGTTGCTGAAAATTGTCGTTAAATTAAACCAATTCACTGCGAGCAGATGTTCCCCCAAAATACTTGCTTTATTTTCTAAAACCAAGTGTTGTTTTACAGTCGTGCTCTCCTTTGCATGATGAAATGTGATCCTGGTGAAATGTTATGAATTTGAACACCAGCTGTTTGACAGGAGTATATGTTTCACTCAGTAGATGGAAAGTGCAACTTGACTCCGGTGCCTCAGTTTCCCAGAGCAAGTATGAAAACAATGCCCTCACATAAAAGGCAAGCGGTTTTGCCTATTAGGAGCTGATGAGATTAGAAACCGCATCATGAACGTTGCAGCGATGCGCGCTTGTCGGGTAGTGCTAACAGCGATGTAGTTGGAAAACGTTATGATTACCTATCTATTTCTCACGATATTTTCCCAATTATTTACCTCATAGGTCAGGCATTGAATATTACTCAATTTATAGTTCGTTGAATCAATTATCGGTCGATTGTTATTCCAATATTGTCGCACCAGATTAGCAATTGTCACAAGTAATATCACGAGAGGGTCTGAGATAGCCGATAAATTCATGAACGTAATGAGTGAACTTATCTGGAAAGCTCAGACCCTCGTGATATTTATTAGAAATATTTCACGAATAAAACCACAATTTAAGTAAATTCCTCTAAACTTGGCTTACAAAATTGTAATAATTGTATATTTGAACTTACACTCGCAAGCCATCTTCCGACAGAAGAATGCCAATTGTCAGTAATGCCAATAGAGAAGAGCAAAATACAGGTTTAGGACTATTTCATGAATAGAATAAGAAGAATAAGAATAAAAATAACATAATTTGAAATTCGCACACAGAATATTAACACTTGTATAAACTGTTATACTTATGAATATCTATTTGAAGAACCCTCCATTTTGCTTTATAATTGTCGATTGTCCATGCTTTTGCTACTATCAATAGCTCCCCACCGCCTCTAGCGAAAGTGGTCAGTGATGAGTGTTCAGCAATTATATAGTAGAGGTATAGAGTTGGCTACACTAACCACAAGACAAACGCATGTCGCTGAAAAACGGATTTGATAATTTTTTTCTCAATAATTTCACTCCTTAATCCGGCTGTGATTGGTCGAAATTCAAATTTTGTTATTTCATTCGTCAATTTTAAGATGACGTCACACGAGTGAAATAGTCTGCATAATATGGCAGATAATTCGCATTTGTTCCTGGTTCATAGTTCTACAAGGCAATTAAGACATACTTCTAAATAAAAATAAAGAATAATATGCAAATAAATTAAATAATACATTATATCTACTGTTTATAGATTATTTTATTCAATAAACAGTCTTTGACAAATACCATTATGGTTTCATCTTATTCGAATAATTGCACGCGAGCGCCTTTCAGGGATAAACGGTCTCAATTATACCTTCCTTATTCACCAACCAGAATGAAATTAATCGATAGTTTAAAGAATGGTGCTCAAAAACTATTAACTGATGGTTTTTCTCCTACATACTCTGGTATAATCTCTGCTTCGATTCGAGTAGGGATCTAGGAAGTCTATTTCCATGCATTAAATAACATGATTTAAGTGAACTATTAAATAAATAAAAAAGTAAAATTGTAATTTAACTGTAAGCTTACTGTTATTTAATCGAACCTTCAAACTCATGTTTGTTAAAGTTAACGAATGGCAAACGGTTGTTAACATCAATTAAATTAATCAAAAAATTATCAACACTCACATTACTGAAGAAATTTTTCCACATGCTCTGCTTCGCTCCTCGCTCGGGTATTTATCGACAATGAAACTCACTCGTAGTATTTCTTATGATAATTCTATTTGATCTCTTTGTTCTCATTTTCCACTTCACTTGAAGTTGAAACAAATGAACATAGAACTGGCTACTAATGTCAGTATTCTATTTTTGCTGGAGATTCAGAAAGAATTCAAAGCACTAAAACAGTCCAAGCAAACCTCAATGTTAATTTATCATTCCCTCGGCAGTTTGACAGAAATCCAAATTATACTGCTTAAGATGTAATTAAATTGCAGGCCCTGACAGTTCCCTCAAGAAAATTTCGCAGTTTCGGAGTTAAAGTTGGTAACAATTGCGATGTCAGTGGATTTAAATATATCTAAGTCGACTGTTTCAAGACACTTACAGTCTTACAACCACAAACTTTGCATTAAAGCTAGCAAGCGGATAAAATTGTTGGACAATCAATCCCTACATATTTGCACATCATATTTCGATTCCCGTTCCCCTTATAGCTGTATAATTTTATTTACTTGTCCCGCAGAGATCTTGCCATGAAGAAAATAAACAGTGTTCCATAGAAGGACAAATTGGTTGTTGCAAGTCAACTAAGCATGAAATTCCACTGTTGATATATTCCTGAAAAATGGCAAAGGAACACACCGTGAAGCGAGTATAGTGGTACATTTACGGAAAAAAGAATAGCATTCAGAAAGTAACAGTTGCCTTGATCAATCTTTCAAAGATCAGCTGGCAGTAGCCCTTTCCGCTTGTGAGTAGAGGGCAGAAATAGATTAAACACTTAAGTAATCGCACACTTTTTGCTATATTTCAAACAACTCGTGTTCTTCTTCAAAGTCAGCAGAAGAACACGAGAATAGCGAAAATTATGTGACTATTTGTTATCTATTTCTGCAGTTTTAGATCTTTTTTTTTTTTTTTTTTTAAGTTACACTGTTCCAAGAGTTACTTTATTTTTCATTATATATAACAGACAAGTTTTATAATCCTATGAATTGGTAACTAGGCAAAGCTACATTTTACAGACGATGGGAAATGGAGGGGCTCTCAAGTGACCCGCCGCATTCATCAGAACGTGATATAAGCGAGTACATCTTTATCTACTGTGTACATATTGCTCCAGAACTATTCCTATTTTTTGTCTTTCTTTAGTATGTAAGAATAATTACAAAGTGTAAAATATCATGTAATGCCCTTTTTTGTCATTTCATATTAATATGAAGTTATTCGCATTTACTTATTATGTTCAATAAAGCAAATTTTTACAATATGTAATTAAAATTTACATAATTATGATTTTATATTAATAAATGTCACAGAATAAGCATTATTTCTTTCTTCCCTTCCAAAAAACAAATAAAAAGGTATACTTTCATTTGAATCCCGGACCTTGAGGCTAAAGCCCAATGCGTGCACAGTGCAACACAAGTAAGAACACGCCGGGAAGCACGTAGCAGATAATTTGATTGAAATCGATATGAGGGAGGGACAGTTTTTTACGGGATAGTCTGTTAAAACGCCGGGATTATATAGCTTTCCAATCCGCAAGATGAGAATACATATTAGGTATGTGTGTAATTGTATATGTGTAATATAATACGAGCAACGCTTGTAAAATTTTAATTTGTTTTTCATTGATGACAAAGAAATCTTCTTGAATTATTAAAAGTGTAATGGAATAAAATCATATTATGAGGAATATAAAATATGAAGTATAAAATATGGAGTCGGGTAGTCAGTCTATTCCAATGTCTGCACAATGCTGTATCACGCCCTGTGCAAAACTTGACTTAGCGCGGCAGCTGTTTGCCCTCTTGAGCCATAAAGCTTATTTACCAACCACTCTATGAAGGTCAGGAGTGAGTTAAATTGTAATGTGGCACTTGTTTGCTCTTTTTAAGGCCGGCAATTTCTTTTCCGTTATAGTATGCACTGACTTTAGTCGTGAGTTAGTATTTTTTCATCAGTATATTCTTACTTGGAAAGAAATACGAAGAGATTTAAGATAACCTAAGCTTTCGTACCTTAGCTACATTAAATTATTTACTTTTAACATGAAACTGTTGACAGTAGAACAATAAAAGTATAAGCTTATTCCAGTCACTCTTAAAATTTATTTAACTATGCTTTTTTAAAATAATATAAATTACTTTCAAACTTATTTCTTTTCTTGCAAGACAATTTTAAGTTAATTTTTGCTGTGTTTTAGATGCTATTTGATATAAAATTAAAAACTCTTAAATTAAACTTACCTGACCAGAGAAGCTGGGATAAACTTATTTCGTGGATCAACTGAAAGTTTTCTGAATGTTGCACATTTCGTTACGCAGTGGTTTTGCCAAATGATAGCATGCACGCTAAGCTTAGTTATGTGTTAAACAAAAGAAACGCTACAGCTACTGCTACGGGATCTAAAACAAAACCGTACTGCGCATTGGGAATTGGAAATTATTTTAATAGGTAAGGATATAATTGCCCTTATAGGGATGTAGGGATATTCAGAACACTAAACTGATCTCCATAAATAGCCGTAAACAATCGAGTAATCAATACTTAGGCGTTAGTATGCTAAAGCGGTACATCAAATCTTCTTTACCGTTATGTAGTCATACAATTTGAAGGAAATTTACGTTCCAGTGGTGGGAATAACGAGGTGAATCATTCGAGCTCAAGGACACACGCATACCATTTTCGTTGGTTCAGCGAGTAAGGAAGATACAGCCATTGTTTGTCTCTCCAATGTATAATCACAACAAGTGAATGTGACATCCGTAGGCGCTGTTTGCAATTACTTTCCTAGTACTTATTAGTTCAAAAAAGGAAAGGGTAATTGTACAAAGAACAATAAAATAAGAATAAACAAGATTCAATTAAGCTGAAAATAGAAAATACAGCAAGCGTCGGCATAAATTAGAGGGGCGTAATATAAGGCAACATTTAATAGTATATAATAATATAAGATTACTCACTTAATATGTAATTTAATAATAATTCAAGTCAACGTGCAGTGATAATTAAGTTGAATAATGGATTACAATAAGTTTTATTTATATGCATTGTTAGTGGAACATAGATTTGAAGGTGGACTTCATTGTAATTTTTTGAAGATTATTGAAATGATTAAGCTTTACCTTATACACTATACTTTATTGCATGACCAAATGTTTAAGAAAAGATGAATGAATGCAATAACATTATAAACGAGCTAAATACGCAATTTTTTGTATATCAGTATACAAAACGAATTACTCTGAAATAAATGCATTCTTTTATTATACTAATAACGCCATTGTATCGATAGAGATTATTTAGTTGATTTGTCTATTGTTATTGTTGTTAGAGAAGATTGATTTATTTTAGCCTAAGCTGTAAAGACTGAATATTTGTTAATACTGAGATATCAGAAGAAATACACATATTCATTAATTGCATAAAAAGAACAAATATTACATTTCAAAAACTTTAATGTTGGCACATATTTCAAAATAAGTTAGTGCAAATTCTAGTAGTTCATTTAGCAGCAAATAATAACTCATTAATTCTGTATCCTGCAATAACGATGAATGATTGATTTTGTTTTCAATAATACATAAATTGTTTCGTTTATCCTGGGCCTTTTTTTCATTTCACAGCAGTTGGTAGATTAGAAGTTAGAGCGATAACTCCGGTATTCCCACAACTGTTTCAAGTTCCGGCTATTACAATGAAAACAACCACATACAGGAGGTACTAGAAATATTGTCCTGTTAAATCCTTTTTAAAAAATTGCCATTCACACTCGTCAGTACCGCCTGTGGTGCCTCAGTAGTAAAAACGGGCGTTAAACACTACTCAAAAAAAATCATCAGTTAATATTCCGAATCTGAGTCAATTTCTAGATTGATGTTTTCTTTCTTCTTCTAATGCGTGGGGGTTTGTTCCATTAACTTTATTTTTAAAATTTCCCCATAAGTAAAAATGACTTACTGTTAGTTTATCACTCCTATATCCTTCTGCATTAACGGTATTCTAAAAAATTATAGGCAATATTACTCTTTACCATACATCGATTTACTCTTCATACAATTCGGTTTCCTGTGTAAAATTGGGAGTTTTGTATTACAATATGTTATTTTTCGTCGAAACATGATCACGTAAGGGGATTCATGCTGTTTCAGAACGAATATTAAGTGTGCATCAGTTTATCATTATCTTTCCGTAACACCCAGTTGCAGAAAGTTACCTGATTATCAGGATCGCCTGCCTGCAATCCGTGGACTACATGTTTTCAAGTGGAAATTAACTCAATTTTGGAAAATAAATTGATGCATGTGAAAACATAGTTTCTTAAAGATGCCAGAAATGTATGAATATAGCTGCACAATATTTCCAACTCTCCTGTTATAGGGCACGTGCTTATTTGCATTGTAATCATGAGAAGTTCAATGAGTTGCGCGGATATTGCATTCGCTGTGCCGGGAGTTACTGCACTGACTGCCCACCCGCCAGCTGCCGTGAAGAGCGTCACACGAACTTCCCTTGTATGGTAAAAAAGATGGTGCACCTTATGCTGTAATTGCAAGGCGAATGGTGGAGCCAAGAGTCTTTCAGTAGGAGTTTTCTGCACATTCAGAGAGCTATCGCAAGAAAATACTCGCATAGTTCTTTGAGCAATTATCCGACGAGATAAAAGATTGATATTTTCAACAAGATTCTTCAACATTAAATTCTTTGGAGGATCTAAGGGAAATATTTGATGGCAAAATTATTACTAGTTTCTATAGAAATAATCCTCAACTTTAGATATTAAAAGACAATATAAGAACGGAAATTCGAAGAGTTTTGATAGCAGAACTATACAGATTTTTTAATAAATGGGACATTTCGGATCAATAAGAACATGATCCATTCCATCAGCTAGAAGATGGTTTTTATGGAAAAAACTATGAAAAAAATTACAAATTTGTTATTGAAATGCATCTATGATATTTTTCTCAAATTTCTCTTTCGATTTTATGAAATTATTTGTTCATTTTTCTTAATCCCACAAAACTGGGGTCCGAGTTTGCAGAGAAAAGATTAATGCACATGAGAGAAATAAAATCTTTGGATGGTAGTTATAAGGTAAGTAGTTTTTTCCTGGATTGAAGTGGTAGATTGTCATCGACTTAAGACGAACGTTCAAAAGTAGAAAAACAGATGGGAAGGTTAGCGCCTATTCATTGAAGGTAATGCGTTTACGGACTGACTGACGATGAAGAAATCAAAATATAGGCTATAGTCACGCACATTGCTATTTCGAATTAAAGTGTGAAACATATTATACACCTTTAATTCAGAATCAATTTGTGCAGCTTAGCCCACAATAACCTAATGGTGAATAAAATATGGGGAGGGAAAAGTGATTAAGGCTGTGCCTTGAAATAAGGACTTGATTTATTGATAGGGTCTGTATCATTATTCGATTACAGCTTGCAATTTTAGAAATAAAAATGAAACACAACTACATCGATATTGCTGTAGTGGATGATTATGATATCAACCTGTGTCCGATTTATGGAATTATGGCCGCAGGGTACCAGTCATCAGGGCCATCGTATGACACGTAGGATGTAGAGTGTGTGGGAGTCGGTCCTAGAAGACGATGAAACAAAAGAAAAGCAGCGGCAATGGATTTGAGTGTTTTGTTCTTTTTATACGAGTGCATTTTCTTTATTCAAATTTCTTTTAGATTTTATTTGGCAGTGCAATATAAGTAAATCCCACAATAATAATCTAAAATCGAAAGTGGTTACTGTGAGGGACTAATTTTCGAGACTTTGTGATCTCTCTGCTTATTTTGTGGCAGACAATCTTAACAACTGGACAGAATTCTGAAATATCTTGTTTTACTTGGATACAGGGTTTCTGTTCGCTTGAAACTATGGAGAAAGCTATGAGCAAGTAGTAACGTATTCATAACTTTTTGAGTGAGAATTGTGGCCATGTGCTCAGTTATTTTTCAAATGCTATTTTCAATCTCGCCGAGAGTGTTGGCTCAGGCGCTAACCCTTGGGACTCATATTTGGAAGATCCTAGGTCAAAATCCTGCAACCAACTAATCTGATTTGATACTTTCTGCGGTTTTCCTCGGTCGATTTTAAGAAAGGTCAAACGCCGGGTTAATATTTTCCTGCCACGGATTCATTTTTTATTTCATAATTCTTAATTCCGTCCGTGTGTGTGTGTCATCTGTATTCATGATGTCAACCAGGCGGTCCTGACATAGGATTGATTATCCGTTCAGGAAACCCCTCAGTGTGCATGTGTACTCAATGACTTGCCCTAACTCGAAGGCAACGTTGGCTGCAAGCCGAACCGTAGCGAAGAAAGCCGACCGCTACCGTTCCGGATTGCAGCAGCAGCAGCAGCAGCAGCAGATAACTAATTTTCGTATAGAAGCGCTGTTATTTTGAAGTAATTAATTTTTATGTTCTATTAATTTTATTTTTTGTTAAACTTAGACTTAACTAACCGGAAAAGTAACATTTATTCCATTAAGAATAGCGCAGAAAATTTGTAAAATATTAAACAAACAAACAAATAAATAAATAAATAAAGTAACAAGTTAGAAACTGTTACTTTGCAGTAATATTTTATATGCTGTTATTTTTTTTTTTTTTGTTAAATTTATAACCTAACCTAACCTAACCTCATGTACGAAAAAGTAGCATTTATTGGATTAAGAATAGTGTAGAAAAATGTCTTATTATGCATTATTATTGTCTTCTTCTTCTTCTTCTTCTTCTTATTATTATTATTATTATTATTATTTGTTAAACTTTAACTGAAGTGAACTAATCTAACCTATGAAAAAAGTAAAATTTATTCCGTTCAGAATGGGTAGAAAAATTATGAGAATTAAAAAAATTACGAATATTTATTGTGAGAGAGAAAAGATTACAAGGAAAAAAAAAATATTTATCCAAGGGAAATCAAACCCGCAACCTTCATACAAGTAGCATGATGCTCTATCCTACTGTGGTAGCAGGGCTTCATGCTCAGAGTGGAAATTATTCACTTAAAATAATAGCTGTACTAAAATCATAAGTAGTCTGTAATTTTCGCTACCGTTCGGCACTGCAGCCAGTGTTGCCTTCTCCGTGTAAGGATTGGTCTATGTAGTTAGCTCCTCTACAAGCGTCTGAACCGGACATTGGTGTTTACATTTAGGGGGTTAAGTCCTACAAATGGAGGAGGATAAATACAGCGAAGGGAGAAGATGTTCAATCTCATAAGATAATTTATAATAAAACTTTTGGCGGTCTGTCGGTAGCACCTCCTTGAGTAGTTAGTAACTTTGGGGTCTCAAATTTCTCTTCGTATGGCTGCTTGAGATTATATTGTTGGCTCTTGCAGTAATGAAGTGTACAACAGAGCGTTTTGGGTATTTTCACTTACTTTGTCAGTTATCACAGAATTCTCTTTAAGTATTTATCGAAAGACAACTTGGTCGATCATCCTGTGCTTCCAGAAAAGGAGAGGAGAATTGTAGAGAGAGGGATGCAACTATAAGACGACAAAAACTAAACCGTTATACTTGAGTGAAATTAGAAGACAATTTTCAGTAAATTACTTCATACTTACGTCGCTAGCAATTACTGGAAGAAGTTATTAGCATGATGTATTACCTACTGACAGCCCAGGAACTTGAATCTTTGCACGCTCTTAGTAGTGGGAGCTGTACTTGAAGCGTTATTAAAATAGTATCTAATAACGGGTTTCTTGACACGCCTTTTACTCTTCAAACACAAAGAACAGAATGTACAGACGATGCAAAGCATATGGTTCGATCCTTGTGGTTAATAGTGAACATGATACAGAACGAAAAAATAAATAAATAAAATAACTTTGAATAACCGCAGCATCTTTTATAAATTAATTTTTGAACCAGTGCTATTGTCAAAAACATGTGCAATTTAAAGGTTGTAAAAATGTCTCCTTTGTAGCCATATTTACTTAATTTTTTGTCCTACAATTACTTATATATTTTGTGGCAATCTGCGCTAAATTCCAAGAAAAACTTGTGGAACAATACAAGTTCGAAAATAGGAGCTATAGAAATGCAAAATGAAAATGAAAACAAAATAAAAGTATGTACAACGAACAACACTAAAAAGTTCCACAAATTTAATGAAAACGTATAAGACACTGTCACTGTAACTGTACTTATATCCAGCTGTGTACAGTTCACGTTTTGCTGACTGGGGCTGTTTACAAAAGGGTGTGAAATTCAAGGAACTTCATAGGAGGACGCAAAAAGTTACATGGCGCTAAATCTGAACTATATGGAACGCGAGGAACACACTTCACTTGGTTTTTGTGGACTTTGTGACATGGCACAGTTTTCAGCACATCTCTGTAGCATTGCCCAGTTACAGTTGTATGTGCAGGTATGACATGTAAATCATTCCTTGAATATCGAAAAATGAGATGACCAAACACTCCCAGAAGAAGCAACCACTTTTTTGTTTTGTTTGTTTGCTGTTTATGTGTTGGTGATGATGAAGATTTCCACATATAACTTTTTTATCTGCTCTCAGGATAGAAATGCAGCCAAGTTTCATCAGCAGTGATTACCTTTGAAAGAAACTCCGCATCTTCCTGTAATATCATCTTCAACTCTATGCAAACCTTCAAGCGAAAGTTAGTAGTCTTGGAAGCCACATGCACAAAATATGTTTCAGTGGAAATTTTCAGTTACCAACGTGTGGGGGCACCCAATGAAATTTTCAAACTTCTGAAAGTGTTACTCGATGATCCTCTCTCAACAGCGGTGTTAAATGTTTTCTTCCGTTAGAGCACCAAATACAGCGCCAGGTTCATCTTCCTTTAAAATTGAATGCCTCTTCTGCTTAAACATTTTAAACTATCTTCGAGCTATGCTGTGGGAAAGATCAAACTCTCCATAGGTCTCCTGAGCACTGCATAAGTCTAAGCTGAAGATTTGTTGATATCCAAAGTATAATGTCAGGGCAGCATATTGTTCATCGCGTGTCACCTCAATTTTGGTGTAGGAGGAACTGAATGTCTCAACTTGCATACCTCTCAGACAGAAACTGGAAGTGACAACAATGAAACTAATACCACGTATACATTATCGTATATCAAGCTAACAAAATATTCGACATTGAAATTTTTGTGCGAGAAATGATGCCAGCCAAGAATGGGCATTGGCTGAAGAATAAGAGGAAGAAGAAATCTTTTAAAATTATAAAACTGTGTCACTTTCGTTAAAAATTATTACATTTTGCTTTTATGGACTATTATGTTGTATTGGTAATGTATTGTAAATATTGTTTATAGAATTACTTGATGAGATTCCATTTATAATTATTAGAATATTTAATATAAATGCTACGTTTATTAGACAATTTTTATTTCTGTACTATATATTTGTACACAAATAACAAGTGTATATTGGTCATTATCTACATCAAAGGGGCGAAGTATATACTTCATGTCACATGGGTAGACAGTATTTTAACAGCAAATGAGGACAAAATGAGTACAGTCCTCTACATGTATCTTCGATCTAAAGACATTACTGAAATACCTGAGGCTAAAGAGTCATAGACATATGATGAAGCAAGGTGATATTCATACCGAACTTCTGTCCATTTGATATGGATTATTCGCTTTCACAGATATGTCTGCGTTTCCAAAGGGCATAAATGGAACTGGTTACAGTTACCGTGTAAGAAGCCCCGCGGGTTGTAATCCGAGCTACAAAATGAATGACTGAAGTAGGAGCTGCCGGAAGCTTGTCGAAACACCTCTAGAAGGTACCTTCTTTATTTGCTGCCATCTGTGCCGACAGAATCAGGCCAGTTCACCAGTTGAAGTGTCGAAGTAGGCTATAGTTGGTACTAATTATGAATTTGTTTATTTAAGATAGCGGAGACTGTTTTTCATTCTCCTTTTTCTTTCTATATCTCAAAATTTCGATAACAAGTAGTAATACTTACGGAAGAACTTCGAGATATCGAAGTTTCGGCTTTGTGGTCTAGTGGTAATACTTGCCTCGTAGACCCAAGGTCAAGGATTCAAACCCTGTCAGTGTTGATGACTTTTTAGGGTGTAAAATAGATTTCGGCACGTAAAACCTAAAGCCTGAACGAAAAGGTCTCTAAACAAATTTATTGGTCGTTTCACGCCCTGAACTGAATGGAGCACCAATAATATTAAAGAGCGTCCTTAAATAAACCAAATAACTAAAAAGACAACACCATCCCTCTAAAAGTTATATCCGAATCGGCTTTACAATTAATGAGATTCCTTTTTCCGTTATTGTTGCCAATGAAACTTTTATAAAAGTACGGTGTTTCTCTCTCTCTCTCTCTCTCTCTCTCTCTCTCTCTCCTCTGAGAACAGCGTTAAAGAATAAGATTCTTAATTTTTGTTCTCGAACATGTTGGCGAAATTGCGGTAAAGAACAGTAGATTGTTTTTCTATATTTTTCAGATGTTGGCATTGGGAATTGGATTCTGTGAAATGCGAACTTCTTTGCACTAAATAATGTGTGTTTGAACCCATTAAAGGAGCATTAGGAAACAATTATTAGTGTTAGTGAATTATGAATTTGCGTGTTCTTTAATACTTTTATATCCTATTGGAAACTGCAGTTCAGGTTTTTCATTATAAAAGCCAAAACATCACGATAGAAAATAAATATATATGTGTATATTCTTTTTCTCCCTCTTGTTGTTTGTTTTAATTTCTTCCACGTATACCTTCGAGATTCAATTTATTTTTACAACCTTCACTCTCTCCTGCCTTTAAAGAACACTAATTGTTTGAAATTTAGCGAAAATTGTGCGAATATTTGTGTTTTGTTTATTTCTGCTTCTTTAATTCTTGTTATTTTAGTTGCACTGTTCATATACGTTGAAGCCCCCAAGACTAATATTAGTTTAGCTCTTGGGAAATACTGCACTGTCTTTCTGGCAGAGATCTTTGTATTCTTGACCTGCATTCAAAAGGATATTAAAAAGATTACCAAGGTAAGCACATTCTGGAATTGTCTGACAGTCAAGCTGCTCTTCGAGCACGTAATTCTTATCAATTTAATTAAAAACCCCATTTGGACTTCTTCAAACACTGATTGTCCTGTCATGCAACACTCCGTGGAGCTGAGATGGGTGCCAGGACATCGAGGTGTGATAGGGAATGAAGAAGCAGACAAGCTGGCCAAGAAGGGTGCATCCAGCGCACTCTTGACCAGGGATCAACACAACAAACGATGATCTAATTATCCCTGACAAACTCTTGGCAAAATCTTTGTCAATGGACCTAACCCCACACTTACTAAAACACTTTTGAAATTTGGTAGAAGAAAGTTAAAACGATTGGTTGGATGGGCATGGACATTTCAGGGAGCATCTCCAGAAAAAAAGGTTCTTCCATTTGCAAACTTTGTAAACTGCGAAGCACTTTCTCTTTGAATGCGAGGTCCTGGAGAGGAGAAGATTCCAACTCTTCGGATCTTAACCATATAATAATATGGATGACTCCCTCATTGAGAGTAAGGATACAGAGTTCGAACTACTGTTTCGAGATGCATGAAGCCTATGGCTGAAGGGCGGGAGTTCACAAACTCTTTACAATCTCTTTTACGACGGGGACTACGACCACTACTACTGCGTTGTTCAAAATATTACTTTATTTTTCATTTATATTATGCGAGATAGTTTCTCCGTAGCCATATATTTACAACTAAAAGTATAACAGCTGTTTATTTTTAATGTTATTTTATCTTCGTTTACCAATCTCCTTTGGTTTATTCCACGTTGTTTCATTGTTATCAGTTTGCATGTTCAGAGTGTTTTTAAAGTGTGAAAGGCCTGGTAGCCTTAAATTTTGTAAGATACATAAACAGTATCATGCAGGGAAATTTACTTACATTTGTCATTGGTGAGAAGAGTAACATGCCGGCTAGCAGACGCATTAATTCATGCCAGCTTTATCTACTCCTCCCTTTTGTTTGTTTTGCAAGCACCTACAGAGAATGATGCTACGTTGAAAGCATTAAATTAATAGTTGCAACAGTTTAATGTTTATGGTTGCCGCAGCAAGGCATGACTGCAATTTGTTCCAATATTTACACGCCGCGGCTCCATTCTCAATGAGTGATGTTTGATGTCTAATTCCTGTTCAGTGGAGTTAGGTGGTTGTTGCAGGGACTGTGAGAACCGGTTTACTCTGATTCACGTGCCCCACGACCCCACCATAGCACCGTTCCTTGTGTCAAACCACGATACTGCTGACCGAGCGGGTACGGCGCCTATAATGCCGCCCCTTTTCCTTCCTGACCGGCGCTTGCTGTGTGGACTCAACCTTGGGTCGTCTGCATGCATTTTTTGTCTGTCATGAAGCAACTTCAGTATGCATACACAAAACACGAAGTTACACAGGCACGGTAACATGTGGTGAACAAAGGTTCGAACCCTCCCTTGGTCTTACGATGATTTTTCTTTAGCTCAAAGTAGCCGCAGCATCTGGCCTCCGGTGCGCAAACAAGATTTGCTCATTTTTGGTTCGTTAATGAATATACCAGTGGCGGCTCGTGAAATCCATAAACTAGCGTGCTACAAGCATTGAAGTTACTGAGCAAGCAAACTTCTCAATGACTTCAATATTAAAATCTACCATTTTAATTTATATTTTTTTTCTCTATTGAGAGCATAGAAAGAGAAATTAATCCTTCTTGCTTCATGAAATTCTTGATGAAAGTTTTAATTCTCTTTAGACATGAACATCATCTGTTGTTATAGATATTGTCAATATGATTTTAAGGAGGATTGTTACTTCCAGAATTCGGGAGTTCCACAAAAATGCCTTTTCTTTCTGGGTGTATATATTTAAGAGTCAGATAGAAATGATCATACTTCCGTACGTTTAGGATCGTTAGGGCTAGTTTTTATTTTGCTTATTTTGGCTTCTGTTGCCTATTTGAAGGTTTAAAACTGTTTTTTTTTTTTTCTTTTGCCTGTCTGTTTTGGATCGTTATGGATTTTTTCTGGGATTATTTAGGAATTAAAAAAAAAAAAAAAACAAAGAATTTCGATATATCTAAGTGAAAAAAGTTATAAAAATCAAATTAAAATCTTGTTACCTATACATTAATTTCTTTTCAAGTAGCCAAAATTTCTCCTCAACCATTCACTAAAGCTATTTAAACAGTAGAACCCTCATTAATGAAAGGAATGCACAGTTACCTTGGTCATACGAATACCAGAAATACAGAGGATGAGGGAAATACTGTAGTTTTGAATAGTGCTGACGAAAGACCTTGTATCGACCTGCGCGAGATAATTCTAGGATATTTGTGATAGAGGTAACTTCTCAGCTGTATAAATGGAACAAATAAATTGCAAGCGAGAAAAATGACAACGCTACAGCTGTGCAATAAACCTTTCCTACAATACGTTCAGTACTTAAGTGAGATATTAACATGATTCCCCTATAAACGCATAAACAGAAAATGCACTCGACCAGAAACCACTGTGCATCATTTGCTCATGTGCCAGGACTGTTCAAAACTACTTTACTTTGTCTTGATCTCAACATTTCCATGATGTCCTGAAAGGTGAATGTTCTGTTGTAACTGGTATGAATTCTTCCAGCGTGTTTTAAATATGCTCCAATCACTTCAGTGAAAATAGAACTTCTTTTTTCCATGATGGAAAACGTTCTCTCTGACAAGCGGCTGACTATGACAATTGTTACCTTTAAAAATATCTTCTTGTTGCTTGTAACCAAGAAAAGTAAGGTTAAGTAACTTTTTAATTGTATGATAAAGAAAGTATCTTCTTAAATGCCTATTTCCATTAATAATGAGTGATATACGTATTTGTTTTCACTTTTAAAAAATACCTATTCTAATTGTATTACTGCCCATTTTCAGAATTTTAAGTGTCTTTTTGCCTGCCTATTTTAACCAAAATAAATGCCTGAACTTCCGGGCTCTGGTTATTTCACTAAAAGTGCTACCATTAAGCTGAAGATAGAGCTGCTAGTATTCCTAAAGTGTGGTCTTTCATAAAGCACAGAGAGTTCGGTGTGAGATCTTTGCTTGTTTAACATAGGGTTGTTTTTAAGCCACAGTTCAAAGACATTTCCGGGAAATGTCTTAGAAAATCCTTCGAAATTTGCAGAATTCAGAACTGTTCCAGGATGACTCGTTTTCTCAAAATAATCTTTTGTTTCTGCAGTGATGCGATTAATGCTTCAATTGCCGTTCGCTATTCTGCTTAATTAAATTCTTCCACGCTTGTTCCTACTTTCTGTTTCATCTGTATAGATCTCTATCTCTTCATTCTGAATTTGTTCCATTTCATTGATAAAATTCGCAAATTTTTTCTTTATTTTTATGGTGTCAATTTGCTGATGCGGCTTAACTTTGTGAAAGAATTGTAAACCCTTCTGAATTGCAACGAAGAGATCGAACTTAATGAACAATATTCTTCTCTAGCTCATTATGTGTCGCTGTGTCACATTTTCCAATGCAGTTACATGTTGTGGTGAGCGAGAGAAAAATTATGAAACTGCAGAGAGACTACAAAATACTTTTGTCGATTTATTTATTTTATGGAGCTCTTTCCATTATTAAGTTTAATTGGTTTCATAACAGTGAACATTATGTGCAAAATGGAAAACTTTCTTTATTTTGTATATATATATATATTTTTTTTAAGTTTATGGACGCTCTTTAATTTTTAACATCTCAGGTCATCAGCGTCCCATTCAATTCAGGCTGATAAATTTTGCTCAGAGGCCTCTTTCAAGCTTGAGGTTCTTTTACGTGCCGCAAATCTACGACACGAGACCCATGGCTTTACTTCCCTTCCAAAGGAAGCCATACTTAAAATTTTTAGGCCCGAAAAATCCATCGATCTTAACCGGGATTGAATCCGCGATCTTGGGTCTATGAGGCAAGGTATGGTTACTCCCAGACCACCAGATTGATTTATTTATGGACGCTCTTTAACATCTCAGGTCATCAGCGTCCCATTCAACTCAGGGCGCGAAACGGTTGACAAATTTTGCTCAGAGGCCTCTCTTTCAGACTTGAGGTTCTTTTTCGTGCCGTAAATGTAGGACACGGGACCCACGGCTTTACTTCCCTTCCGAAGGAAGCCATACTTAGGATTTTTACGCCCGAAAAAACCCATCGCTCCTGGCCGGGTTCGAACCGCGATTGGGTTTAGAAGCCAGACCACCAGGACTGACTATAAACGTCTGTAGTATCATCTGCCATGAGAGCTATAAAGTTCGATTGATTCAGTTCTTTGTTTTGCAAAGAGATATTTCCAACTTGCGTTCCAACAATTCGTTCTGTATGCTTTTTGAAGTCCCATTAAATATAGTATTGCTCTCTTTGTGTTCCTTCACAGCACTATCAACACTACCTACAGTCAACAAGGCCATTAAATTTGCCGGGATGTTCGTTTCTCTATTTCATCATGGCCGCATAATGCTAATTCAGAAACCTCAAAACCGCCGCGGGTGGCCGAGGTCGTTAAGGCGCGGACTCGTGAGCGGGGTAGTCTGGGGTTTGAATCTCACCAGGACCGTCCTCTCTGACTGAGGTTTTTTCCAGGTTTTCCTCAGTCCTCATGAATGGCAAATGTCGAGGAGATACCCTAAACTTGGGTCTGGAACGTTTTCTTCCTTTAAAAAAAATATCCTTCCCCAATTTATCATTTCATCTCAATATCATCAGTGTGGTGCCTCAGTAGTAAAAACACTAAAACATTTTAAACACTATTAAAAAAACCTCAAAATTCTTTTCTTTGCAATCTATACTTCCAGGTAATATGTATATGTTTCTCTACCTGTTCGATCCTGGTGGTAGAGGTAACTATACTTTCCTTGTAGACCCAAGATCGCAGGTTCAATACCGGCCAGAGTCGAAATTGTGCTTTCGAGAAATCTAAGCGGATCGATGTGAGAGTGTAGTTCAGTTTCTGCTTTGCGTGCACTGAGAATGTGTGTATTCTCTTGTATTTCTGTATTTTTTTGACAATATGCTTTCTACAATTAGTTAAGACATTATCATACATTCATTCAAAATGCAAAGTTCATGAATGCCCTAGTCAGCAAATATTCTGTGTTCAGAAAAGGAAGAAATTATTTTGAAGCTGAAGTAATATCAGATTCACATTTATTCGGGTTTTTTTGTATTTAAAATAATATTTACCTTGGCTTTCATTAAACATTATTATGTTCTAATATAAGCATTTTGTAAAAAATGGATGAAACAATTTAAAAGTAATTTATATAGTCTAAATCCAAAAGGACATTGTGTGTGAATAATGTCAGCTTTTTTGTCACCTTTTTAATCGATGCACAATGTCACTTTGGCATAGATCTACCGAAATTCTTAACCTCTGCTCTTTTATAGTATGTTATGGATGAGAATTATTTATTCAATAAAGAATCTACAAAATTTATGTAAAATAAACTGCTCTTATTAGTGTATTTAACAATTTTTACACATTACATTACTTTCACCAAAGTATTTACACGAATCTTCATTTTTATTATTCCACGCTCTCACTACCATATCGAAATGTAACTAATGCCTATCTAATTTTATTCCTGAAATTAGTAGTTTGAGTCGCGGCATTGGAGTAAAACAATTCAAGAGTAGTGTTGCAAAGATATATTTTATAAATTACAACTGAAAGTAGCAGTCTTGCTATATCACATAATTAAAAGAACAAATTTACGAAATTATTCAAGCAATGCAAATTACTTGTTTTTAATATGAATAGTTGTACTATACGGGGTACAATATCCCACAGGTTTTATATTTCAAGAAGGCAATGGAACTTCTAAACTTCAATATACCAGCACTATGACTCAGATATAACGAAGGCTTTAATATGGAATAAATAGACCATAATGTTGAAGTTTTCAATACCTTCGATTTCTTCAGAAAATACCCCAACATAACATTCCCACTTGTCCCGGCATTTTTTTTTTTTTTTTTTTGCACAAACTGTGAATAAATCACGTTCTCGCTCATGTCGTTTTTTTAAAAATTTTCAGGCAGCAAATTATTCCTCATACTAGTCGGCGCTTCATGGTTCTTCTTCAATATCTTTATTACTTTCGCCAAATTCCATCATAACCTTCATATCATGGATCTAATAAATATTTCAATAAAATCAACATTAACTAGCAATACACTAACGCGTATTTATACAAACATACGAACAAATCGATTCGGTATTTCAAGTTATTGATTTTAACTTTCCAAATTAAAATAAATTATAATAAATTAAAAACAAGTTACATTACGATATGGCAGTATAAAAAAAAAGTATGGAACATATTTATTGAAATGCGATATTCGGGTCGCAACTAATCATATTCGGATGCGCAATGCGTGCCTTTCAACACTTATATTACAATATACAATTACCGGGTTTTATTAAGCGTGTGTGGAAATATAAACGCCGATACTGAAACGTGTTTAGGTCCAGACAGCACGAACATCGTACGGCAGCAGTGGGCTCTTGCTGGGGGCTGAAGAAGCAAGGGAGACATGCACTGCTGCAATGGCAATCTCCGTGCTCAGATTTCAACAGCACGGCTACTAGTTAAATTACAAACTATGCCTGTAGAAGGTGCTGACAATCAAGATTGCCATTAACAAGTTCTCCGCGATGTTATGCTGGCCACTGTAAGGTTATGTGGCTATGAATGTGCCCACATATTTACCAATTTTAGTTAACGATCCCATAGTAGCTATGCAAAATTATAAAAATTGCCTACATAACAATAAGAATTATGCACAATAATGAAAATAACAGCGCAGCTTCAAGCTAATAATTATTCATAATAATAAAGTTACTAACATCAAACTAATAGTAATTTATGATGCAAGTGTTAAAAGCAGAGATGCGCATCTACGAGCAAAGTCCCGTTGTCTACGTGTACATGTAACAATTCATAGACAACATAATCTGTACAATACGTAATTTATTTTTAAGCTGCCAAACTTCAGTCTACTCAATGGTTTCGCTTTACGGGAAACATAAATTGCTTTGAAAATTCTGAAAATGCGTGCATCATGCACAAGTAGAACGTGTATTTTCTAATTGATTGTACATCCATTCACCAGTCAGGTACAGTTTAGATTTTGAAAAAAAAAAAAAAAAAATATATATATATATATATATATATATATGTTAGAAAAATATTGTATGAAAAAATTAATGTATGAACTACATTTTATTAATAAAGCAGATTTTATAATGAATTATACAGAAATCCATGCCTTCATCAATTGTAGTTATGTCATTGTATCAATAGAGAGTTTCGTTTGGCTTGTCTATTGTTATTGTTAGCGAAGATGGATTTACCACGGGAAAAGGCTGTAAACATTGACATTTATAAGAATGAATACGATAAATTCAATAATTGGATGATTCAGTAAAAATATTATGGTTATTTCAGAAATGTTAATGTCGCATATATTTCAGAACAGATTATTATCAAATTTTATTAATTCACTTGATAGTTAATATTAAATTATTACATTTTATTAATAATGCTGTAATTATGTATTATGCGATGGACAAATGATTGATTCTGATTTTAGTAATATATCAACTGTTTCCTTATGTTGTTATCGTAACGCTGATGAAGTTATTTTGGCAATGAACAGTTTAATGACATAATTGTTCATATGGTGACTTAATGCAACTAGTTACATAACGTAGGAATTTTGTTAATTAACTGGTGAACAGTAGAGGCTATTTTTTATTCTAGTATAGTATACAATATTAAATGGAATAAACAACTTAATGAAATCACTCTTATCAATAAATAAACATAAAATAAACATAAAATCTTTTGAAATCAACCAGAAACTTAAACCAGATTGAGGTCTCTCTGTCCTCTTTCGTTATTAAACCTATGCAAAGTTTTAAAAGTAAGTTAATAGATTCATAGCAATTTTCATCCTTTATAATCCATCATGCCTTACTCTGCAATATCACCTGACAGCCGAAGAACACGGACAAGACAATGGTTCTCTTGCACAGGTGATTCCATGTGAAACGAAAAAATGACCTCGCATTACTTTTAACTTTTGATATATATTTTATATTAGAAAAAGGTTGGTTTTTTTTTTTTTTTTTTTTTTTTTTTTTTTTTTTTTTTTTTTTTGCGAAATAGAAATCCCTAGGTGTAATAATTTTCATGTAAAATTTCGCCAAAGTTATTAAATTGTCCTATTTATAGAGGCATAGAAATCTCTTGAAGTGCCTTAAAATAGAAATCTGAACAATGGATTATTATAAAGTTCACATAAAGGTTTGAAAAACACTTGTCATTGATTACGAGCTTAGAATAAAAAAAATTATGTATATTTGAACTTCGTCTATTTCGTCATAAGGGCAGTAAAAAATAAAAACAAGGCGTTGGTAAGACAAATAAATATTAATTTCCAAATTTATGCTACAATATAAACGAGTGTAGAAAAACACTTCATATCTAGAAGTAGAGTATTTATGTCTGTCTTGCACGGCATAGTACCAACACTCTCAAATCAAAGTAGTACAGCTGATTTCTCGCTCACCCCCGCGTAATCATACTTGGATGCGCGTGTTCCAAGCGTAATGAAACGAAATTATTTATTAACAGTTTTTGCTGATGGAACATAAAAATATTATTCACATTTTTTTGTCATAGAACTTATATTTGACTTTGTTTTCCGTGGGGAAGTTAGTAAAGGAATTTATGTTCATATATAAACCTTAGGTTAAATATGGCACATAAACATTTCTAGATTGTGTACTATCAGCTATAATATGTTTTTTTTTTTTTATACGGGTAGCAATAGTCTCTATGGGTTTATACCCTTCGAAATTGATTTTAACAAATATACCTTAAATTTATTGCATTAAAACAAGAAATGGTGTTATTTCACATAATTATGTATATCTTAACCTTTTTGTACAAAAACATTTCAAAGGATACTAATTTATAAGGTTTAGTGTCTGATTTAATATGGATTGGCCCATGCGTTGAATGTATTTGCGGCATTTGGAGGAAAGAAAGTCCAGGCATAAAACTGAACCCGAGAAGCTATTGAAGTAATTTTCATATACAAATGGCCACTAAATGGCAATAAATATATTAAAGCGTTTAAGCATTGGACGATTTTACACTCCACAGTAAATTATAATTAATGCAGTTTTCGTGCTTTACGCAGAACTATTCGCGTGCAACATGATTTAAAAGCATGTTAACATTAATATGTCTATACTAAAGAGCGCCTTGCACTGATTACAAACTCAAATTGTTTTTGTTTACACCATGACAAACGTATTATTGGCACGCATTTTAACTTAATGTAAGCTTAAGTAGCAATTTATACACAGTGAGGCACTGATAACTAACACTTTGAACGAACGCGGTTATTGATGTAGTCTATTCGCCAGCTGATGGATAGACAGAGAAAGTCGTAAACTCTCTACAGAGTTTATTGAGCATTGTATGAAGACGCTTTTCTTTAAATGAAGTTATGCTATTTGCTTACAAAGCTTATACTAATAAACTTACATCATTAAAGGCTATATTTAAAGTGTAAATAATTAAAACTTTACATTCAAGTAGAACTGTTAATCGCTATGTGCTGTTCATATTATGTATTGTATTGTTGATTAGAAAATGTTGAAGAAACGAATGTTAAGTTCTCGTTTTGGCATTTTGTTGTATCATAAACTTCATACATAGTAGCAAATTTGATTTAGAGCATTTAATTTTAATTTTAATCTATAATAGTATCATTTTAACATCATGTCTTTAACAGATTGGCCAATCCTGTATCTAATCGGAACTGCTCTTTTCAACGTTATCTTGGTCATGCAAAATATTGTTTATATTCTAGGATTTCCTTTGGTAGACCATCGTACTCCATTCTGTTAATTTGCTGCATCTTTTACTCCCTTTACTTTTAGCTCTTTCCTTATTTCTTCAAGACTCTAGTCAGTGATCTTAGAAAACAAATAAACAAAACCAAGCTCATCTCTAAAACTTCTAAACATTTTCTATTACTTGAGGCCATTGTTCACATTCCCCCACTATACCTCGCCCTATAAAACTTCTTTTGGGTTTTTTAGTCTTATTTTATAGGCTCATGTGTTTAGGTTTGCCAACTTTTTCTTCCATATCCATATTTGAAATCAGAGCTAGATGGAAAAAAAATTAAAATTTCGGCAGGAATTCGAACTACGTGTCCTCAACTTGCCGTGCCGGCTCTCTTACCATATGAACTACCGTGCCCTGCCCGACCATAGCTGCAAATCTTCTCACTCTGGATCTACTATTAGTTAAAGACCTCTAAGGTTATCTTGTAACATAGTGGCGATCCGAAATCTTATTATCCAGGCTTCATAGTTAGGAATACTATTAAAGTTAATTACTATTAAATGTTATTTTTTTTCCCCACAAAACCTGTGTTAGGCTAAGGTTAGGAGAGGCCGCGGCACGATAGGTCAGATGGTAAGAAAAACTGGACTTGCAAGCCGTTCACAGTCGTGCCGTGCAAGATATAACTTAACCTTACGGACGCTCTTTAACATCTCAGGTCATCAACGTTCCATTGAATTCAAGGCGTGAAACGGTGGATACATTTTGCTCAGAGGCCACCTCTTGAGGTTCTTTTACGTAACGTAAATCTACGACACGGGACCCACAGCTTTACTTCCCTTTCGAAGGAAGCCATACTTAGGATTTTTACGCCCACAAAAAAACCCATCGGAATTGAATCAGCGATCTTGGGTCTATGAGGCAAGGTATGATTATCACTAACCACCAACTCGACCAATGTAAATAACTATTTTGGGGGTGGTGGTAAAATTATAAATAAAATTGTTGTTTTTATAATTATATTTTATTTTTATATTATAATAAATTGCTACTAAAACGTGTTTAATGTCAATACATTAAATATATCTAATTCTTACCAATAACCTGAACAGGTTATCCAGAGGTAGCGAAACTGTTCTTATGGAATATCTGTTGAAAAAGACTGATTTTTTCTTATCTGACTTTGATTTAAAAACTTTAGTAAACGACTTGTGTTAAAAAAATAACACATTTGAAAAATATTTAAAGTTATTTACTTGATCTATTATATCGGACCGTAAAACATTTTGTAATATTTTTGTTGGTGGCCCACAAATGCCATTACTTTAGTATTATTTATAGATGTCCTCAAATTACATTACAAATATTTGCTACTTTTTCAAATATTTAGGGGATATGCCCAATTTGAATTTACATTACACAGCGTAAAATAACAGTGGGAGCAATAAAAAGCATGCCATAATCTGAATCGAAAGGCTCTTTGTTCTCAGCAACGTTTTCAGACTGTCATGATGGTTTCTTTCCTTCATACATTCAAGGATTAAAATGTACACTTTAAATGCAGTAAAGTAATTGCAACGCTCACTTTAAACAAATAAAAGAAATGAATGATACATACAGTAAGCTTGAAGGGAGCTTGCACTTTGTATGTAATAAAAAACTGAGCATTTAATTTGAAAAGCAGGGACGATGCCCAATATACATCAAGCAGTACTTGTCACGTCAGATGATTTGATAATGTTCCGAGCTAATCATGCAAGACTGCACATCATTGAAAACTACTGAGAGCATGTTCACGATATCGTGGTTGAGACCGTAGGAATACTCAAACGGTGTTTGAAATGGTTTCTTAAAGCGCTAAATTCTGACCATAGTTCTGTTGAAACCATCCATTGTTTTTAAAGAACAGGCATATTAATGTGGATGAGGCATGAATATATCACTTTGACACAGAAACAAAAGAACAATCGCAATAGTGAAAGTGCGTGTCTTTTGTAATACCAAGCATTCCGAAGCGCAAAAATTAGTTTGGGAGTTCTGGCCTTTGTAAGATGAAAAAGCGAATGTTACTGGGTGAAGTTACAGAATTATGCCTCTTGATAGCTAGATCACGTGACGAGAGCACCTGAGTTGCATCGATTGCATACTCTGTTTGAATCCCTGGTAGCGGTCAGGCGAACAAAGGCGTTTTTTTTTTTTTTTTTTATTTTCTCATGTTTCTCCCGTACCTCAAGTTTCATTCCAACACTCTCCACCTTATCCTTCTGTCTCAAGTTCTCGTTGAAAACGTGTCCAGATGCCTCATGAGTGGGGGAGAGCAATTGCCGGAACTTGTTTTTGGCGTAAAATGGACAATATGGGGCGGGATGCAACCTGCTGAGGTCCCACGTTCAGCACCAAAGAAGTTTTCCTAGTTCGGGTTCAAGTTTCCCGAATATAGGTATTAAGAATTTACGAGTAGAAAGAGTGGGAACACGATATGATCTCAGACGCTTCAATATGAAGCTATTGGCATTGATATGGATCAACGTTGTAGGTACGCTGAGATGTGAAATGTGTTCATAGCCAGTCAAATGTAAATCAGTGTCATTAGCGACGATGCAGTCACAACCAGGATGTACCTCCATCTAACCACAGGTCACTCGGTGTACAGATCTTCGTGGAACTGGGTAGGCATTTTGAGAGCTACAATATGTAAATTTAATGAACGATTACTCTATTTGAACTGCAATGAATTAAATTAATGAAGCATTTACATGCAGCGGACATAATGACATATAAGATGAAATAATAAACGGGAAAAGAATGTTTTTAAGAAAGGAAACGTTCCAGGCCTAAGTTTAGGGTAACTCTTCTGCACTTGCCATTTGAAGACTGAGGTAAAAAAATAAAACAGGGAGGAGGGTATTCATGATAATCGAATCCCAGACCTCCAGCTCGCGAGTCCGCGCCTTTAACGATCTCGGCCACCCATGATGACCACATTAAGAGCTGATGTCATTCATCTTGACTTATGACGTATGAAGGTAATGTATTGGCGGCTCATTTTAAACATTTGCATATTAACACGTGATCCACTGAAGTAATTCTCCGTATTTTATTTGTTTAAGGGGAGATTTCTCTTTTTCAATTCTCTTGACTATGCATAAGCATTATTTGTAACTTTGGAGAACGCCTGCAGCAATGAAAATTTGTATTAAAATTTAAGTAAATAATAATTGCTTGAACTTTGTTTCTTCCCTGCTGATATTGACTTTGGTACTGCATACGCACAACAGTGGAAAATATTTTAACATATTCAAAAATAAGAAAATAAAAAAGGTTTTTAAACTCAAGATCTTTTACATGAAAACAAGCTCAATAGCCTGAGTTACATATCATTATTATCTTGTTTATCCACATGTCCAATCAAGTGTGACATATTAAATTTGATCTAATACTCTGATAATAGCCATTTTCCTCTCTCTCTCTCTCTAATGGGTATAAGTTTCAGGATCGGCACGCCTTTGTCTTGAAGAATTTTTGTCACAAAATCAAGCGGAGATTTCAATCGGTTTGGCATTCTTCCATTACCCAGGGACGTTATGAGCATATAGAATCCATAATTGATGACTAACCTGAAAGCTAATTGTTTGAATTCGATGAGTAACGTGACCATTTTTATTGTACTCTTGCGAAGGTATCTTATACATCCAGTTAGAGTCATCAACCAAGTTACTTTTCGCTTCGTACTCAACGTTTGTGTTACTATGACTCGCTGGCAAGAATTCGATCTGTTGTTGCAAATGATATTTTTGTTTGCATCATTTTTGCGACGATGATTTTAAAAATCAGTCTTATTTTCATCAATTAATAATTATATCACTTAAACTTCAATTTAGTTATAAAAGCGAATATGTTATAACTTGCTTATTTTTGCGAGATCTCAACTTTACCATTAGCAGTAATTAGCTGTTTATTAAATTGGACTACCCTTGAATAGGAACTCGGAACTTCCTTCTTAAAAGCAACACAAATTCTTAGCATAATCGCAAATATCAAAGGAGTTTTCAAGCAATAAAGCACAATGGTTATAAAGCTAAGATTGCCAATGAATATGTTGTAACATGCTCTGAGAGGTTTCTTCATTACAAACCAAGTTCATCTTATTCTGTCTTAGCGGTGGCTGAAAACGTTGCTTCATGATTGAGCTAGCTGACGGTACTTAGATGTTCATCATATCTCTTCCATAGGAACGTTTAAGATACACATACTCACTCTCTGCAAATCATTTTATGTGGGTGCCTCACAGCAGCATATTACGGGTAATGACAGAGCGGCATTGCCATAAAAGAGCTGACGCGAAACCAGATACTGAAACTTCCTATCATGATGCAGTTGCATACTTAGACAGCTGCACAATGGTGAAACAAAGCAATTACACACCCTAGAACATTCAGTGAAGCGAGCGCTTCTTTAGGCACTATCGATTATCAAGCTGACATATTCTAACCGCTTGCTGCATCACACATAAGTCCAGTGCTGCAGATTCAAGATCGTAGCTAGAACTTGGTTCAGGGGAAAGGACCACGTGGCTTCTGAAATTTCTCTCATTGGCAAGTTTCCGATGAGGATCTTGGCCATATTTGTCAATCACTTCCTCAGAGTGGAGGTGCAATATTATTCAGAATAACGCTTTAATGTTTTTAATGTTAAAATATTCTTTCAGGTTGCCAGAAACGAATGTGGACATGGGGAAGGAACAGGGTAACGAATCCAACACATAGATATAACATTGAATTGTTCATAATATTTAACCATCACAAATTATAACAATTTAGAATATTACTAATTTTCAATTTTAAGATAAACCATTGGCGTATTAATAAAATGTTCATTTATGCGCTTGAATAGTAAGGAGCATTAAAAGTTCCCAGCCTTACCAAGAAACACAAGAGAAATGTTTTTTTTTCCCTCAATATAGCCATCTTCTAAATCAATACTTTTAGTTTAACAATTTCCCAACTTGTTAATTCTCTGAGTAAAACAAGATTTGTCCAATTGTGAAAAATAAGCGTATGTCTCAGCTTCTGAATCTTCGTCCACCAGCCATTCCTTCAGGTTTGGGAATCCTTGGAATCCTTGGAAGCCATGTGGAAGCATTTGGAGACAAAGGTCATGCAAATTTGCAGCAACAATCCCAGACGTGTGTGAAAACGCATTATCGTGATGAAAGAGAACTTTCTTTTTCGCAAGGTGTGGACGTGTAACTTGAATAGCCTCCTTCAGTTAGTCCAGTAGTGAAACTTAATACTCCTAGGTGGTGGTTCTGTCCTTTTGGAGGTAGTCTACGAGTATCCCATCTTGAGAATCCCAGAAAATGGTAACCATAGCTTTTCCTGCAGACGGAACCGTTTTTGCTTTCTTTGATGCACTCTCATCTATTGCCACTCACTGTTTGGACTGCTACTTCGTCGACGTTTGAATTGCGAGTAGTGATGAATACATTTTTCATCCATTGTTATGAAAAGTCGGAGAAGCTCACGAAATTGTGTTTAAACAAGTCTAAAAACTCTTGCGAAATGTGTATTCGAATACATTTTTGGTTGTTAACAAATGCGGCACCCATCGAGCGGAAAGCTTTCTTCGTGTAAAATATTGTGGACATGGCCTATTGAGGTCTTTGCAGTTTCAGCCAACTCGGCGTACCTTCAATCGGCGATCACTGAGTATGCAATTGCGAATTTTTGTCACACTCGTCCGTCGTAGCAGTTTTGGGACCCTCTGAGCGCTCATAATTTTGAACGAATGTACACCACGCTTAACTTCAGCAGCCCACATTTATCCATTTTGTAGAAAATGTTAACACTATTTTGTTTACACGATCGTCAAAAAAGTGACTAAACTTATGCGTCTGAAACTTTATAGCGCGCCTTATAAAGGTTGATAATTAACAACTATAATAGGAATGCGGCCATCTTTACGACCTCTCTGAGTCAGGCCGAGAACTTTTAGAACACCCTTAGTATATTTTAATTTAAATTGCAAATGAATGAAACAATAATTTCATTTTATGTAAATTCCAACTGATATTAGCAACACAAAATAACCATAAAACTAACAAATTTCTCTTACAAATCTTCCCTATGTAACCAAACCATGATGAAAGAATTCGTTAAGAAAACAACTCCAATATGAAGCATAAAATAAACCACTGAAAACCTACACACAATTACAATGAGAATTTACCGCAAGATAGAGTAAAGATAAACATAAAGAAAATCGTGCATCCAGTAAATAATTAATAGTTACCCAAGTCACTATTCTCATCACAAAATATGTGCCAGGCTCCAAATTTCAAGAAAGAATTTTGGGGTAAGCCTTGCTGGATCATATCACCGCAGAACGATGGAACACGAATTTTCATCCAGCCAGACGATAGTCTCGAGGAAGGACAAACCCAGAGTCCACAAGTAGCTATTTATACCAAAGAGCTAAGAGGGCAGGTCTCTTAAGTTTCCGGCCTCGCCGATAAGGATTATCGCCTTCACGAAACCCTTATCTGGTGTCATACTTTATCTGTTAAGTAAATAATTGCAGCTGTAATTTCCGCTCCGCTGTATTCAGTTGTTCACTAATAGTTGCATAAAGAAGGCTATGTGTAGAAGATTGTTACATGTTCAAAATGAGTATCAAGCTGTTATTAAGTTCTTCACAAAAGAAGAAATTACTCCAAATGAAATTAAACAGCGTTTGGACGGTGTATATGGGGAAACATCTCCTCGTATTCTACAGTAAAAGAATAGACCAAGCTTTTCGAAAGGGTCGAGAAAGCATTGAAGATGAAGAGCATGCAGGTCGGCCCTTGGAGATGCTCACTCCTGAAAACATCGCTCTTGTGGAAGGAGAAATTATGGAAGACTGGCGGCTCAAAGTTACAGAAATAGCAGCAACGTTGGGCCTTTCTAAAATAACAGACCTTCGAATTAATCATGAACATTTAAACATAAATAAGTTTGGTGCAAGATGGGTGCCTAGACTTCCTTCCTCAGTTCAAAAGCAGTAATGAGTCGTCTGTTGCCAGGCATTTTTAGAGCTCTGCCGTGGCAACGGGAGAGAAATTCTGCACGTAACCTGGCGAAGCACCGCCTCTTAAGGCCGAGATCACTCAGTCAACCAAGATAATCATGACCACAATATTTTGGGACTGTGAAGGAATACTCTTCATTGACTTCAAGGAAAGAGAGGAACACCACATTAAATGGGGAGCACTATGCTGCCCTACTGCAAAGATTATGTGCTTCCATCAAAGATAAAAGGCGAGGAAAATCTGAGTGGTGGTGTGCGCCTTCTTTACGACAACGCGTCTGTGCACACAGCTCTTGTTGCAAAGGAAGTTGTGAAGAAATGCGACTTCAAGAAGATCGAGCCATCCACCCTACAGCACAGCTCTAGCTACCAGTGACTATTTCCTCTTCTCAGAATTCTAGAAGGACCTTCGAGGAAGGAAATTTAAGTGTGACGAAGAAGTAATGGATGCTGTTTATGCCCATTTTGCAAACAAGACTGCTGACTAATTTTTTTTTGGGGGGGGGTTGAAATGTTAATTTAAAGATGCGAGAAGTGCATTGCAATAAAGGTAACTATATTGAAAATAGAAATATAGTATTGGTCTTTATCATACTTTGAAAAGGAACTTATGGATTTACCCTCGTATGTACCGTAGTTAGAGTGACAAAGAAAAGGTTTAGGAAACTATAGCGCCACCTAGCGATAAGAAAAGGAAAGATTATCTTGAATATTCGAGAAGAAGATAAGGTTTCTAGCGGAGCAAGAATGCACGGAAATTGAGTCGAGCGACATAGTATATGTCGCTAAAATCTGGAAATTGAAAGTTTATCTAAAAGTATTATAGCATGGTTTGCATTAGTGAAGGAACTTTACTGGGTGTCTTATATTTGTAAGAGCAATGTACTTTTGAAAAAAAAATCTATTTTGAATTTCAGAGCTAGAATTCTTATATTAGTTGAAGTTCTTGTGCGTACAAACGATAGAAGAGGCATAAAATTCAAATTAGTTTACGAGTGGAGGATAAATAATTATTTTTTTTCCGGGGGAAGGGTATAGTAGATCCCAGGCCCCTTGCCATAGCTCTGAAAATTCAATTTACTACTCAAACTACCTCTTCACATTACTTAATAATCCCTACCATTGTGCTAGGATATTTCAAACCTTTTTAAAGGAAATAAACTCTATGAAAATTTTCAATAGGAAAAAAAAAAAAAACACCGTTTTCTCACCATAGAAACTTCAAATGATATAGCAGAATTGTAATAAAGTTGTAAAATTTATGTTTGGTTAGGTTGCGGTAAAATTATCTCTACATAAATCTTTTAAAGAAAAACAACAAAAGACATGCAACAGACGCTCCAAATAAAAGACTACAATAGCTTATCACAATGTCTGCATAAAACTAACGAAATAGTTCTGCCATACAGCTATAAGACGCCATTCATGCAAAAGTTGCATGACAGTTGAAACTGATACCTAGCCCGTTAAAATAACCACAGGTTTGCATGCAACGAATCCATTCCATTTTCTATTGTGCTTTAGCTACCGTTTTAACAGAGTTCGTGTATATTTTTTATTCCACTGACTGCCTTTTGTGCACGATTTCCAAGTATACTTTTGAAAGGAAAGCAGGTCATCTAGTAATGTCTAAATAAAGGGTTTCCTGCTTCGCTGTGGAAATCGATGATGTCTTCGCACGATTCAGAACTTGATTTTCTCTGCAGGTTGCCCATCTTTGTTTTGCATGGACAATGAATGTCTTGAATGGTGTTGCTATTGTTATTTTCAGATATATACAGAGCTGCGGTTGTTTTCGCTATCGTCCTACAGACGACCTGCTGTTACCACTAGCGACATGACGGCGCCGGTGATCCACCTCCGGACATATACGTCATAGGCTTCCTCCGGAGAAGAGAAGGAGGTTATTGGGAGTTTTAGCAGCCCCGGGATGCACGTAATGTCCTCATACAGAGGGGGTACTGGGCGTAGTGAGGCCATGGTGAGCATAACAATATGAAACGTACACAAAAGAAAAACGGGTGAGATCTTGAGACTACCGATAAAACATGGAACGAAACGAAGTTTACCTGATTTCCTTTGATAGCATTGCTTGTTGAACTTTACATTTAAATTTAATTTACCTCTTAGTTATTTATGACAGGGATACCTTTTAAGTTGTTACAAAAACTAGGAAAGAACCATACTGTGTTATTGCTTTTCACAATATTCACCTTTAAGATCTATACACTTCTGCATGCGTTCAAACCAATTCTCTAAACAGTTTTACCACTCTGAAGTTAGTATCTCAAAAACATGGTTTTTAAAGGTTCAACAGGTGATTAAGATGATTAAAATCGCTGTCCATGCATGTATTTTTTGACATTCGGGAACAAAAAGAAGTCGTTAAACGATAAATCAGGTGAATACGGGCAATGAGACATCAATTCGATTTTTTCTCCTTCAAATAAATAATACATTGTTTGACGTGGTGTATGAGGGCTGGCATTGTCATGATGAAAAACGTGACGTTTTCGATTGTTTTTCCCGATTTCGATGACTTCTGGTAAATAAACGTTATATACCATTCAGCATTAACTGTTCTTCGATCCTCTAAAGAAACGGTTGCGACATGTCCAGTACGACAGAAGAAACAAACGATACTTTTCTTGGAAGTTCTTCCCTGTCAACGAACAACTTTTGTGGGATTCAGTTCATCTTGGAACACCGAAACAGTGAACTGTAGCTAGTTTTTGGTTCATACCAATATATCCAAAATATATGCAAGTTTATCACCTGTTACGATGCTGTATGCGGATTTTGCAGTTTCTAGGTGGATTTTTTTAGCATTTCATTGCACCAATTAACACCAGTATATATAAAAAAAAGTAAAAAGAAAAATATATGCGGAATCCATAGGGAATAGATCTTTTTCACAGCTATCCATGATGATTCAACCAAGCAGCTCATGACAACATCATTTTTTGGCACAAGCAAGGTGTATTGTTGATGAAGTTCATAGAATGAGGCACAACAATAAACAAATTCTCCTATACTTTTCACTTGTGTAATAAAAGTTCCAAAAATATAGGGTCAGATCCGGTAACCTGAGGGGGGGGGGGATTAGTCGATGGCACCCCGAGAACCAATCAATCAATTTTTGAGGAAATGTTTGGTCAAGTAACTATGGAACATATTTTGCGTAGCTTGATAGCGCATTGTCCTATTGGAAGAAAATGTCACATTCGCTTCTGATCTGCGGAAAGAGAAGTGTTCTCCAGCTTTTTCCCATAAGCATCACGAATGATGGTAACATAAAAAATAAATAAATAAAATAAAATCATAAATGGGGACCAAAGACACCCTTACAACGCAGATCACGATAAACAATATACTTAGTGTTGTATTCCTAAAATAAAAATAGGAGTGACTTACATACAAATTATCCTAGGGGCTAGAGTACTGTTCAGACTTTTAACAAGTGTAGATTTGGTTTTGCCCTCAGCATGCATTTGAGTTTTGATGCATACTTTTATGTAATCCTCGGAGTTCCATATATGTAGTGGAGGCGACTCAATATAAATATTAGGGATGAGAGTTGACAAACAAAAAGTGAGTCTCTTAAAGTTGTCATTAAGTTCATTAGGTTGAACCCTCTGTCAGTCCGATGCTCTCACCGGAAAGGTATCAACACAAACAAAAACTGTTTTAGTTCTTCAGGAATGTTCCCTCCGCAGTGATCTGCCTAGTCTCTGAAGCCATCTCTAACATTTGAAGAGGAAAGAAGTAGTTCACAGAACTTTTTAGAGCAATTCTCTCTTTCTGATAAAACCAGACAAGGAAAAATATCCACCAGTCATCGCAAAAATACGTTACACGAACAGAGAAGTGAATTTACCCCAACATCAGCGCATAACCAGCTCTACCCGCCTCGTGTTAATTGTTCTTTTTCATTCCAGTGTTTGACAAAACCCAATCGTAACTATTCAAAACTTTTCTCATTCAACAATGTTCAGAGCTGGTTTCAAAGTTAATTCTGTTAATATAATATTTTATATTGTATTTTTATATTGCATACAAATGAAGTTTGACTTGCTTGCTTAGGAAAACGTTGCATCAATTGAACATTGTGAATATTAAGAAATTAACTGAAAGTTAAGAAATAAGAACATTATTTTTCCTATAAAAATAGCGAAAGGACTGTGTCCCTCTTCAAAAAAAAAAAAAAAAAAAAAAAAAAAGCGAGAGGAAGACGTTGACCTATGTTTCTCCTGCACTACGGCGCTGGTCACATCCTGCTGTTCAACAATCGCATGGGTTTTCTTGTGACCAGAAGGCACAGTTATGACGATTTGCAGTTTCAAACAATTTTAAGGAAGCTTCCCCTGAACCGTAGTATTTTCATCAAAATTCCAGGGCCTTCTTTCCTTTCTTTGTTGAGCAGCATTTAACCAAATGCATATCAATGGACACTGTCTAAATTGCGGATGAATCTCAAGAGTTAGACCTCGTAGCAACACATACAATGAACTTCAGGAAGTCTTTCCCTTGGGGATTGTAGTGTCCGATCTGAAAATCTTAAAGCTGGAAGCTTGAATGACTTTTTCAAGTGAACTGGCATCAAATGTTAGTCTGAGATAGTGCGGCACTTTGGGTCATATACTGGCTTAAGTGCATGGAGTCCTTTCATTAAAGGCCTACGTTTCATTTTAAAGTTAGGTGAATCAGGACGGCTGCCCCAGTATGAAACAGAACCTTCTTTAGCCCTGAGCAAAGGCATTTTTTGTGCATTTTTATCATTTGTATTATATGAAGGGTTTCGTGATGGGAATGTTGAAAATAACCGAACAAAGTAGTGGAATAAGACAGAAGAAAGGCTGTTGCCAATAGTGACAGCATAGTTATTTCCATTAGATACTTGTCGCTTCTGGATGACTTAAGGTTTACTGTTCTGTCCAAATACACACGTCTCTATTTTCAATGACTTGTGCTCTTCAAGATTTATGGCGAGGTTCAACTGTCTTGGGCAATAAGCCATATTTCATTTTAAGCCATCTATGTACGACCCTACCCTTCCAATTGTATTAGTGATAATGTAATTCACAGAGCCAAAATATGCTCCATTGTTTTCTTGTATTTATTGCATTGTCTTGTTTGCTGTCATCACGTTAACATTTACTTCTCTTTGTGGTTTAACCAGCCTTCGTTGATCAAAAGTACAGAAAAGCATTTGGAAAAACAGTTCCTAAAGTAATAGAAGCTACTAAAGTTGCAAGAAACTCTAGACTGCAAAGCATTGGTAAATATAGACAAACATAAGCCCCTTACAATACGAAGCCTGCCCTGAGCAACTGTTTTAAACGTCTTGGTGCATACCAATATAATTCCTAAGTTACTGCTTTAACTTTGTAGGTTGAACTTCATTTACTGTTCTTAACATAATGTCGCAGTCCAGGTAAATCGACTTGTTACATTTTATAAAACTTCCAAACTACCTGGAGGGGATTATGTGACGCTAAGTCTAATCATTAAAACTATAATAACAAGGAAAGGACTTACGGGATCAAATACAAAACAAACACATATTCATGCTTGAGATATGCTGTCTACTGTTTATTCTTTCCAATATTTCACATTAAAACTACCGCGTACATGTTTCTTTGTTCCTGGCTTATCGGAGCTGATGTTCTATTTACATCTTACCTTCATCACTACTTTCTCCAGACTGGCCCACGCCACGTTATCTAGCTCAACCGACAAAAATGACCTGACCCTTTATCCCCTTGCCCATCTTTAATCAGGCGAACTCTGAATTTCCTGCCCAGCCGTCTAGCTAACAATATATAGCAATAATGCATTGACAGTGTTTTAATATTATATGCATTGTGTTCTGTAGCATTGCCAATCTATATTCGTCACAAGAGTAGGCCTTGGAATATAATCTGCAAAGCAACCCAAGTATATACGAGGTCTGTTCAAATTCGGGCTTATCTGTAGCTTATTGAGTTTCGCCTATCTCGCTCCATTCAATTGCTACACCTCTCTCAACGACTTTGGAGCTTCTGAAAGCAGTCCTGATGCGCGTTTTTCGATATTGCGCGAAGTGCTGTCTGCGAAATTTGTTTTAATCCTCAACTGAGTCGAATCTTCATTCTTTCATCGTTGATTTCAGCTTTGGAATTAAAACAAAAGTCCCCAGGTGCTAAGTGTGTGAAGGGTGGGGAAGAACGGTCACCTTGTAATAATGAAATGCACTGGTGTTATCCATAGTTCATGCCTCTTCTTTCTCACGTATTCTCAGAAATGTCTTGAGGACCTGCGACTCATACAGTTTGACCCCCCGAATAGAAAATAGTGATGAAATCCTGAATGTTGCAAGAAAATCATCAATAGTACTTTGATCTAACAAGTTTTTTCAATCAAGTTTGATGATTGAACTTTACTCTCAACACCATTACCATAGACTCATGTTTCATCATCACTGGTTACTCTAGTGGCATCCTCATTAACGCAATTCCGGTCGGACGTGGTTTTCTTCCTGCTCTGGTGTCAACTTTTCTGCAACACGATACATATAAATCTTTGCTCTCAGGATTCCATGACACGATTCCACAGAAACAGTACACTCTTCGCCAATTTCTCGAACAACCAGACGTCGATTTTTATGAATGTCCCATTAATTTTGGCAGCATGAATGTTTTCAGTTGACGCAGTGTTCGGGACGCGAGTAATCAACTATGGGCTTCTGACCTCTTACAAACCGCATTAATTGGTTTATTTACGGACGCTCTTTAACATCTCAGGTCATTAGCGCTCCATTCAATTGTGAAACGGTTAGTTTTGCTCTGCAGAGACCTCTTCTTTTAAGGCTTGAGGTTTTTTTACGCACCATAAATCTACGACATGAGGTCAACGGCCTTACTTCCCTTCTTAAGAAAATTATACTTAGGGTGATCGACCCTGGCCGGGGTTGAACCAGCGATCTTGGGCCTAGGAGGTTTGTATACAAAATAACTCCATTTCTATTATCACTGGGCACTTTCACGCATTAACACACTTCCCACAACTCTCACATGTGATATGAATGACATTAATTGTCATTTCTAAACACTCACCTTAATTATCTCATGTCACTCATATTAGCATTGAATGCAACAATGTACTATGTACAAAAACTGCTCTCGTAAAATTAACTTTGCTCAGGCCGTTTCACCAATTTCTGTTTCTGAAAATCGAATTACACCAAAACATGTAAGTAGTGAGCAACAAATTAGACTATAATTTCCCAGAAGCTCTGGCAAAAAGGGTTTTCTTTCACGTAGCTCGTGTGTAGACAAACATTAAGGAGAGTGAGGGGGAAAAAAAATAAAAAATAAAATAAAATTGGAAGACAACATTCAGTGAGCATTAGATGCTTGTCATATGGTAAACTTAATACGAATTTGTCTTGTGTCTTACGGATGCTCATAAGCAAGCTTTTGAATATTAAACTAGAAAGCTCGCCCTTCCAAATTTATATTAAGGGTAGGTATATGATGTTGCCGGTAGACAGCTATAAATGTCAAAATTGTAGCTATTATGACATATATTCTTATACCTATATTTACATATTTTTTTTAAAAAAAAGTGCATTATGACAAAGAATTAATTTTTAACCGCATATTTTGTCAATGTGTACGATTGGAGACAAAAGCAGTCCAATTCCAGAGTTAGCTCAATTTCAGGTAACTTCGATAGCACTCGGTAAAGCTGAATTCAAAATGGGACGAATTTATCAGATCAGAAGGTTCGTTTACATATCAGAGGTCGGAGCATAAATATTTCCAAAGGACAAGTTACCGTCACACCTTACTAGCCCACCTCATCCTTGGTACCCTGTAAAAGAAACAACAGAATAAAATTATATGAAATGGGAGAGCAAACATTTCAGGGAAAGATCCATTCCAACATTCGCCTAAGCGAACAGGGGAAATCACGAAAAAACTCGAGGTAAAGATGGCCGGCCTCACCCTGGACCTCCCGATTGCGAGTCCTAAACATTATCAGCTGAGCCACCCCGCTCGGTAATGAATGTCATACTAGTCACATATTTCTAACCTGTTCCTTGGTTATAATGTATTGTAATCATATAATGAAAAATGGTCATAAAACACCAACTCCCTCTCTCCATCTACGAATAACTACATCGATATTGTATTACATGTAAAAGAAAAAGTAAAAGCTACCAAGCATTGGAAATAAAACTGAAACATAAACGAATTCACATATTGGTGAACAAATAAAAATTGAACTAATTAAAGATATTAGGCTGGAATCGAACCCCTGACCACGATACAGCGGAGGTAACTTCATATAACGCAAGTCTATTTTACTAAACATAAAACAGTTGCTAGTTTGTATATGTGAACAAGCGCTATGGTAAAGTGGACATTCAGGCTTCAAGAGTACGAGCATTTTTGAAGGTGTGATTGCTCTGGACGTAGGTATGTGCTTCAGCTAATTTTATCAATTTGGAACAAGAACTACACAAGAAATGTTTGTATGAAGGAAAATGTGAAATTTTAGAGTGAGAAAAAAAGCAATGAATGCACAACACGCTGTAGGAACCTTAAGCATGGCATGCGGAAACCGCTGTGAATATGCATCAAATTTGTCAACACCTCACTGATGAGTAATCTTAAGATTACCTTTATCTCTACCGTCATCTTGCCATTACTAGGCCACTCCCTGGACTGTTGCTGGGGGTTGGCTGGATGCCAACTACGGGGGGGGGGGGGGAGCGCATATTTAAACTTATTTCGGCTCAGGTATACTGGTATATAACTGATATCTCAAATTGAAGTTTTGTACACAACATTGAGTAGCTTAAATGACTCTCATAGATTAAAATCTTAGTGTAAAGTTAACTCTTTCGTTGCAATACTTGTAACTTGTTCCTGTATAAGCATTTCCAGCATACCTCTGAAATCTTATTCTGGCAGGTTTTATTTTTACGAATTAATCTGAGCGTAACAATCAACGTGTATATGTTGCAGTAAAATCAGCTGTATTCGATTAAAAAGCAAAAATTAAGAAATATTCTTATAGCATTACATTTGAGTATTGCGGTAAAGTTCTGAAATATAAAACTAATTAATTTTGTTGTTTTGTTGAATTGTTTAGCGATAATTATTCTTAGGTGTGTTTAAAGGTTCGATATAGACAGAAATTGTTTGCTAGTTTTACTCGTAAATCCTGCAGAAGGGTGAAACATGACTGCTTGTACATAGATGTGCCCGTGCTATATCACTCTTGAAACCGGCTATGCAAGGACCAGAAGAATGCTGCTGTCCACCTTTCTAGAACACCTGAGAGTGGCAAAGGTTTTCAACTGGAACGTCATCTGCTTTATGATAATGGGACAGTGTGTTGAAGCGTTATTTATCTTAATGCAAATGAACGTAAACGCATAACCCATAAAAATAATTTTAAAAAAGCGTTGTTGATGTTATTGTTGGTTCAAACCTCATTTCCATATATTTTTAGCAAGCATAGAATTTTTTCAAAACATCTGCATGTTTATACCTCTTCATTCCTCATTCAAGCTTCAAAATTTGCTCCTGGGAAATAAGTAACATCTTAACGACAGAACATGAATTGCGATATTTAGAAATGAATTGTTGCATATGATTTGCATTCAATGTGGCATGTGTTATATAGTTCCTGTACGACCATTATCCTTCTGTATCTCCCGCCACACCCGACTACGTCACAAGTCTAACAACATGAATGGGTGCAGGATGAAAGGAGACGATAATGTACAATTTGATCATTGAAAAAATGCTGACATTTTCTTTGAGTATCAAAGTTAATTAAAAATAAAAAGATGCATGAATTAGAATAAGAATAGAAATGATTAATGTTTTGTGTAAGCTCAAGAATAGAAATGGTACCCAAGAAAAACCCAACGTAGTTATAGCTCATAAGAGGACTCAGAAGCGAAATTTGGAAATTTTGCATGATTAAAAACATTTTTCAGGTTTTTAGTGTTACATGTACAAACTTTTAGTCAATATTTTATAATTGTTTTAAGCAATTATTCAATTGTTCGATTGAAAGCTATTGCTAAAAAACTATCTTCTCCCATAAAAATAAAACTATTTCTGAAAAACTTTTATAATGTGTTTTAAATATTGTTTTACATAAAAGTAAGCGTAGATTTTATATTATAATTATTGGTAACCAAATATATATATATATATATATATATATATGTGTGTGTGTGTGAATGATTTATATAAGACTAACGAATGTATTTCTGTATTTATTTCAAAACGAACGGTTCTAGCCACAATTTATTATTCCTCAAATGTATATTATATGGGAAATTATTAACCTCTATATAAAATGTTCAAAATGTCCTTCCTCCTGTTTAAGGCATAACTCAACATGTTCTATGCTACTGGCCTCTCGTTGGAGAGTTGTGTGTCAATACCATTAATCTCCTGTGTAATGTTATGCTTCAGATCGCCCAAATGTCCGGGGGCGTGTGGCGTTAACTCTTGCCTTTTAAGTAATCTCCGGTGTTGCGAAATCAGATCTCGGTAGCCGTTAAGTTTTTGGAGATTATCCAGTCGTCAATGATGTATGGTATGTAGCACCATCTTGTTGAAAATATCCATGACCCAGCTCTACATCGTCAGTTGCTCAACCAACTCTATGAAAATCCGGCAGTACTCTGCAATATCGACAGTCTGGGGATTAAAAAGAAGAAGAAGAGGAAGAAGATGAGGTTCCACTATTCTCTGTTTGTTTACCAGTACCTGTACCAGCACCAGCGTGTTTCTTTCGGGAGATTGCAAACACCAAACTCTCTTTGGTATACCCTTCGAGTAGCCGTAATTTAATTCGTAACCCAATATTGCCTCGCAAGAAAGACCCGTTGATTTAATGTGGACTACATTTTCACAGTGACTAGAACAAAATATCGAAAGCAGCTACCAAACATAAAATAAACATCTGTACATTTCATGACAGGGAATCAAAACTCCAAAATATTCCGCCTAATTTGGCGTTAAACTTGAGACATTGAGTGAATTTCCAGCCAAATAAATAGTTTTAGTTCTATATAAATTACTATCTGAACCAATTTTTTTTCTTAATATATTTTTGTTTTCACAGAAAAATGCCTGCTAACTTTTATGTAAAACATCTACATGATTTGCAGAATGTTTCAAGAATGTGCATAAAAACTGTGAAAGAAGATAGGGTTTGAGTACGGGCAAACATAAAAGTTTAAATAAAGAGAAATTTATTTGAAGTTATGTATGTCTAAAGTTGAAGTCCAAGAGAATGGGATTTAAAGAGAACAGAACTACTGAAACAAATGTTCCAAAGGGCATGCAGATGTGAAGCTGTTCAGGGAGGTTCTACGGAGCTCAAAGTAAAATTTTAAGAGCAAAAACAAAAAATAATTTTTCGGGGAAAAAAATGTATTTCTTGACAAACAATGGCATGTTTTCACTTTGCTCACCTTCAATTCATACTACTATATTATTCATCTCCCCCTTAATGCAATTAATTTGTCAGGCGGTTTTAGAAGTTATTTGTCTTGGGCACACTTAGAGACCTCACTCTCAACAGTGTACAATTATTAAACAATTAAAAATGTGTAAATGCCATTAAAATATCACAACTAACTTCGCAGGATTTAGGTATGAATTCGGTTTTTCAGAAAAGGCGAATTTAACAATCTTAATAAATAAAAAGCATTTAAAACACAAAGTTGACATTTTGTAACTTTTTTAAGTTTGCTCTTAATTTTTTGAATGTCATATTAGCATATTCCATTTGGTTAAGCACGTTGTTTAAACAAGCCAGATATTGAATCGACTCTCAATAACGATTATGTACAAAAAGTATATATCAAAGTTATTTTAAAGCAATATGCTTCAGAACTGGTGAAACATTAGCGTAGACTAAATTTATACATCGACTATCTTCTGTTTGTTTAGTTTATAATATTAACGTTTTAATTTCAAGATAACAAATTTGAGATATTTCACTTTATTGATAATGGATCTGCAGGTACATTGTCCTGTTGTTTCATTGAAATATAAAAAGTTAATGAAATTTTTTTCAGCTTATTTTAAATGTCTACGTTTTCAAATCGCACGCAGAAACCCTTTACTTATTTGTACTTCTATTCCGTATTTCATCTAATCCACTCATTTTTTCAAACTTCTGTCTGAAAATTATCCGCATTAAGGCAAAATGCTCTCTACCAGTATGTAAAAATATTTCCATTAGGCCTTTTCTAGTAATCTGATTTGTTTCTATGGAACGATTTAGTGAATTATGAACCAGTTTGTGGTGTTTTTCCTCTTGAGTGTGTGCACACGAATTTCCCGCTTGATTGGAACGAATTCTAGTGTAACCTTCCTTCTGGCTGTCGGTGTGAATCTAATGTGGTTCAGTTCAGTTATTACGCATTTTATTCTGTACTTAATCCAGAAGTAAATTGTGGCTTATTATATATTTCATACTACACAACTTGTATGTGTTTATTTATGATTCATTTATATTAAATCATTCAACTCGTGTCAAATTCAAAGGTGATTTGAAGAAAGATTCCCGGATGTTAAATTTCCAAACCGTACAACAATCCATAATCTTTATAATACATTTTGACTACGAGTAGTGTTCAGTTTAAGAAAACTAACAGACAGCGTAGGACTCTCACCATAGAAACATATTAAGAACTTTTTGCAGGACTCTCCCCAAAAAGCACTTGGATATCTTTCACAACAAAGAAACATTTCTTAAGATTCTGTGCAAAGAATTACTAAATTGTTAAAGTTAAAATCATATGAAATAACTGCGGCATATGAGAGTGCAATTTTGCCCCCCCCCTTACCCTTTTTTAGAGAATTAACCGACAGGAAGTGTGATTTCGCCTTTATACAACAAAACTCTGCTGCAGATCATGCAACGAATATTTATATGAGAGAAATCGAAAGATTGGTTCAGAATGACAGCGTTATTATCAAGAATTTATGGTTCTCTCGGTCCCCCGGCCTAACCCCTTATATCTGGGATAAATTAAAAATACATATATAAGACAAACTCATATACTGAGGGACCGAAACAAAATATCCGCCAGGAAATACCAGCATTACTCAAAGTGAACTAAAACGAGTATGGATAGGTTTATAAACACATGTCAAAATGTATTGACAACGAAGGTGGCTAGTTTCAGTACTCCCTTTCATAAAGGTGGTAAGTAGAACCTTTTAAAATATATAAGGAAATTGTTTGTTGTGTCAGCACCACTGTATGATACCCACATAGGGCAACAGGCGCCGCTCTCGCTATACGCAAAACACCGCCAGTTGGTTAATAGTTCATTGGATCACTATGTATTTCGCTTTGCTGTTGGTATCCCCATCGTCTCGCCGCAAAGCAGCCAATGAATCAATCTACTATTTCAGACCCTTTTTCGACTCTTCAAAGCTGCAGTAAATGATAGCGTTACAGCGAGCACTAGCTGCATCTAGAGCGGAGGGAAAAAAATAATAAAATAAAAACTAATATATAACATGCTTTCCAGAGACTGAAACTTGCTGCGTAGGTTTGAAAAGAAAACTGTGCAATGTACTCTAAGAAAGGACATGAGAGTATGGCATTAACAGTAATAATAGCAAATATTATTGCTACTAAATAAGTATTCACAATTTAAAAACGTGATAAAGCGCTTGCCAATTTTTACGCCTAAGCCAATGAAGTTTCTAAGCATTCGGTGTTAATAAAAAAAAGTAAAGATTAGTCCTTGAGCTTCCTTTAAGGTTTCTAAGATACTCCAATTCTCCAATTACAAGGTAGTTAAACTGTTTTTGGGTAGCGGTATATGCTCTTCCGAGCAATTAACTTGCAGCAGGTTTTCTCTACAGGAGCTAAGAAACCGGTTAAAACAATTTCATACTTTTCGTTACCCGAAACCATTCGCTCCGAGTCCATTCTTTTAAAACCTAACGAAGCATACTGAATTATTTTCTTCATTTTTTTTTTTTATTACAAGTGACTGTAACGTTGCTTACACTAGTAATAATTTACATCACCTTTAAAGAATGGAAATGTGTTTTCAGCTACAAAGGGTGTGGCAAATCAGTTTGTTGTTATACAGAGTGTAAAATAATGCGAAGATATAATATTTATTAATCAAGATATTGGAGAAAAGTGCATATGAAAGAGGCACAAACATTTTCAAAAAAATGCTGAACACGTATATGCTTATGGTTGTTTACAATCTTGCAAAAATAATTCAACGGAGATAAGTGTTTGTGAAACTGTCTCATAAATTATCTTTTCCTTCCACAAAAGAAACAAAATTCATTTAAAAGATATCAAAATTTTCTCCATCCATGAAAACTTAGTAAAATTATTCCGACGTTGTTTCATTTAAACTATCAAGTAAATAGCACGAATGTGAATGTGTAAAGAAACAAGCGAACAGCGCATATGTTGTTAAATGGTACTAGCGAAAGTTGGTAAGAAAGATACAATTGACTGTTAAATTGATATTAAACCAGGCAATGTATTGAAAATATTTACTAAACTCTCTACACATACCTTTATTTCTCAATATCAGAGTATTTATCCCGTCGCTTTATTAGTCTCCCGATACTCATAGCAAAACATATTTCTTGTTATTAAAGTGAGCCTTTGCCGGATCTAATAGCAGGTAAACATCAGGGACAAGTCAGGGTAATTTTTTGAATCATGCCTTCTTATTTTGCATGGAGATTTGCACATACACATTGATTTGTGCCACGTTATGACACTTATTTTGAGCACACTTTTCGAAAATACAACTGCTGACGCCTGCTGCCCTTTATTCTTCTATAGCCCTCCTTGCTTCCATTAAAAATCAATGTAATTTTATCTTTAAAACTGGACATACTGAAAGGTAAAACAAGATGATGTATGCAAATGAGCGGTTCCCATGGTCCCTTGTGGGTGAAATGGACAGTAAGAAATTCCGAAAATAGAAGAATTGTAGTGGCGGAGAGCAAGTTTCTACGTTCAGTGGCGGGATTGACCATTTTAGATGAAGAACGAAATATAAATATAAAAAGACTTTTAAGTGTATTTAACTTAACTGATAGACTTAATACTTTAAAAGATAATTGGTTTATACATGTACCAAGAATGACAGACGACACACTTTCCAAAATGTTACTAAACTAGGAAAGAGAGGCATTGGCCATCCACTGGCTGAATGGCAAGGTAACATCATACCTAACCATGAATGGGAAAAAAAGGAGAATACCAAAACCGCAGTAATTTAAGTCTCTGCGGTGTTAACGATGCTTTGGCAAGCACTTAAAACACACATTCTCTATTGGTATGTGTAAGCGTTCAGAGCACGCTAACTATATATATCGCGAAAACTCTTGCGAGTTCCTCTATTTTCCATGTCTTATTTAAGTCATCGTTTCGCACTTTTGAGTTGGTTATACTGTGACTCAAGTTAACTATATATTTTTCGCAGTTTCTATTTCATAGTCATCAAGTGAATAGTTTTAAGTTATGGCTTTGAGAATTCAAGTGATTCTGCTGTGATGTTGCATTTCAAACTATAAAATAAAATAAAAAAATAATAAAAAGGAAAGAAAAGAAACAAAGAGAGCTTGGCAACGGAGGAGAAATTTCAAGAAAGATGGTATCTCCGTTACATTTGCACCGATCTACCTTAGTAGATTATTATTATTTTTTTTAAATGTTGCCAAAGAGAAAGAAACTCCCTCTTTGGGGGGAAATTAAGAGAAAGAAATGGTAAAGAAAAGAAGAATATATTGCAAAGCATCAAAGTGTACTTACAAAAATGAACAAAAATAATGAGTCTGCAGTGAAAGTCTGCTATAAAACAACCACTTGCTGACGAAACATTCCAAACATTTCGGTGCAGCTTCTTTGCTGAGGAATGCACGATAAAAACGGTTCTAAGCGTCTGTCTAAAATATGTGGAAGTGTTTCAATAAATTTCGATAGACGAGACGAGAGTTACCTGAACATTACAGAAAATATTTATATATGTAATATATATATATATATATATATATATCTCAACGGCACTTGCAAATGCATATATGACATATATCGCGCTATTTTTTGGAGCCTGCGATATTTTGGAATTAATTGAAAATCTTTTTAAATTTTATTCCCATTCACAGAACTACTAATTAGAAAGGCGTTGTGATACTATACGGGAACTTCTACGAAGTATAAACTTCCTTTCAAGAGATTTAAAGCTTTGATTACCAATGCCGTTAATTTGCAGCAACACTTAAAAAGCCTGAAAACGTGTATGAAGACGAAACAAAATTACAAACTTTCCTCTGCCTTAATCATGAAATGCTGTAAATAGATGACGTGTTCAAGACAGTGTTCAAAACTTTGAACCAGAGTACTTTATTGCTTCTTTAGGATTTGGGAAGAAACTCTGATTAGCTACCGGTACACAGAAGTTCTCTTGTTATCTTTATACAATGTACTACCTTTTGCAAGAAATAATACTGTTCTCAGAAGTGAGGAGGATCTAAAGGGTCTAGCCTTTAGTAGACATAATAGACATAACAGACACAATATAATTTAAATATCAAACTGTGGGTAGGAAACCAATGCATTAACTCATATATTTGATACACTGGATGTTATAGTTAATTTTGTGGTCTAAATATTTAAAAAGATGTTAAATCTGGTTTACTTTTGAATGTACGAAGAGTTACACATTCAGAATTAAATTATAGATTTCTAAAGCAGTGTGAGAGAACAGAAAAAATTAAAAGCGAATTTGACTGTCGCTTTAAAGCCTTCAAGGGACGCCAAGATGATTTCTTATAATGTCGAGAGTGCCCCCGTTTCCATAAAAATTTAATTAGTTGATCTTCTTAAAACAGAAATTACGATCCCAGAAATCTGCTCACATTTAGAACAAAAATATCCACGGATGGGTAAGCTTTCCATTCTTTATGCAAACAGCTATTTTCGCCTTTAAGACCAAATAAAATAGCCCACAGAAAAGCAAACATTTCCCAAAGTTAAATATATTGTAATATTTTCTATTCTATGGAATAAACTAGTGGTTGGTTCACTAGTTCCGTATAATTTTTGAAGATATGCAACACTGCAAAGTCGTATGGTCAATATTGCTCTGCTTGTCTCTACTCTATATAGTCTACCCTTTAAATGAAAAATAAACCTTATGTAACCTTTGCACCAAAAACAAAATTGCATTCCAAAAACATTATTACCCTACTGCCGCGCCGAGTCAAATACCTACCATACACAGCAGCGAAGGATCGCAGAACTTTATACATAGATGGCATTAAAGTTATAACGAATTTGGATTGCTATCCGCCACTTAGAAACGTAGCAATGCGGGTTGCAAACCTCTTGTTTGACTTGGCGTTCGCCGTCCCTGGCCTACTTTATAATAGGTTATGTCATGTGATCTGTCATGATAGAATGGTAAATAAATCCTGAATCAAATATGAAACTAATATTAAATGTCTGGGTGGAGAGATTTAATAGATATGTTCATCTCGCAGGTTGGAGGTTCGAAACTTAACTGGCGCGCATATATATATATATATATATATATATATATATATATATATATAGCTTCATTGTACAAATATAGCATAATTAAGATAAAAACGGCCGATTTTAGGCCGCAAATATAAAGTGATGTATTAAAGAGTGGGAAGGAAATCATCCATATATCCACCACAATAATAGGATGGTAGTGAAAAAAGAAACAAATCTATCCAGACCACCTAAGGTGCCACATAGTAAGAACGGACATAGCCGTAAATAAATAAAAACAAAATAAACAACTTCCCAAGATATGTACTTGTATTTATACCTCCTGACTTCTGATCCAAAAACAAACAAAAGAAACTACACAGGATTTAAACCTGTACTTTCGTTTCCTGGTTTCTGAGCCATAGTTGTGCGCGCGTTTCCAACTTATCTACTGTGAGGCTTGTAGCCCAGCTGCGATTGATGTTGCGTTGGAATGGATAGTTGATCAGATGGGGTATTTCGGTATACTTCAACCTTGCTCAAGGACTGGCCGTTTGTGCCTATGGACACAGTAGGGCCATTTACGGCAGGAAGGGGTGAGGTAAGGGAGATATTGAGAGGCCAGGATCCAAGGGCGGTGAGGCAAGGACATAGACGGGGTTCCTAACAATATTTACAGCACTCCGATGCATCTACAAGGATTTCGAGCACCTAAGAAGGGCCGCTTCCATTCCAGACGCCAGAACAAACTTTTCCAAAAGGCAAGTCAAGCCATCATCACATCGCACCAGGCCTTGGCGCTTTGCACCCTGTAACACAACCAACAAATGAAATGATACGAAATGGGAGACCCGTGGTCAAGATGGCCAGTCAAAGAGTGTGAACCCGAGACCTCCCGAATAGCAGTTCCAAACGTTATCTTTTGAATCATCCCGCTTGTGTGACTGATGTTTGAAAGCTGTCTATAAACTTAACTAAACTGTAATGAATCAGTGAACCAGCCTTTATTCTGTTTGTACACATCTTTCCATTAATCCACCCTCAGCTATGAATATGAATATAACAATTCAGAAATTAAAAAACAATATTTATAATACCATGGTAAGGTCTATTGACCATATGCAGCTCACAAGAAATACAATGGTTCGCCGACAATTGAGCTGTGAACTTCTTTTTCAGCCTAAAGCTAGCTCAAATCATCTCTTGCAAATGCCGCAACTTTTCTACCATCCAAACTCATTAGAATAGCCAGACAGATGAACATCGTTAATTTCTGAACGATCTTAAACGAATTTCTCGATCTAATTGTATACTAAATTGCCTGGTAAATAATGCTGCAAATAAATAGGAAGAATGTGTTTATAAATATAATATACAGAAAGCTATTTCTCACTACTGTCTCCATACCGAAGTGTACCATTATTTTTACACCCGGTACAGTTAACATTACAATGGAAAAAGTTCAATAGCGGAAGCACAGCGGGAGACGAAAGAGAGATGCATGTAATGTTTCCTACAGACTGTTCATTGTATACTTGTAACGGTGGTTTAATGTTAATTTACAACTTAACTGTGCGTTTAGGTGCTTTGGTTGTGAAAAGATTCAGAATTTAAACTGGAAAAGAGACTGTCAGTATTTACTGATTTTGAATTATGCATTATATAAAAATGGAAGTGTTGCAGGTCCAACGAGACGTGGAAAATCGTAAACTGATATTATAGAAACATTCACATTTTTAAGGCGTAGACTTTGTTTGGATTTGCAATGTATACTAATTAAGAAAAATAAAAAAAATGTCCATAAATGGTAAGCGACAAGAAGGAGAAGCGT